>JAKZAP010000015.1:4098135-4605945 GCA_023053575.1 Branchinecta lynchi
TTTGTTTCAATCCAGAACCCAAATCATTTACGTTAAAATTTTGAGTAACTGTGTCGTTTAAAGTGTATTTAAGAGCGTTAACTTAAAAAAAAAAAAACGTATTTTAATGTTGTAACCCGTGTCTTTACTTTGTTTTGTATTACTCCGCTGTAAATAATAAGTGGGTCATAAACAAATAAATAAAATAAAAGTAATCATACTTACATAATGTTGACCACAACAAACACAGCCTTATGAAGAAGAAAAAATGGCAGACGCAACCAGGGTAGGTAAAAAGTATAGTTCAGACCAAACCAGTCTCTGGCGAAACCCATCAAACTCTAGTTTCATGCAAGTTAGGTTCTGGTAGAACACAGTGGGTTGCACTAGCTAAAATTCTCATTCGATATAGCTGGTACAAGTTCCCCATCAACGCTGAAATCTGACTAGGTTGCCTTCGCTGGTAACGCCATCTGCCTCGTCTACCGGTCACCACGCCAGTAAAAGCCGGTCTTCGCCCGCCAGATATTTCTTCCGGATTCCGGATACTCGTTTTCGTCGAGATAGTTCCGGAAAGTGAAGCCAGGTCAACAAGGACTAGGAGCCCGGGGTGTTGGACACCCCTGATTCCGGAATCTCGAAGGTGTCATAGAGGCTTGTCATATGCGGACGAACGGGGTGGAAGAATAAGGTTAAGTGATTGATAGACTGTGACTGGGTGGCAAAAGATACTTGATTTGACATAAATGAAATGACGCCGCAGAATTCAAAAGTAGCATGATCAATAAAAGCTTTTCTTGCATCAAATGGGAGTGGCCGCACTTATGCGGGTGCATCTTCCGCGCTTGATTCAACGCCGTAAAACGTTGAATCTCTAATACCGAAACATTTGATGTATTTCAAATGTATGAAAAGATCCTGGGGTCTCTTCATGCATCAAGCAAGAGGAGGGGGACCTTTAAGGTTTGCGCTCTAACCCGTGCTCACCATCATGTGACCCAGAATTGAATCAATTCCTCCATCTCCCCCTCCATGCTATCCGGATAGGAAAACCAAACCCGTGAAGCTCCGTCTGAATTTCCAATGGCCCAAGGATGCCTCTATGTGCCTGAAATCTCGAAGTTCGTCGGTTTGCAAAGAGTTAGAATCGTCGCGGAAAACACGATTCCCAGCAAGTGCAAAACCAAATCAAAAGTTAGTCCGTCTTGGTTTGCCATCTCGTGAGACCCTCACTCTAAGTGCGCCATCTACATCTCAAGCTAAGAAGCTTTCAAGTACAGCAGCAAAACTAGATGGCAGGTCAGAAGGAATGAATAAAGAAAGGTTGAAGACCCTCACTCTAAGTGCGCAATCTACATCTCAAGCTAAGAAACTTTCAAGTACTGCAACCACACTAGATGGCAGGGCAGAAGGAATGAATAAAGAAAGATTGAGAAGACCCTCACTCCAAATTTGCGATTCTTTTGGATGTAGTTCCGGCGTAGTTTCGCTTAAAAGCCGTTTTACTTGTCCATTCCATTTGCTGTAGTTTCGAACCTGAAACTACGGAGCTCAAACTACAACTCGCCGACGTAGTTTGGGTTAGTTTGATTTTTCGGAAACAAGAACTCAATAAAACGCAAGTAAGACAAAACAAGAGCCAAACTACAAACTTTGACGACACAAAAGTGAATCCTTTAAAACGCAACTTAAGTGCGCTATCTACATCTCAAGCTAAGAAACTTTCAAGCACAGCAACTACACTAGATGGCAGGGCAGGAGGAATGAATAAAGAAAGGTTGAGAAATGGTTTCAAATGGTACGTCCGTGGTGTTGCCTAAAGGACAATTCTGGTGTCTCCGCTTTCAAAAAGCAAAGTGGCATCCGCCGAGAGCAAGAACAAAGGGTAAGCCGTTGCGCCTTTCAACTTCTCGCTGGCTTGCCGAACCCACTTTCCACGTACGGAGTGGATTGACTTTACACATCCCTTTCTAAAACTAGCACCGGCACAACCTCGGGAAACGATGCGAGTTTTAGCCACAGTCACAAGAATAACCGCAGTCACAAGCGCATAAACTCGCTGAGCTTTCCAGAACACCCCAGTCGCCCTGAAGGATCATTAACACGACAGGTATTTTTCCCCGGAGACGAGAAGGGAAACTGTTCACACGGTACTCGGGTAATTTTCAAGGGACAGTACTGTCATGTGGCAATAAATTATAAGGTTTTAAAGCACAATGGACACTTCTAATGCTTTACTTTGTATTAAATGCTTCACAAATAAACATTTTCGACTTCTTTTAGAAGGCACTACGAAAATCGGCCGTCTTCTTGTTATCCCGTGTCTTTACCTCTCTGGCATTTCGGTGATCCAAAATCTTAGGAGCTGGGATATCGTGGCACGAAATTCAAAAACTCCCAGCAATGCTTGATATAAAAGGATATATTTGAGATGTCACCAATGTCAAGCCGCAGATGCAGTTTACCTGATTGTTGTAGCGTTTCATCGGAAGTTCCATGGCTTAAAGTGCCTATTAAAAGTTTTTGTTTGTGGAATAGTGTTGTGAAGCTTGATTAGCTTGCTTTATAAAATGTACCAGAATATGCAATAAGCTTATAAAAATTACATAGCTACAAAAATCATTCAAAAACTAACACCTATTAAAATCTGAATTATACAAGCTGATTTATGCATAAAATAAAGATCTATCAAGTATTTTAAGAAATATCACTTTTATCTTTGTCCAAGCTAGTAAATTGAGTATGTACTTGCCCAAAAAATTACGCTTTGAAATATCACAGCGAGGAAACTGTTGAAAAAGCTGCTGATCTAGGGGGTAAGCATTGTTCCTAGGTTGTTACAGAGCGGGATTGGGGTAGTTTGATGTGCTGATTGAACTTTAAGGCTCAGGATATCTCTCTACAATGGATACCAACAACATATGTCCATTTGGACCACTTTTACATGGGCATAATCAAAATTATTCCTCGAAAATCCAATTTAATTGTTGCTGACGTCGAAGAATACCATTGACAAACAAATACCCGGGTAAAAGTTCGCGAAATTGAAGTCCAAAATACCCGGGTTTGTGTTGCTGTTGCGGGGAAAAATACCCGCGGACTCGCCCGCGGAGTACGGGTAAATACCCTCCGTGTAAACGTAGCTTTAAACTTCGTCGTAATTTATCGTCTAAAATGTGTCGTGATGTCTGTCTTATTACCGAACAGCTTCTTAGTTAACTTTTGCCTTTTTTTTTTACAAATTTTAACCAAGATTTTTTGCAAATTTTAACCGTCGTGAGGTGTAAAATTCTTGACATGCCAGCCATCTGACGGACTTTATTGTGGTGATTATAGGGTTGACGTATCTTGGACTGCGTTCCGGTTTTGATTGAGACGTGGGCGCAGCTACTAGCTAAGCTCGTCTGGTATTCAAATTATATCACATTTGTTAATTAAAATCAATATCTGCTTCTTGTCTAGCAATCTCTGAAGTTTAATCATGAACTTTAGCGGCCAACATTCCGTCGGGAAGTGACCCGACGGAATATTTTCTGTCATTCATGCACCAAACTAAAGCGTTCTTGTAGCGTGTGAGAGTCTCATAATACAGAATGCGACAAAAGGTCTCGGAAGCGGAGCAAGGACAAAAGAGGGCAATAATACTATATCAGAAGTACTGGAGTGTTATAAAAGGTCAATTTCCGACAACGAGATCGGTATCGGAAAATAACATCTAGACGGCCATCCTACGGCGAGGCAAGTCACTAAAACGTCGACCGAGAGCAGCGTAGATGGAGACCTGTTAAATTTTATAACCTTTTCGAACAGAACCATTAATAATTAACCATTAACCATGCATAAGTCCCACAGGTTATATCATCATTACATCATTATTATATTATACGATAATATCACGATATTGGTATGATGGTATGATATTATATTACAGTGACTTGCTTTTAGCTTACCGTTTTGGAAATAATAAATAAACCGAATAATCGTAATACAAAAAGTTAGAGGTGGAGATGACTTAATATCAACCTCTCTGGAGGTCCTTAATATCAGGGGTAGATATGAAGTCAGATCCACCGCTAACTTTCCCTGTGGCGACAATCGTAATATAACTGACCGTCGGAAAGTTATAGTAAATTGAAAAAGGAAAAACAAAGTACATGTACACAAATAACAGTAGCGTTTTTGCAAATATAATGGTACCTGTTACCACGGTACCTGGATCTTTAATTATTCCTTTTTGCAGCTACCGTGGTTATCTGATATTCGGTTGCTCTGCAAAAAAGACAATTGCCGAAATTGCACTTTTTGAAGTCATCCCAAAATAAAAACTTCTTTCTCACCAATTTGACAAACTTTGGTGAAAGTGAGATGACTTTTCAGATACCACAACCAGTTACCACGGTCGGACCGTGGTATCTGAATATCAGATACCACGATAACTGGCCAGATTCCACGATAACTGCAAAAACACCTTTTAACCGTGGTATCAGATACCACGATATCTGCAAAAACGACTTTCGACCGTGGTATCAGATACTATGGTATCTGCAAAAACGCAACTAATATCACCCAAACAAAAAAAGTTAAAGTTTAACTGAAAAGCCAGCTTATCTCTTGCATCTTGGATTTGAATATATTGATTTATTCTGACACTGCAATGGGATTTATTTTATTTTATCTTGGGCTCTAGTAGTAACGTTCAGAATAATAATAATAGTAATAATTTATTGGGAAAAGCCTAATACGGCGATACAACAGACGCCTGCACGTATTATCCGACAAGACATAGTTTACCCTGGCGCCGAGATTTGGAATTTCAACGAAAGCGTGATTTTCAACGGCTATTGAAGCGAATCTGGAAATGTTCAATTCCCGATTTCAATTTGCCGGTTGAAACAAAATTCCCGATTGTAAGGTCACTTCCGATGAAAGCCCATTATTTTGAGTGACTAAAGATTTATTTTTCGGCAATCGTTTACCGTCGTAGCTACTATTTATACAAGCACAGACGTTCAGGCACATAGAGGTATCACAAATCTGAAAGAAACAGTCAATTCGGAAATCTACTATAATATGAATAGCGGAGTAAGGAAGTCACGCATAGTCATCGGGCATTCAAGCCTATTTAAGTGATGCATAAAATAGACTGTCGAATATCAGCTCCGTTCGCAAAGACGGGTGATCCATGGATAGTTGCAAGAACGAAGGATGAGGGCAAGGAGATAAAAACAATTTGTATCGAAAGTGTGTTCCCTCTCACTGAGTTAAAAGTTGAAACGTTGACACATGGATTGTGACTTGTTGTCATGAGCGACTATGGTAAACAGCCTTCGGTTAAGTTTTCCCGACGAAACGAGTCCGGTTGGAAGCGGTGAAGTGGAATATCGCCAATGTGGTAGCCCACCGAACCATTTAACAGAGGTACAAAGGTGGTAACTCTGGTTGCGTTCCGCCACTTAACGATTGTTAACAAATCGTTAACAATCGTTAACTTTTCCCGTTCCAAGACTCTGATTGTTAAATTTAAGCTCCACCTTCCTACGATTTCCGTTCCAGAACTTAACGATTGTTAACTATTTTGTAACGATGGTCGGTGAGCTTCGTTACAAAATAGTTAACAATTGTAGAACTGGGAAAAGTTAACGATCGTTAAAGCTGCAGTTAGCTCCGCCCCGAAGTAAAGTTAATGATTGTTAACAATTGTTAAGTCTGCGGAACGCAACCTCTATATCCCGCTATGTAACATAGGTAGTATTATGTATTCCAGTTTGGGAAGTGTAGTTAAAGTACCCTACAAAAAATATACTTAAGTAGTGCTTGAGTTTGAAATACTTGCTATTTACTTAAAGTTTAACTGAAAAGGCAGCTTATTTTTACGTCTGATATTTGAATATATTCTGACTTATCTAAGGGATTTTGCATTTTTACTCCCGGGGCTCTAGTAATAAGAGCTCACACTGGACTGAAAAAGCCGCCTATTGAGGGATTGCACCATACCCGACGAAAACGGACGGGACCGTAACGAAAAAAATTGACATTAGCAAGTATAGGACTTTCGACTTTGAGACTAAATTACCGGCCTTTGATAGCCACTTCAAATTCCACGCAAGGAAAAAGCTTTTCCTTGCGTCTCTTTACATAAATATAAGGTTCGAAGCCAAGCTGACCATTCATTTCAGATACAATAGAAAAAAAAAGAGTTCTGTGGAAGGTTTTATTCAAACTGGTCAAACGTATTATGGATTTTTGGAGTGGGCCGTTTTCTGGGTGAAAGCTTCTGCGCTTTCCCAGACGGATGGTAAATTGTAAATATACACAGAATTCAGAATGGTAAATAATCACAGATTTGTACATATACACTCTTAACACTCACATTTTATCTTTCGTTATTTTATTTTTATCTGCATGTCGTTCAGTCCGCACCGTTCTTCTGGTTTTTAGTTACATGTCGTCTTATTGTCTGTTTGTTCCGCATCGCTTTCCTGTTGTGATTATGGTGGATTTTATGATTTAGTTTGTTGTTTTTTTTCGCTGAGGACGGTTTGCCGGAAGTGCAACCGAAATATCCAAAATTTTATTCAATCCTCGCACATTATCTTGGAGGGGTAACTAGCTGATCAAGAAAAAATCCCGAAAATCTCGCTTTTTCTATTGTGTCTCTTTTCATCTCAAATAATAATTATAAGAATAATTTACTTCTTACCCAGACTTCCACAAAGGAAGGCAAGTGAAGATAGCTAAACAAGAAAGAAAAAAAATACCAAAAACAAATATATTAACACAAAAACAGGGGATTTTGGAATAGCCTGGTCCCGGGAGCTCCTTTGCTGTTTCTGTAATTCTCTGACATATAGGGAACACCGAATATCCGAAGAACAAGTCGATTCCAATCCCAGGGGATTCAGGATTCAACAACTTTACTTTATTCCGGCTTGACGACTGGTTACAAACAAAGCACATACTTGCTTGAAAAACGCAACCAGGACACATTTATATAACTAATCAAACCTTCACTAAAATAAATAAAAAATTAATTAATTAATTTGTCAATTTTTCCTCTCTCGTCTTCCAAACTTAACGTTTCGTTTCTTAAACCGGAAGATAAAGAAGAAATTACAATAGCGAACGTAAGTTTTTCTTAGAGGGATAAAGTATTTTGGAAGAGGGTGTAGTACAAAAATATAGAAACGTATTAACCAACTAAGGGACACGTTGTATACAGCCCTTAGGTAGCTTAGGATATTTGCGAACAACAAATGTGAAGAATTACTTACTCAAGGAGAACGGGCTTGGGCAGCTGCGTTTTGTAATTGGTAATCCCATTTTTCTTCCTTGCGTCCTGAAGTATTCCCTTCTTCGACGCTGAGTCTTCATGGGACTGTCGTCGCTTGTTGAGGCACCAGAAGCAAAGGAGGACGAAGATGCCAAGAAGGATCACAAAACCAAGGGTCGCACTCACCACTATCGCAGCAAGAATCTTCCGTTCCATACGACTGAAAGGTAAGGTAAGGTAAGGTAGGGTAAGGTAAGGTAAGATTTGTGAAGTCTAGTTTTTTGCCGCTACAGTTCTCCAGTGTACGGTCCTTACTCATGTCCATTTTGCTGGATTGGGCTATAGATAAGAACTTGAAACATTTGTTGTCTGAATGCGAAAACTCGAGTGAACTTAGGAATTTGTTGAGTAAATGAAAGAGGGGTGGATGAAGAATGGATGTGCAGGGTCATGGGGATAGTTGTTTTATAAGTATTAAACAGTTGGCGAGGTTCCTCAAGGTAGCCCTAGGCCCATAGGGATAGGTGCGTGTCGAAGGTATTATTTGTGTTTGTTTGTGTTTATATTTCATGTATTTGCTATGGCCTTTGGCTCTTAGTGTAAATAAATCTTATCTTATCTTCTAGAATATCAAGCAATTTATGCTTACACACCCCGCACTATTTATTTTATATACTTATATTTATATTTTTTTTTTATAACACAGCTTTTAAAGTTTAACCGAAAAGGGCTAGGACACGACAGTCTAGTTACCCATCACTTGTTCGCTTAAATAATCTTGAAAACCCGATGAAAAAGCGTTAGTTTGTTTTTCTGATATTTCCCAATAATCGATTATCCCATTGTGCTTGCCGCTCTTCCCGTTTTTGTGATATCTCTATGGTGCCTGGAACATTTGGCAACAACACCAGCAGCAAACGAGTAAATAAATTGTGTATCAAATAAACAAAGAAGTGTCTGCAGTCTGCAGTGCCAAAAACTAGTGCTAGCTAATGAGGTGTCTTGTGTAGTGATAGTTTAGTGAGTTTGGCGGGCGAATATTGGACGGATTCACCATGGGAAAGCGTCCACATTCCCAACGTCCCTACTGAAGACTACTGTGGACAGAATGAAAATCCCAAATAGGTGTTGTAATAATTAATGTATTTGAATCTAAGATGTAAAAATAAGTTGCCTGTTCAGTTAAACTTTAACAAATTACTCACGGTTTTGCCTTTCTTAAGCCTTTTCCCAGGCCCACTGACTTCTAGCAAAAGCTCCGCAAAATTCATACAACCAGTTTTATGCATCAATGCGAACAGTCGTTGGAGCATAATGCGCATGGAAAATAGTAAATCATGGTAAGTTCAAAGATATGTGAGACCTGTGTCGTTAGCGGGTTAAGAATGAATAAATTTACTACGTGAATCAGCCTTACCGCATTTAACAAAAGAACAAAACTAAACATCTAAACTAAACTACAAATCCATTATTTTGGACAAACAACTAATCAAAAGAAAAAGGAAACCCCTAAATAAGATACACTATGAATTCCTTCATCAGTCACAAAAAACAAGTATTTTTAAATCAAATCATTCCAAATCCAAACGTTTAGTTTTCCTAATATATTCAAACACAATATTTCTAACGGTAAAGTATGAAATTTGGGTCTCCGTACAACGAACCCTTTAAGAATAATTAAACAATAAATCGTTTAGTTCTTGTCCGAGATACACTTTCTCCTATAAACAAGATTATAAACAATCTTTTTCTCTGACAATCTCACCATACAAATTCTTCTTGGATCGTCGATTCTGGAATCCTGCGACGGATTAAAATTCCCTGAGACGAGAGGTCTCAGGACGACAGGAGAATTTTTCTCCTTAGGAATAAACAAAATCTTGGAAGATTCGTGTCTGGAGCTATCACACAGGGATCATTTTCTATAGCCTTGCCTGGTTTCTTTTTGTTTGGTTTCATTGTATAGTGTCCATTTTGTTCCATCAAACAGCTCCTCCGCCATCTAGTAGTATGCTTACTAAGGTACAGTGTACTTTACAGAGTTCCCTTAAAGAACCTGTCTTACCTACAATACTAATGCAACCTACTTCCATTATCACTCAATATATTTGTAAACCCGGAGTCCCCAATTTCGTACGGTATATTCTAACCACTCTAACAAAACCACGCTGATTTTCTCACTTGCCGTGTTTTGCTACCATCGATGTGTATCCCTCTGCCGAAGTTTGTCTGCGAGAAGTTTTTCTATCGGAATATCGTTATGTAAATTGTTTCCCTGTTTTCGCTACAAGTCAACGGATCTCGGAAAAGGCTTAAAACAGTAAAAACCGTGTTTTTTTGTTGCTGAAAGCACAGCATAGTTTTAAGGTATTCAAATATTTTAAAATACTGTAAGTTGAAGAGTAAATAGTGCGAGAGGATCTTTAAGTATTATGTGTTAAGTAGCCTACTCCAGGAAAATTGCAAGTTTTACCGAACAGGGCTGAGATCTGACGGTCTAGTTACCCATCACTAAATCATTTAAATAGGCATGCAAACCCGATATAGACGTGTTACTTCGTTCGTCCGTTATCCACAGCTAATCGATCGCATCGAATGAACTTATTCTTTTGGATCTGTGGTGCCTCTGTGTGCTTGTCCCTGTAGCCTTGAAATATTCACCAACTACAAATTTAATCCAGTGCCAAAAATTGAAATAAAAATGTCCGATTCCTTGCACGATATATTTCAACGTCATTTTCCTATTTTCTACAGTCGTAACTTTTCCGAGCTTAGCATCTTTAACCCTGGGAACGCAGTGCTTTTGTTGAAATTCAAATTTTAGCGTACGGGTGAATTTTGGGTTGTCGTGCAAGCAGCGACACTGAATGTTATTACTAGTGCCCCCGGGGGAAAATACAAAATTCCATAGATAAGTCAAAATATATCAGTGTATTCAAATATCACATGTAAAAATAAGCTGTCTTTTCAGATAAACTTTCAGTAAATCCCAAGTATTTCAAACATAAGCACTACTTAAGTACATTTTTTGTCAGGTACTTAATACTTGATAATTAAGTGCAAACTTCGGAAGTACTTGACATTTAATCCTCAAATACCAGATTTGAAGTGCTTGTCCCAACACTAAAGAGAACCCGAGAAAGAACCCATCACAACTTCAGTGTACGACAGAACTGCAAACTGCAACTCAGTGTTGCCACCCGACCAAAATTAAGTTTACTAGATTCTGGAGATATTTTTTACTAGATTTTGATAAAATGTACAAACTCGAAAAAAAAAAAAATCGGCTGCCGCCGCGACACGTGCATTGACTCACGGGACCCATAATATATTTCAACGATTAAGAGAATGCGTCGGAAGACAGTTAAATCTTGAGGCAATGATTTTTAGTCACACTTCTGATCCGTAAAGAAAACATCAAAAATATATCCGACCACAGACTTAGTCATAAAGAGCAGAAACTTCACAAATGGAGGGCCCCCCCCCATATTTTCAATCGGTAAAGAAAACATGGACCGGCGCGAAGCGCCGCGATTTTTCCAAAGACAGTGGATTTTTTCTTTAAACAGGTAAAATCCTCTTAAAAACAGTCGATTTTTCTGAAAACAGTTCGTTCGTACGTTTTCTTGAGGGACTAAAGACCTAGCACAATTGTCAAAGAGCTGTGATCCTTGGTTGTCGCTGTCGCTTTGGACTCTGCGTATGTACGAGGCCAGCTGCAGGGAGTGAGGAGCAAGACTGGATCCTAATATCTCTGCACATTTCCTCAGAATTTGAGATAAATGACACAACTTTTCGATTGGACCATGTTTTTCTTACTAGAAATTAGCATTTTTACTTGATTAGAATGAATTTTACTAGTTCCTCTACATTTACTAGATTTTTTTTTTTTTTACTAGATCTAGTAAAATTTTACTGCCGGTGGTAACACTGCTGCAACTGCAGGGCTCAACTGGGATCGGAAACCGCAAATTCTTTGAGACAACTAAAGCCGCGTTCGATTTAGCCTTGTCCTGGTCCTGTTTCAGTCTTGCCAGCCACCGTTTTATTTAACTTCCTTGTCCGCTTAATGCCGTTTTATTTGTCCTGTCAGCTGACAATTGTCAGTGCACTGTCAGACAGGACGCCGTGAATGACGACATGCTCTCGGAGCAAGTTTCGGTCCTGTCTCGGGTAGATTTCTTAACTGCGTTTTATTTGAGATGCTTGTCCATTGAGTCATTCACGTGACAAGACCAAATAAAACGGCCTTAAACCGTGACAAGGCATTAACAAGACTGGGACAAGAAGGACTCAAATCGAACGCAGCTTAAGCCATCTCTTTGTCTTGGGAGAAAGAGCCGGAGGAGAAATCCCGGGAGATGGCAAAACAAGCGCGAAGACTGGAGATATAGGAATTTTGACTAAATATCCGCGACCTACAAATATAACTGAGACGTTACAAGTGGTCGAGCAGAATTTACAGTTTCCCTGACGTGGTAGAACAAGAAACGCTTTATCGGTTATTCGTGATGCTGTCTCAGTGTATTTATTTCTTTATTTTTGTAAGTTTCGTTTCTTTTTACTCCTCTTATGTCACGAAGTTTTTGAGCGGTTACACAACAAAAACTGTTGTTAAAGGCTAATTTGCCATATCTGGCTGGCTATGTGGTCTACTTAAAGTGCCGAGACGATGCTGCGCCTAACAAAACTTTGGCAGTAGGCTACCAACACATTATCTGGCTATTAGATATTTGGAAAACAAGTGTTTTGTGAGTTCGATTGCCATTTTAACCCACTTGCTATGAAAAAAGTAAGCGATTAATTAGAAAACCTAGCCAATTACAAAAAAAACACTTAACGGGTGTTCGGTCATAGAGCTGGTTCACATTTGGCTCATTTCCTGGCTTTTAGGGTAGCAAAAGTGGAAAAAGAAAAAGAATAAGATACAACTAATTCTGAATGTTGTAGTTTTAAATTCAGGAGAGAATTCGAGCAAAACAGCGTGTATACTTATGTTACAGAAACCCTAATTGACCCCTAATTGCAGTCTGCTCATTATCCCAAAGCTGCCACAAAGTCCATCGAATCTCACGGCCCCTAGGGATTTACAGTTATTTGTCGAATATGCGGCTTTTAGAGCCCAGTGTGACCAAGCTCTTTATTTGATAGAAAAGGATCACAGGTAAACCTGTAATTACAGGTTTGTTTCCTTCCCAGAAGATTGAAAGCCTGACGAGGACCCTTGCCAAGAAGGGTCGAAATATCGCTGATGAAGAATCATAGCTGACGTATCCGGTGTAAACACTGTTTGAATAAAGGTGCTGCATTTTCCATTTATGACGGGTTTCATAAGCATGGTCAGGTTGCTCAGGGAAAAAATTACTCGAACGAAAGTAAGAAGGAGTATTTTACCTTAAATAAAACAGAATGAAGAGTGAATAATTCTGAAACAGGCAAAATATTAGTTGACAAATATAGAGTTTCAGTTTTAGTTTTGTTAGGATAAGAAGAAGGGGACGGTAAATATTTTTCTAAAATTCGAAGAGCCCAGTTTTGGAGTCTGTATCGGTTTCGCATGATATTTGAATGTTGCCAAATAAATCAGGCGTAGAACTTCATGCGGGAAAAAATGCTGAAACTCCGCATTATACCAACTCCTTCTGCAACTTTAACCCGTGATCTATTACATGTTCTTTATACGATAGATGTTCATCAATAATGCGGCATTTAATGACAAACGACTAGATTTTAGCCATACAATCAGTTGGGAAAACACGATTTGCAGCTTCTCTTTAACATCCTCTTCCGACTATCCTGCAAGTGTTGATCCGGTATCATCAGCGAAAAGGGCATTCAGACGGTTGTTTTCTGTCGCTGATGAAAGGTCATTTATGTATATTAGGAAAAGCAGTGGTCCCAGAATTGAACCCTGAGGGACACCAATATTTGACAATAAGCATGGATCCGAAAATTACTTCAGAGCGACCTGTTAGGTAAGATGCGATAAAATCGTGCGTTGGTCCTGGTACCCCACCATGACTTAATTTATATAATAATATTTCGTGACAAAAAGTATCGAATGCCTTCTCAAGGTCCAAAAAAATACTCGCCGGGATCAATTTTTTATCAAGACATTCGTGGATAAATCGGATCATAGTCAGGATGGCATCCTGCGTACTATGTCCCTTTCTAGACCCAAGTTGATTAGAGGTTCGATGTAAAGGCTAGGAGACGTACTGAGTCAGAATATGAAATTTATTTTCTCGCAGGACAGTTAAGTTCGGCCGGAATCCGGCCAAAACCAGAGAATTTGTTAAAAGTAAAAGTTTAATCTGAAGTTGATTAGAGGTTGGATGTAGGGGTAAGGAGACATGCTGAATTCGTTATAGTGCTTTAGTTCTTTGCCAGACAAGTAGTTTGTCCGGAATCCGGCCGAAACCGGAATTTATGCAGAAGTAAGGAAGGAAGGAGATACGACGTAGGCTATAGGGTAAACCATATGCTGAATCCACTATCTACTCTAGCTGTGACGTTCAGAATATCCGTGGCCGTTACTTGTGGGTATTAGGGTATAGTTATGCATTTTGAGGTTCCCCCCCCCCCCCTCCCCCGCACTAATCCGGATCAGGGGCCATTGCGCCCAGATAATAAATAATGTTCATAACTTGACCGGAGCTGGACACAGGACGACGAAATTCCTTGTAGGCTACTTGTAAATCCCAGGGCTGGGAAACAACTTTTAAACTTGGACCTCTCCACTCACCCCGTTCATGGGCAACTGGGCCCAAATTGCCCAAGAGTAAACCTCGGCATCGGTGACGAATCTACAGGTATCAAGTTGAAACTTGCTAGGCTTTTGAGCATTGAGGTCTGTTTTTGCTTTGTAAGTAAGTAAGTAAGTAAGTAATTAAGTAAGTAATTTATTTATGACCCGCCATTTCGGAAAGGCGGAGTAAATGAAGAAATTGTGTGGGTTCCAAACCTCGCTTCCACTTGGTTCAAGGGCAATGGGACCCGGATTGCCCGTTTTTTACTGTTTTTAACTTGACAGTAACTGGAGATAGGACGATAAAATTCCTTGTGCTTTTAGACCTTAGGGTTGTGAATATACATGTGGTTTTGAATCACCCTTAAAGTTCATGGGCAAGTGAGCGGATATATAGGTCTAGATACGCATTATGATGTGTCCCAACCCCCACCCTCCCTTTCATTGACAGCTGGGCCAAGATTTCTAATGAGTTACGTTCGTCTATGACAGGTCTACAGTTCAGCTATTGTCTACTTATGGATAAATATGTTTAGATATGGATTTAGGGTAACAGTAACAAATAAGACCACGCGACGTACTTCAATTCATATGTTGTTGGAGATTCATTTGTCTTGTTGGAGAGGACACTGTTGCCCACCTCCTAGGGCAGTGCCAGGAGTCTCCTCTACCGGTTCAGTTTGGGGGAGGGTTGCTCTTCCCTGGTATACTGACATCAACTAAAGACAACGTGATTAAAACGGTTGTAGAATATGTGAGTGGGAACTTAAATAGGAGATAGTTTATGTAAGTATCGAAGGATCATTTTGTTTTAAATGCATTAATACATTTGTATGCCGTGTATATAAAAATCTGTGTATGGCCCATTGAGGCTAAATAAACACTATTCTATTCTATTCTATTCTATTCTATGATCGATTACGCCATTCGTATCTTAATGAAGCTGTGACGAAGGGGATAGAAGCTGCTACGATTTTGCTTATTGCACTTGATAGTTGATATTACCTTGCTAATTGAGAAGAGCTCTAAGGGTCGGACTGGCTGGCAAGACATGACATTCAGTAGCGTTCTGAAACATAAACCATTCTTGCAAGATCCTCAATATCTCTTAAGTTGGATTTTACATCGGTTTCTTTAAAAAGCTTTTAAAGTTTAACTGTCATTTAACACTGAATTATTTGGATTTTGTAAAGGAATTTTTTTACTTTCCACTATCTACTCTAGCTGTGACAGTATTTTCCTTTAGTTGGACTTCAAATTTGCTTTCCAAGTTTTCAATCCCTTCGAATGTGTCCTTGTACTCACTTACCAGTTTGGAACAAGCGCTAATGATCCTGTCTTCTTTTTGTATGTTTAGTATCAGCTTGATCAGCTCCGTGTCTTTGCAGGTTTTTAGACCCGAGAATGGAGTTGTGTTGGACCTGACGATGTAGACTTCATGTGGCTGTGTCTTTCTATCTTTGTATTGGAAGGTCAGGTGACTGATTTCCGCATAGTGAATAGCCGATCCACAATAGCTTGTCAGTTTGTGGGTGCCTTTTGTTAGGCCGGGTTTTGTCTGTCAATTTGGAATTTTACGCAAATTTGCACCTCAATGGATAATTGAGCAATGCTTCATCTTCCCTAGTGTTGTATTTTATGGTGTCCGCTGTTTCAGATATTGCTTCACCGTCTTCTACAGTGTGTACGGCTTTCATTTCTGAACTTCTGCATACCTTTGCAAAATGATCAGACTTCCTGCAGTTTGAGCAAGTCTTCCATTTTGCTTGGCGGATGTGGTTCTTTGAGTAAGTTCCGCCGCAGAAGTGGCATTCTAGTTTCTTGTACTTAGTTTGTGGCCGGCTTCTGAGAATGGCATCGATTTCCTGCTTGATTTCTCTGCCTTCAAAGGTTTTCAGCTGTGCTTAGGTTGTTTCGAACGCTCTAGATATGGTTTCTGTTTGGTTCAGCTATAGGGTCTCACCTACTGAGAGGAGTTTCTCGTATTTTGGGATTGGCCACTCCGCCCACTATTATGTCTCTTAACATTTCGTCTTAGTCCACATAACCACATGGTTTCACTAGAATTTTCAAATCGGTAATGTACTTGTCGATGTACTCCTGCTTTTGGTCATGATTTTAGAAGATGTATCGTGAGAAGACTCATTTTCTTCGGGGCCGCAGATTCTCTAAATTTTGTGAAGTGTGCGTCAACTTCTTCCTTTTCAGCATCAGGTAGGTCAAATGTGCTGATGACTTCTCTCCCTTCCTCGCTTGTCCAGATGAGGGGATACGAACATCGCTGTTTTGCTGCCGTTCCGGCCAGTGATCCAGTGGAGTGGATATGGACAATTGACACATGGTTTTCAAACTTCGTCCATTCAGATTCTAGATTATCTGAGCTCCAGTTGATACTAGGCGATTCTGCATCGATCCCACTTATGACGCCATGTAATGCGTACTCTATTTATTCAAAGCCCAAGCACTTATGAAATAGCAACAATAAGCTGGGGGTAAAGAAGCAATGCTGCACACTAAGCAATTTGTAAGCAAGCAATACTGCACTAACAAGCTTAGTTTTCTTCGTCTTAGTAACGTATGACTAAAACATAGTTATTTTTTGGCTAAATTCACATTGAAAGACACATTGAATAGGCTAGTACCCAACCCATGTAAAACTGCAGAACAAGCTGAAATGAACATGTTTAGAACAAGCTGTAATGGAAATGGTCATTTAATGGCAGGGGCGACCCAAGGGGGGGGGGGGCGTAGCGCCCCCCCCCGTACGTTTTGGGCATTCGGTCAAAGTTTCGTCGGAGGCCAAAAATTAGGTCAAATCGGGCCGTGATGCCCTTTTCAGAAAATGGTTTGTCCCTGGATTTCCAAATTCGGTGATTTAACGTATTTATTGGTCCCCTTTCTTTATCGACTTTGCTAATCCGTCCAACTTTTGTTCAGGTCGCATCGATTTCATCACACATTCGGTCCGTCCCTTCGTAAATTCGGTGATTTAAGCTGTTTATTTGGTCTCATTCGTTAGCGAATTCGGTAATTCACCAGACTTTTCTCATGTACGTATGTGTTCTATCGCATTCGGTCAGTCCATTTCATAATTCGGTCATTAGTCAGACTCATTTGGTTCTGATTCGTGGCCGAATTCGATAATTCATCCAACTTTTGTTCAGTCTGCATCGATTTTGCCGCATTCGGTCCGTCCATGCGTAAATCCGGTGATTTAACCTACTTCTTTGGTCTTATTTACCGAATTTAGTAATTCGGTGGCACTCGGTCAGTCCATTTCATAATTGAATTCGGTGAGATTCATTTGGTTCTGAATTCGTTACCGAATTCGGTAATTTACCAGATTTTTCTTCAGTCCTTTTCTATTACTAGACTTGCAGAATTCGGTTGTTTTAGGTCGTCTAACAGGAGTTTTCTTGCATTAAGAAATTCGTTGTTTATACCGCTCTCGATCTGTTCCTTTTTTTTTAGGTTAGTTTTTCGGTATAGTACGAGATCATTATTTGCTTCAACCAGTTACTGAGTGCGGTAATTTAAGTGGCATTTATTTAGCTCTCGTTCTTTACCATCTACGGTAGCTTCAGGTGGCTGCTATTCATGTTTTTACTTCTTGGGATTGCAGTACTTCAGGAATAAGCACGTCTGTTGACGTGGAACATAGCCTACTTTTGTTTGCTGTAGATTCAGAATAAATGTACTTTGTTTCTACTTTACCTTGGATAGCCCCTTTCGTTTCACCAGACAGCTCTGGATTTAACAGGTAATCTTGGGATCGCAGAAAGGCACTTTTATCATCTTGGAATTCTGGGGGGCTTGAACCATGTTAAAAGGTAGAATTTCATGGGAAGTAGTTTAATTTTTTTAAAACTAGGTCTTTCCGCCTGAAGTTCGAGACGAGACAGGACCTTCAATATGCCGTAGACAATCCGCCAGTGATAGGGTACGAGCGCCTTACCGTCCATGAATATAAGTTCCTTCCCCCGCAGTGCTTCAAATGCCAGGCATATGGTCACACTGCAAGCAGTTGTGCACAGACTGAGAAGTGTTCTCATTGTGCAGGGCCGCATAGAAATTCGCGAGAAAACCCCTGTCAACTAGCCATGAAGTGTGCTCTCTGCGGAAAAAGCGATCACCCCTGCTATGCGTACAAGTGTCCTGAAGCCCAGAAGGTAATGAAATGAACCGTTCTCTAAGAATAACCACCTTGAATATTAATGGCTCAGTGATAGATAAAAGACCTGTTCTTGTGCAACTTATGAGCTCATGTGACGTTCTGTGCATACAAGAGCACTTCTTGTCCAGCGATGGACTAGACCTGTTAATTCTTGATGGCTGGATTAAGGTTTTTGGAGTTCCTGCTCTTTCAAGCGGAAGGGGCAGGCCCTCTGGTGGTACTGCTGTCTTGGCTCGTGCAGAACTTTCGCCTGCATTGCACCTGACGTCAGAGTTCTTTGTCTCAGTAAAACTCTGTGACGTTGTAGTCTTCTCGGTATATCTACCAACTGATTACCGCGACCGAAACTCAGAAAGAAAGTTTAGCATTGCCTGCAGTAAGCTTGCCAGTGCCGTGACTGCAACCCGTCAACAAGGGCTCGAAATAGTGGTCGCTGGGGACTTTAACTGTGACCTCAGAAATGCAAACAACCCCAGGACTGAGATTCTTTTAAACGCCTGTGCTGAACTCGAAGTTATAAATAATGACTTGGACTTCACTTACGTGCACAACAGTGGCTCTACATCTAGTCTCGATTTTATAGTTAAGTCAAAACTGAAAGCAACTTCGCTTCACTCACATGTTGACACTTCTACAAACATTTCCGATCATCTACCTGTCTCGAACTCTTTCGAGATCACGCGCCCCGCGTCTCCTCAAAAATGCGAAAGATGGGTCTGGATAACTGAATGGGAGAAGATTGTCTTACCTGTGTATCAAGCTGTGTCTGACGACATTCTGTCGAGGATTAAGGTGCCTTACCACCTTCTCCAGGCTGGCTCAAACCTTGACGAGCGTGAAAAACAGCTGTGTCTTAACATGTTCTGCACCGAAATTGTACACGCCTTGCTTGTCGCTGAATCTGCCGCTGTACCAAGGCGGAGAGTGCGAATTGGTACTGAGATTCCAAAGTGGAAAGAAAATCCTGAGCTTGTTGAAGCACGTAAATCTTCCCATTTCTGGTTTAAGTTATGGTGTGAGAATGGAAAACCAAGAGATGGAGTAGTGAATCAAACCCGTTTGCATACAAAGAGAAAGTTCGCCAAGTGTTTATCTAAGCATCGTATAAACATCATAGATGAGAATAGTGCTCGTGTCGCAAGTAACCCTAACGAAGTGTGGAAGTTTCTTCGTAGTAAAAAAAATAAATCGTGTAGCTCCACGCAGCTTGGTCCCTCCGAGACTGAATGGAATGATTATTTCTCTGCCGAGTTCTGTGCACCTGACCCACAGCTTGAAGTACAGTTTGAAAAAGAGTTGGATGAAAAACTCGGATGCAGCGATCTTTCTAGCCCCGGATTTTCTGTTTCGTATTCCAGTGTTTGTGAGGCAATTCGCAAGGTCAAAAAGAAAACTTCTAAGGGCGACGACAAAATATGTGGTCTGCATTTGACTAACGGTAGTTTTATGCTTTTTGAATATCTTACATTGCTTTATCAAATGATATTTGCGAGTGGTTTAGTACCTGATTCATTTTCTGTAGGCCTTGTAACACCGGTTCTGAAAAAGGGCAAAGATCCCTCACAGTGTAGCTCACATCGTCCAATTACTGTTGCGCCTGTGCTCTGTAAAATTTTTGAATTACTTGTTCTTGGTGAAATTACCCGTGTATGTTATACTCGCGATAACCAATTTGGCTTCAAAAAGGGAAGTAGCAGAGAGCACGCACACCACCTTATTTGTAATGTACTTCTAGAATGTGACCGAACCGGTGAGTACGTTATCATTTCAGCGCTCGACGTAACACGAGCTTTCGATTCCGGTATACACGGCCAGCTGCTTCTAAGTGCGTCTAACCGCGGTCTTGACCGGTCTATTTTGATTCCTTTTCGTGATCTGTACAGTAAGCTTAAAGTCAAAGTGAAGATCCTTCTGCCAAATGGTGTGAAAATTTCATCAGTAGTAATTCCCGTTAGAAAGGGAATACGTCAAGGAGCTCTATCTTCGCCTCCTCTCTACAATAATAGCGTTAGTGAAGCTCAGAATGTGACAAAGCCCAGTTTTGTGTATTTAGGATTAGATATTTCGTTGTTAAACTACGCTGACGACATTTTGAATCTGAGCCGTTCTATTAGTGCAACAGAGTCAAACTTCCTGTCCCTAAGCGAGTCGTACAATAAGATCGGCCTTTCATTTAATGAGGCAAAAACAGAGGTTGTTATTTTCAACCGCAAAAGTGGTGATCCTGCTCCTCCTGTAAAGCTTGGTGATCAGACCATCCAGCCTTCTTCTAGTCTAGTATACCTAGGCCTCCCTATTGGTGATAGTATCAGAACAACTCGTTCTCTATTAGTAGAGGATTTTGCGAGCAAAACTCGTAAGGCATATGGCATGATCTTATCATCTAAAGCATGTTACAATCGGCATATTCGAGCTCGGCTATTCGCAAGTCTGGTCATGCCGCACATACTCGCTCTTTCTCCATTTTGGCGCCTGCTATCAGATCTAAATAAGCGTAAAATTCGTTCTTGCTTTTACCGTTTTTGCAAGTTTCTGCTAGGTTTACCTCCGTGGACACGGAACACTTATGTGAGCAAGAAGTATAATGTCCCAGAGCCTTTCTGTGCTGTTAAAGACAGAATTGAAAAGTTCCGACAAAGTTTAAGGTCTGACAATAGTCTCACTGAGGCTATACGTTACTAGTTGTGCTTTTGTTTGTAAATATGGGTGTAAACAGTCGAGTTGTTACGAGTTAAATGTCTGAGTGCCTGTGTTGAAGTGTTTTTTCTTTCTTTTGATGTTGTGAAATTTTTTGTGATTTTGCTTTCTCTCTTTTCCTATACTCCGCTTTTGTGCTTTTGCCTTTAATTAGCGGGAAATAAAATTCATTCATTCATTCATTCATTTTGCAACAACAAAAAAAGGAGGATTCAAAAAATTATGCCTGCAGCGCCTTAATTAACCCTGGGTACAGCCGTTAGCGACGTTTTCGCTATTAGCAACGCCGTTTTGGGGGATATTTCAAGTCCTGTGGGCAAAATCGGAAAATTCGTCCAAAGGTAAAAGACTAGTAACGGTGTATCCACGAAGAAATTCCTTCCTAAAGCGTGAAAATGTGCCAATTTTTTCTCTTTAGACTTGTTTGTTTCTACTATGCAACTTTTTATGTTGTAGCTCCATGAATGCTACTTTTTTTTTTCAATAACTTTTTATTAAACTTTATTACTTTTTTAATAACTTTTTTTTAAATAAATTCAGTAAAAATCAGGAACGGAGTCGGTCAGTTTTACCAGGTTCGCTCCCCCCCCCCCCCCTCCAATGAAGAAAGGCTCGGGACGCCCCTGTTTACTGGCGAGTTTTACGATTTGTCAACCACTTTATTTCATTTCGAAGCTCAAAGCATACTATTGCTGATAGGAATCTCTGGTTCATGGGATGGATCGACTAAAAACGGAAACGGAACAGAACGAGCAACGCGCACTAAAAATGGGAACAACGTAGTAAAATCTAGAACACAGCACTGGGAGGAACAGTACTAAAAGGGGAAATGCTGCAACGTCCTTCCTTTTTTAATTAGTTAGCTTTGCTACGAGTTCCAGATCATTCCCGTACACATTCGCACGAAGGTTAGGGCCCCTGTTCTTTCATTCCAGTGCACGATCCCTGTTCTAGTAGTCCTGTTTTTTCACTTAACCGCTTGCGTGCAGCGCCGTGGTGGCAGAAGGAACAAGTACTAACAAGTGCGCAAGCGCTCAGACGTTGGCTGTGAAAGTAAAATGTTTATCACATTTTATTTACAAACAGCTTTAGAACCAAGACATTTCACATCCCCAGTAACCAAACAAGTATTAAAATAACCTAATTTGTAATCATCCCACTTTAAAAGCTTTAACAAACAAACCGCAAGTATAAATCGAAAGAAATGTTGAAGATCTTGCACGACAGCTTGAGCCAGTCCGACCCTTTAAACCACTTGTCCATTAGCAAGGTAATAACAAGGGCAATAAACCAAATTGTAGCAGCCTAATACCCCCTTTGTCACAATTCAATAAGAACAGCATATCATCGATCATATGACAAAACAGTCCAGTTTCCAACTGTTCATTAAAGATTAAAGTACAACGCGTCATTTTATTTGTTGCTCTTGCATCAAAATCCTTATCCATAGATATATCTCTGCGAATTTACAAGAGTTGGACTTGAGACCTGTCATAGAAGAACTTAACTCATAGGATATTGGCACCCAGCTGCCCATGAACGGGAGGGGCTGGAGGGGGGGGTCAGGAACCATCAAAATGCGTATTTATACCTCTATTTCCTGAAGTATACCAGCTTAGAGTTTGATTCCAGTCACGGGCCAAACACTTTTTTAAAAAATGGGCAATTTGGGCAATTTTTTTTCAAAATGGGCAATTTTTTTTCAAAATGGGCAATTTTTTTTCACGGGCAATTTGGGCTTGCCCATGAGCTTTGGAGTACGCCACATAGTCTTGTTGGTTGCTGTTACACCTCTGCATCTATACATGCATATCCGTAAGTATACAAGACTTGAACTCGAGACATTTCATAGACGAACGTAGGGGGAGGGTGGGGGGGTGGTTCAGCTATACAATTAAATCCCCGACCATATGATCCAAAAGCACATAAGAATTCTATCGCCCTACCTCCAGTTAGTGTCAAGCTAAACACTAAAAAAATGGGCACTGCCCAATTGTCCCTGAACCAAGTGGGAGTAGGGTTTGGGATCCGCAAAAAGGAAAAAGAGACCACAATACTGACAAACCTACCAAGTTTCAATTTGATCCATCATCATTCCTGTCACGGGTAACGAACTTTACTCCTGGGAATCTGAGCCCCGTTGCCCAGGAACTGGATGGGTGGGGGACTTGCAACTTTAAGGTAGTTTCCCAGTTCTAGGATCTACAAGTACAAGGAATTTCATCGTCTTATGTCCAACTCTGGTCAAGTAATGAACATTATATACTGGACAATCTGGGCCCATTTGCCTCTGAACAGGGTGGGTGTGCCGTGGGGGGGGGGGGGGCAAAAGGCACAACTAGACCCCAATACCCGCAAGTGTACCAAGTTTAAACTTGACACTTGCACTCGTTCACGGGTTATTAGCTCCACAAAATATGCTGAAAACCGAAACCCGAAAGCTGAAAGCTGCTACAGCGCTCTTAAAAGCGAATTGTTCCAAGGAACACTCCACTAAAAACGGGAACGACATGACCTCTGTTCTTTGGCACTTGGTTTCACTTTCATGAGAATCAAATATTAAAAACAGGAATGCAGGACCCCTGTTCTTCTACAGCATGCAACCAAACAGGGGTCCAATCATTCCTAATTTTAGTACTCGTTCCTCCTGCAGCACAGATTATTAAAGAACATGAGCCCTGCCCCTCGTGAGAGTAGAAATAGGTAGTAGGAAACAGGGTGCTAAAGAACAGAGGTCCTGCATTCCCGTTTTTAGTAATTGGTTCTCATGAAAATGGACAAAGTGGTGAAAACGCGGCTACGCCAAGGAAAAGGACTGCTAGAAGAGTGATAGTGCACCAGAATGAAAGAACAGGAGCCCTCCCCCTCGTGCGATTGTGCTCGGAAATGACCTGGAACTCGTACCCAAGCACTACTAAAAAAAGGAGGGACGGTACAGCGTTCCAGTTTTAGTAGTGTTCCTCCTGGTGTAGTGTTCCAGATTTGAGTACGTTGTTTTCGTTTTTAGTACACGTTCCCTTTTTTAAAACACGTTCCTCTTGCACCGTGTCGTTCTGTTCCGTTTCTGTTTTTAGTCGATCCCTTCATGGGAAGGGAGTTTAACTAGGGAATTCACGATTCGGTAACCGCTTTTATGTCGTTCTGCCATGCTCAAAACATCGGCTTGCGACTACCATTCGGAGCCCAAAACATACGACTGTTATTCTGAAAAGGTACTCGACCTCATAATCCACGATTTGATAAACGCCTTTATGTCATTCTGCCAGCTCAGAACATCGGGCTACGACTGTCATCCTAATAAGTTCTAAACAAACGACTGTCAAACAAACTCCCTCGCCCCCAACGCGCTCGTGCGCAGGAATTTCCGCCGTCGGTATTAAAAGTCTGCAGCTAAAGCAAATTGTCTGTCCCCCTTGAGGTGCCAGCGAAAACCGAAGGAACCTCATTGACGGATATTCCTCGTGCCAAACTTCTGAGCTCTTGCTCAAAATTTTACCTTTTGGTAGCCCCGTGTGATGTTTTGGATAGATTTGACATCATAGGTATGTCCCTCGCTCCATCTGGCGGACGGGGGTGCAATTTTTGTGTTCCTGTTTTGTTTCCTATTGGTATCCCAAGTTGTGCGATGGAGGATAAATTTGGCATCTAAAGTAGCGTGACCACTCATCAGCTGAACTAGTTTTATACCAGCAATATATTTTAATCGTATCCCGTAAAGTGTATTAGTTAGCTAATTTGTTTTCCGTGTTTATTAATTGTTGTAGGCATCTTAATCGTCTTTGAAGACCTGTTCTAGCCTCAAGCAATTCGTGATAAAGCTCACTGATTAATTGATTGAAATATATCCTTCGCTCCGTCTGGTAGTCCCTCATTGTTGGATCTTTGACATGCCAAAACTTCTGGACCAAATCAACTAGTTTTTTGTTTTTATTATATTTCTACTTTCTATTTCCTTTTGGAATCCCAAGTGAAGGCGGGAGATTCCGGACCATGACCTCGTCAATCTGCCAGCTCGTGCCTCTTTCAGTCCACCTATTTGTCATCACGAAAACTCCCGAACGGATTGAGATGCTTGGATGAAAGTTGCGGAATGGGTGAGCAAAAAAATAAAGTTATAATAACGTTCAAAGCAAGGGAATATAAATCAAGGGATAGAAGTAAGTTTCCAGAAAGACTAGAAATACAGGGGTAAAAGAGAATGCTTGACCGAAAATTGGTTGCCTCGGTTTCACGATTCGACCATAGCTGGAACGAGAAATGGGCCTACGAGGCCTACGAGAAATTCTTCTCCCTGCATATCTACCTATTAGGCCAAGACCGGCACGAGCTGCTGCCCAGCCGGTTCCAAAGTTGCAGCCAGTACCCTGTTCCCATGACCGATACAGAAAAAGTTTTGTTCCTTCGTTCACTGACCTTTTTAACGGGCATTCCAAACCACCTCTGTAATTTAATCGTATTTTTGTGTGTGTTGTTATTGAATTTTTTTTATATTATCTAGTTTTTAGTTTGGGGTAAATTTGACCGAATTATGAGTTTTATTTATAGATGTTCTGATAAGTTGACATGTTACGTATGATTGAAGGTTTTACTTAGAGTTTTATTGTGAGATACATGTACATTGACCAAATGAATAACATTAGTTATAGTTGTTTTAACATTAGTTAATTGTTAAGTTATACATGACGGAAGAAATTCAATGTTCGGCTTCGTCAGTGAGCGAATTTTTGAAAATAAACTGAATTGAATTGAACTGAAGCTGGGTCAAAACCGGACGTTTACAAAAATACCTAATTGTATTATCATATATAGCCTATGATTTGGTTGCTGATGTCACACTAGGGTAACATGCTGGGTACCGATATACTGTTATTTTAGTGCGATTATTTCCTAAAAGCTAGCAGTATTCTTATGTGCAAGACCATGTATGTGTTTTTGGGATCCCAAAACGTAGGTGAAGGGATACCTATCAAGTCACAAAAGTTGTCCATCCGTAAGCACGATAACTCTCGAAGGGAACGAGATATTTTGACGAAACTTGGTGTGAGGATTCTTTGGGTCAAGAGTAAGGTCAACTTCGTAGATGGGCTTTGTAGTATTTAGGGGTGGGGGAGGTGGTTTAATTTAAGGGGCAAAAAAGTATTTTTGAACAGCTAATATGATAGTCGATTGTGGGGTCAGAAGACATTCTGAGCACGATGGTCAAAACCATTTTTTCGCCGGACAAGTAGTTCGCCCGGAATCCTGCCCAAACCGGAAAGTATGTTAAAAGTAAAAGTTTTATTTGAACTTGATCAGATGTTTGATTTATAAGTAAAAAGACATACTGAACATGATTATGAAAACCGTTTTATCGCCGGACAAGTAGTTCGCTCGGAATCCGGCTGAAATCGGAAAATTTGGGATGAGTTAAAATTTTATTTGAAGTTGATTAGATGTTCGATATAGGGGTAAGGAGATACGATAAATTCGTTGTTATTTTGTCGGATAAGTAGTTCCCGAATTCTGCAGAAACCGGAAATTTGGCAGAAGTAAGCTAAGGCAGGAAGTTTCGATCAGTTTCGTCCAAACAAATATGACTTATAGGGCTTAATCCATACCTGAACTTGGTTTTCTCAGATGATTAGCTATTTGGCCTTTCTCTGTTTCTGAATTTTTGTAGTAAAATGCTGCTCTGGAGAAGACAGGAACCAACTGTCTGGATGAGATATTTAAGTTTTGGGATCCCATCGAAACCTTTGGTCGTTTTGCTTTAGGTATGATTATGATATGATTTCTCATACTGTGTGGAATTCTTGTTCACAGTGGAGGTTCCCCACAAGTTTTACTACCAGCCAAATTTGTTGGAGGGGGCAAGGTATATACCGACTGTCTCGTCATTTTTACCGACAGTTTTCTTTTCTTCAAAAAAAACGAAAAACTTAAAAAAAAAGTCGACTGTTTGAAAAAAATCGGCTGTTTTTCTAAAAATAATCAACAGTTTATAAGAATAATGGGGTCTGAAGCCTAGAATCCTACCCTTAGGATCCACAGGCGACAGGCAGGTAAGCGTACAACCGTACAGAATACAAATTGATCGTTCCGTTATTCAATTACCAATGTTTTGGTTTCAACATAATCGAGCTTTCTTGAGATATATTTAAGAATTCATTACCTTAAAATATTTTACCTACTGGCGGACAGCATTGGAGGGAATTAATTAATTAAAGGGATTCATTAATAAAACATGTGAATGAAGACCGATTCTGTTCTCACCGTTTGGGAAATTGACTAGTTTTTTGTTGCATTAGATAGAACTTGCTCCCATTGTCTCGGCCAGCGTGAAGTGATTAGCCCTGGAAATATTCGGTCTGTAGAACGATAGAAATTGTTAAAAAAAATTGCGTAAGTTGATTCGCGCAAAGACTATGTAAATCGGTGATGTCCCAGCTATGCTGTTCAAAGAAAACCCGAGTTTGGGACAGAACTCATCTCAACAACAATGAACAATTTATACTTGATCGTGAGTGTGAGAACCCATAGTGGTCAAACAATTTGGTCGCTGTCACTACCTCACACGTCAGCTCGTCCAAACTTCAGTTCACCCACCCCAAAAATACGACAGTTCGCTCACACATCAGTTGACACAACTGTCAGTTTGCCTGCAACCTGTCTCACGCCCACAGCCTGTTTTGTTTACGACGACTATAGTTGCGTTTTCGCAGATACCATGTTTTTTTATACCGCGGTCTAAAATCGTTTTTGCAGTTGTCGTGGTATCTGATACCACGGTTAAAAGGCGAGTTTACAGTAATCGTGGTATCTGGCCAGTTATCGTGGTATCAGATATTCAGAGACCACGGTCCGACCGTGGTAACTGGTCGTGGTATCTGAAAAAATAATCTCACTTTCTTCAATTTTCCTCAAATTGGTGGGAAAGAATTTTGGCACTTAGTGATGTGACTGAATATCAGTTTTTCTTTTGGGATGACTTCGAAAAGCGCAATTTCGGCAATTGTCGTTTTTGCAGAGCAACCGTATATCAGATACCACGGTTACTGCAAAACGACTAATTGCAGATCCAGTTAGCGTCGTAACAGATACCATGGTATCTGCAAAACGCAACTTGTATTTGTCTGTCAAGAAGCACTCTCAACCTGATGTTATGGTGAGGGATGTAGTAGGCTGGACAGAAGATGGTATATGTCCATACATACAGTCATCGGAGTCAGGATACCCTAAGGTGTTAGGATGGCGCACTACACGTGCAGTCTTCACGGGTTCATTCACACTATGGTTTGCGTACTGAACCATAATATGCTATAACACCCATCATACACTAGTCCTGACAGACCAGCGCACTCTAAGGAGCTTTAAACAAGACTCGTAAGTATGACCTAAGGTCCGTCAGTAAACAAAAGGTTTTATTCTCTGGTATGTACTGTACTTACAAAATGAGCAACCTTTAAGTAAAAGGGTTGTTAGCGGGGTGAGACCGGGAAAGGAAGTGGAAGAAGATGACTCATGCTCCTGGTATGAGTCATACTAACCAAGACTTAACAAATAATACAAGAGTGCGGGTTGCAGACAGTATAAAAGATTAAACGTAATAACGGAAAGGGAGTAGCGCAGCCTAGAGTCGGCAGAAGGTAGCAGTGCGGGGTGCACATGGCACCGCCGTAATAGTTTATCAAAACACTCAAGGATTTTTCCTAGACGTGCGAGTCAAATGTAAACGCGTGACGGCAGCTCGTTTGACGCTCGTTAGTTCTATACATTGTCCATACAAATATATTTTTTCCAAATTTTGGGCCTGGCGACGTTTTTATCTACTGACGTTTGTGTGAAATGACGTGTGAGCGAACTGAGGGGACGCAACCGTTTATTTTCCGTTTCCCTTACCCCTATTGTCGCTAAATGATTGGAAGACGTCACTAAAGCATTAGATCCTCAGCTATTTTGTTTCGAGAGTTTTAACTTCGCTAAAATCGGGTCTCTGAAAATCGATTGGAACGCCACCTAGCATTTGGACTTCGTCCAATTTCCAGCGGTAAATGATTAATATAATCAAAGCAAGAGGGCGTGAGTAGGCAAAGTCTGTCAACATTAACTGATTCGAAATCGTGAATTCATTATTTTTTTCAATAAAAAAGCTATTTATTCTTTTCCTACTTGTTTTTATTCCAATTAAAGAGGAACTATGAACGGAGAGAGAAAGCTCATCATAAACAAAACGTGCTTTGATGATGATTCTGCGGAAAGCGATGGAAGAAATTGTCAACAGAGCGATGTTTTAACGAAAGAACATCCGCTAAACGGCGCTGATTGTTGTGACTCATGGGGCTTACGGGAGTTTCCGGTCTTTCCCACTTTTACTGTCTTTGGTAGTACCATTCACTATTTGGTTTGTTTGATTGGGCGTATTCCGTCGCACCTTGACAACCTATTGCTTATCTCGAATTTGCTTAGTACAGACTTGTCTCGAGCTTTTATCATGCAACACTAATGGGAGAACTCCCTGATCACATCGTTCGTCAGATTCTTGTTTTTGTTACCCAGTTTCCTCAGTGACCGGATACAATCTGTTATGTCAAGAAACAATCGAAGGTGTCGCACACCCTCGCAGTTACATTTGGTTCGCCAGGGAAAAATCGTCGGTCCCATTCTCTTTATAGGTCATTTAAATAGATTAGCCTAATTCTATTTTTAATTCAACTTTTAATATAACTAAATATGGCTGAGATACTACTGTCTAGTTACTCATCACTTCTTCACTTAAATAGGCTTGCAGATTCGATAAGAATGTTATATTTCGTTGTTCCGGAATTCATATGTTATATTTTCCTCGAATGAACTTGTTTTTCAGATTTGTGCCACCTCTATATGCTTGTACCTCTATGCTTGAAATATTCAGAAACTGCAACGGTTAATGATTGCCCAAAAATATATATTTTTGAGGTCATACGCAATAACGGGCATTCTTGGGAAGCGACGTTACAAAAACGATACATTTGTAACGGATTCTGACGAATCCATTTTGCATCTTCAAGTATGATTCGCAGTCAGCTTGGGCTGAAGGAATACCTATAGCGACGTTACAATTTTGAATACAACATTTCCTAAGCTTCGCTTCATTAGGTATTGAAATACATGCTTTTGTTAACATTCAAATTCTCCGCGAGGGGATGAACTTAGTCTTGTCGGGCCAGCAGTGCATATTTTAAACGTCACTACTACAGCCCAAGGTGAAGAAAGCAAAATGCCTTCGCAGGAGTCAAACTAATTCAGTGTATTCAAATCAAAGAGATAGACATAAGCTCGCTTTTCATAAACTTGAAGAACAGATCAGATTTCCAGACTTCAGTTGATATTAAACCACTACCCATCTTCTGATGCTATTGAAAATTTTAAGGCAGGGTTTTACCTAACCTAACTCAAGTGCCATACAGCGATCGTAATGTCTGTCGGCGTGTCTGTCTGTTTTTCTGTAGGTCTGTCCCAGTTTTGCTAGTTTGGGCACTTTCAAATAAGCTAGGATGACGAAACATGGCAGGCGTATCAGGGACCCGATCAGATTGACTTGGAAGCAATCACTTCCTCGATCCGGCCAGCTTGGGGGGAGTAGAGGGATGTGGGATCCGAAAACTAGTAACATGCGTAACTTTGGAAAGGGTAATCTGACATTCGTGAAACTTGACAAGTGTCAAGGACAAGTAGATATTTTTCTGTTAAAGATATTGTAGGATTTCAAGTGTTCATTTTTAAATACGGAACGGATCCTATAATTGGGGGAAGCTGGAGGGGGGCACCGGAAATATCAGGACAAATTTAGAGTCGAGGGATCGGGATGGAACTTGAAGGACGAACAAACATAAATCCTAGATACATTATTAACAAAACAGGACTGGATCGTGTCACAGTGGCTGGAGTTGGAGGGGGTTTCCCGGAATTCCGGTGATCAATAGTTAGGGTACTTCCCGATGTGCTAGGACCAAGAAGGTTGGCTTGCATACTAACTATTCTACCAGATTGGCCTGAAAATAGTCCCTTCCCCGATCCGATGATCGTGGGGAGTGGAGGGATGGGCAGTCCGGAATCTAGTGACATGCATAACTTTAGAACGGTGATCGGACGTGCATGAAACGTGACGAGTGTCAAGAACAAGTGTCTCAGAAGTTCAGTTTCAAATCTAAACCGGATTCAATAACTGGGGGGGTGGGCATCGGAAATCTCATGACACGCTTAGAGTCGAGGGATAGGAAGACACGCTTAGAGTCGAGGATCGGAATAGGACTTGGTTGGAAGAAAATACCTAAGCCCTAGATATATTATTGACTAAGCAAGACAGGATCGGGTCACAGTGGGGGAATCAGAGACGGTTTTCCGGAATTCCGGTGATCGTGAGCTAAGGTACTTCCAGATGTGCTAAGACGACAAAATCTGGCCCGCATAATTAGGGATCCGATCAGATTGACATGGAAATAGTCCCTTCTTCGATTAGTTCATCACGGAGGAAGTTGAGGGATGTGGAATCCGGAATCTAGTGAAATTCGTAACTGGCGATCGCATGAGAATGAAAATTGACAATACTCAAAAACAACAAGAACGGATGCTGGCGGAGGAGCTGCAGGGGGGTACGAGAAATCTCGTGAACAAATTTAGAGCGGAAGGATCGGGTTGGAACTTGGTGGGGCCAATAAGTATAAACCCTAGATACATTTTTTAACAGATCACGACAGACCGGAGCTATAGAGGGGGTTTCCCTGAATGCCGGTGATCACGAATTAGGGTACTTCCAGATCGTCTATGACGAGGAAGCTTCGCAGTTTTAACAGAGACCGGACCACTTTGACTCGGAAATAGTCACATTCCCCACGATCATCGTGGGTACAGCTTCCGAATGGGATATCGGATGTGAATAGAACTTAACAAGTTGCAAGAGATAATGACTCAGATCTCCCATGTCAAGTCCGGACCAATTCTGATAATGATGCTAGGAGCTCGAAGAGGGCCGCTAGAAATCTTGTGAAAACTAGTTTGGTCAGATCCAGTTACGGCACAGAATTATCACAGCTAGAGTATTTGCTTCTACCATCGACTGAGTTATACGCGAATCGGAACCAGAGTACGACAAAACTTCTATTCTGAATCAGTTGTTAACGAATAGAATAACCATTTTAGATTTACTAAATCAAGCTGTCTTCTGATGAAAGGAATATCGGGAGAGAGATCCAGCCTAAGCAACTGCAAACCATATTTGACAAAAATGAATTTCTGGAGCTTTCGATAATGTAGTACATTCACAGGCTCTACTTTCTTTGTTAGGTCAGGGTGTTAATTCTTCCATTGTTTCTGTTTTAAGGTTTTGGTACCGTAACGCGATTGTTCGAGCGAAATGGTCAGCGGCGGTTTCGGAATCCATTCGTGTGAGCAAGGGGGTACCACAGGGCACAGTCCTATATCCTTTTGTTTTTAAAAGTGCCATTTATGAATGTCTCTCAGGTTTATTGCCAACATTTTTCCTTGGAGACCTAAGTATTAATTACATAGCTTATGCAGACGACATTCTATTAATAAGTCGACCTAAAAGTGTGTTAGAATCTAACATAAAAACGATTTGTCAGGGTCTTTCTCAAATTGGCCTTTCTGTTAACCTTTCTAAACGTCAGTATCTTAAATTTAACAGCCCAAAAGATTCCGACTTTTCTTTTCAAAATGAAAAACTCCCCAATTCCTCTACCGTAAAATGGCTTGGCATGATCATAGCAGAATCTCTAAAAAAAAATTGCGATAACGCTGTTTCGGCTGTTCACGATTCCATTCGTGTCGGATATGGAAAAATAGTTCCAAATAGAGGAAAGTATAACAGAAAAGTTCTTGGTAATTTAAATAATAGTTTTTGTTCTCCCTCTGTCGGCAACCTTTCCGGAATTTTTGGTATTCTGAGGCTAAAAGATTTAAAACGTATCAGAACTTATTATTTCAAATATTGTAAATTTCTCTTGTACCTTCCTCGACGCTATAGGAGTTCCCGTATAACTGCAACCTTTTTTGCCCTCTGACCCTTGTGCAAAGTTACCTTCAATTGCCCAAGACCTTCACGTTTCTGCCCTTGGCCATTTCTCCGCACTCCATCTAGTAAGAAGATTTTTTATACCCGATTAGACCCTTTTTTCCTTTTTTTTAATGTTTATTTTTTGATCTCGTGCATTTACTACATTACTGAAAGCTCAGTGTACTTTTTCCTTTTATTTGTCTATACTGGACTATTTACCACTTCTTAAGTGCGTTAATAAGATCATCATCATGATCATCATCACATGCTAGCTGTCCTAACTTACAAGTGCCGTATGAGCTTTCAGTTCTTGTTAAAGAGGGAAACTCAAGTTCTAGTGCAACATAATCTTGAGACAACCAAGAGTAAATAAGGGGTAATGATTAATGAGACTGATAAATTTCAAGCATGAACCACACCAGAAATACAAATCCAATCCACCAGTCACAACTTTGTATCAGCTTAAAAACTCTGTTTTGACCGCAGTAGTCTTGTTTTCTGTTATCCCCGATGAAAAATGTATCTCAAAGTAGTACTATGAAGTAGTACGAAAAAGTAGCATGTAGTACTAACGATGCTACTACATGCTTCTACTTCAAGGCTACCGTGCTACTGCATACTACTATATGCTACTATTAGCAAGACTGGATTCTACTATGGCAAGACAGGATGCTACTGGATACTACTACATAAGATTGGACCAGTCTGAGGCACATTAAAGGATAGTATTATTTGCTATTACATAGTATTACATGCAACATTTTCGTACTACTACGATACTACTACGCAGGCTACAAATTTTTCATCGGGTTACAAGTGCCGTATGAGCTTTCAGCTCCTGTTGAAGAGGGGAACTCAAGTTCTAGTGCAACATAATCTTCAGACAACCAAGAGTAAATAAGCGTAATGATTGATGAGATTGATAAATTTCAAGCATGAACCACACGAGAAATACAAATCCATCCATCAGTCAAAACTTTGTATCAGCTTAAAAACTGTGGTTTGACCGCAGTAGTCTTGTTTTCTGTTAGGTGAAGGAGTCTGGTCTGTTTTTTTTTTTTTTTTTTTTTTTTTTTTTTTTTTTTTTTTTGGGGGGGGGGTCTGTTTTTTTTTTTTTTTCTTTTTTTTCATTAGTTATTTATTATGTTGTTTGTTGGTGTGTTTAGAAAATGGTTAACCTTTACTACTGCACGCCAGCAAAAACGTAGGTTTTTCCATTAGTGCAGTAGATGTAAATACAGAAGAGTTAAACCGTGTTTATTAATAAAATAAGTATCCTATCCTATCCTATCCTATAAATATATACCCCCCCTCCCCCTCACTGAAGACACCTATGCGACCCGGCGCGTTCTTCCGTCGGAACTACTGGCCAAGTCGAATCAATCCAGAAGTGGGTTATTAGAATCATACTGTCGCACCCGTATGGAAATAATTTAGACGTTTCCAGCTGTTCTCACCTGTTTTCAGCTGAAAACAGCTGTTTTCAGCTGATTTCAGTTGGAAACAGCTGCTTACAACTGTTGAATTTACGGCTACTGGGGATAGACGTCGATGTTACAGCTGTTTATAGCTGTTTTTAGTTGTGAACAGTCGTATACAGCTGTACTTCTTACGTCTAGTCGGGATACGCGTTGGAGACACAGCAGTATGTTACTGTATACACCTGTCTGTTGGTGTATACAGCTGTATGTCTTACGTCTAGTTGGGATACGCGTTGGAGACACAGCAGTATGTTACTGTATACAGCTGTATGTCTTACGTCTAGTCGGGATACGCGTTGGAGACACAGCAGTATGTTACTGTATACAGCTGTATGTCTTACGTCTAGTCGGGATACGCGTTGGAGACACAGCAGTATGTTACTGTATACAGCTGTATGTCTTACGTCTAGTCGGGATACGCGTTGGAGACACAGCAGTATGTTACTGTATACACCTGTCAGGTGGCGTATACAGCTGTATGGCTTACGTCTAGTCGGGATACGCGTTGGAGACACAGCGGTATGTTGCTGTGTACAACTGTCAGAGATACAGGTGTTAAGTGCCGTGAAAGAATGATTTCCTAACAGCTGGGTTCGCAGCTCCCGTATGGAAATAATTGAGACGTTTCCAGCTGTTCTGACCTGTTTTCAGCTGTTTTCAGTTGTTTTCAGCAGATTTTAGTTGGAAATACCTGCTTCCAACTGTTGAATTTACAGCTACTGGCGATAGACGTCGATGTTACAGCTGTTTACAGCTGCTTGTAGCTGTGAACAGTTGTATCCAGCTGTACTTCTTACGTCTAGTCCTGATACGCGTAGGAGACACAGCAGTATGTTACTGTATACACCTGTCTGGTGGCGTATACAACTGTAGTTCTTACGTCTAGTCGGGATACACGTTGGAGACACAGCAGTATGTTACTGTATACACCTGTCTGGTGGCGTATACAGCTGTAGTTTTTACGTCTAGTCGGTATACGCGTTGGAGACACAGCTGTATGTTGCTGTATACACCTGTCTGATGGTGGGGACAGCAGTTTCTAGTTGTAAGCAGCCGTTTACAGCAGCATGTCACTGTATATAGCTGTTTCATGGTTGGAACACAGGAGTGTTTAGCCGTAACATTTTTGCACCACGAAGTCCGAGTCGAGAGAAGTGGGAAGTGAACCGTGCTAAAATAGATCAAAGAGGATGTTGTGTAGTAATGCATTCTTCTTAAGAATAATCATCAGATGTTAAACTAAATTCCAGTTTATCGTAAGCGGGAGCGAGTCTTTTCTAAACAGATATTCTTCCAGAATCAGTTTGGAGTCGAGTTATTTTCTCGCAGGCTCAGGTAGAAAAGACCGACGCATCGTACTATATAGCAATCGTTTAAGGCGCGTTCTACAACATACTTGCTATTGTAAAAAAAGTGTTTATGCGGTTAGAAACACCTGCATGTCTGAGAATGTTTCGCGTCCGGTCAACACAGCGAAATACGAAATAAATACGGAGTGTATACAATATGTTAAATACGGATTTAGACACCCGTATGTGCGACAGTCGTTTCAGATACAGTTGGCACACCTGAACCCAGCTGTAGGTAATTACTAGTACACGGAACTTAATACCTGTATGTCTGACGGTTGTTTCGCATCCAGTTAGCACAGCTGTATTCAGCTACACGAAATAGTCCTTACACGCGAACTTAACAACCGTATGTCTGACGGTCGTTTTGGATAAAGTCGGCACAGCTGAACCCAGCGGTAGGTAATTCCTATTACACGGAACTTAACACCTGTATGTCTGACGGTTGTTTCGCATACAGTCAGCACAGCTGTATTCACCCGTATGGAAATAATTTAGACGTTTCCAGCTGTTCTGACCTGTTTTCAGTTGTTTTCAGCTGATTTCAGTTGGAAACACCTGCTTACAACTGTTGAATTTACGGCTACTGGCGATAGACGTCAATGTTACAGCTGTTTATAGCTGTGAACAGTCGTATCCAGCTGTACTTCTTACTTTGGGTGGTGTACACTGTTTTTAAAAGCCGTGGAAATGCTTGAAGTCGGGAGCTGTCATCCGTGTTTTGGCTAATTTCTCTTTTCTTTTAAGCGCAAAATATTTCAGAAGCAGCTTTCGCATTCGAAGCCCCCTCTATACTGCTAAAGCGTCTTCTGGTAATTCGTTTAGAGTGCTGCCGTTTATTCGATAATTTGGAAAAAATTTAATTGCATCTATATACCAGGATGCAAATATTTGTACATAATATCCTTGAGTCTTGACTGAGTTGAATCACAGCAAGTTAAGCATAAGTTGAAGTTGGAGAGAAGCAACCGCCGAAAGAAGTTATACAACACAACATAGCAGTAATGACACAGTTGGTATCATCTGTGTTTCATACGGACACCTTGGAAAACAGCTCGTTACAGCTATATATGAGACACCTGTTGAAAACGTCCGATAATACTTTTGTGTGTTTTACAACTGCATACAGCTATATCCACCTGTGTTTGGGACAGCTGTTGAAAACGTCCCATAATACTTCTGTACGTTTACAGCTGTTTCAGTGACACCTGTTGGATAAACGAAAGTAATTGTTACAGCTGAAAACAGTTGAATACAGTAGGATACAGCAACTTACAGCTGTAAATATTACACGTGTTGAAAGCGTCCCATAATACTTCTGTTAGTTTTACAGCTGTCAACAGCTGAAAACGTCTAAATTATTTCCATACGGGCACTAGTAAACTAATTACAAAGAAGCGGTTAGAACCGTCAGGCTTGAATATCTGAAGACTAATAGTGCGAGCACACGATGAGGATCGGGAGCTCCCGGGCGGGAATACCTGCCCGGATTTGCGGCACCATCATCACTTCCATATGGAAAAGTTGAAATTTTTTCAACTTGACGATGAAAGTGTAGAAAATCCGGCCGGGAAATCCTCATCGTGTGTTCACACTTTAAACGTCATTAGTTGCGTTTTTGCAGATAACATGGTATCTGATACCACGGTTTAAAGTCGTTTTCGCAGTTACCGTGGTATCTGGTACCACGGTCAAAAGGAGTTTTTGCAGGTATCGTGGTAAATGGCAAGGTACCGTTGTGTTGTGGTATCTGAAAAATTCATCTCACTTTCCCCATGACTAACACAAGAGTCTTTTTTTTGTCAAATTGGTGGGAAAGAAGTTATGTCATCCTAGATGTCAGTGGATATGAGTTTTTCTTTTGGGACGACTTCTAAAAGCGCAAAATCAGCAATTTTCGTTTTTGAAGAGCAACCGTAGTATCAGATACCTTGGACAAGTGGTAACTGCGAAAACGACTAGTTGCAGATCCAGCTACCGTGGTAACAGATACATCATATCTGCAAAAACGCAACTATTATTTGACAATTGGTTTTGGAAAAAAATTATGCAATCAGTGAGGTTCCGTGGATCCGCCACCTCCTTCCCAACCCTTGAACGACTAATCCAACCACACACTCCAGTCACCAAAAACTATTTATACCGTCAAGTACTACCCGTCGGCTCCTTTCATTGCTTCGGTAGTAAACAGTTACGTTGACAATCAGTAAAATTTTACATTTCACTCTTGATTAAGTACATGTTTTTCCCGTCCCCTTCCGTATTTCATTGTTTGGGGGATCCCAACGTTAGCGATGGGACACCTGGGACTTCGTAAGGTTTATCCGTCCTGCTGTTAGCACGATAACTCCCGAGGGTATTAACGTATTTTGTCCGTATTTGGTGTTAGTACTCTTTGGGTCAAAGTAGACCTTTCGTTGGCATCGCTTCCCCGTATCCTGAAATTTACGAACCCCAAATGTATTGTAGAATTCTGTAAATAAGGGGTCGACTAAAACCAGGAAGGGAAGGGAATGCGAGAAAAGCAGGAAAGCATACTAAAACGAGGAAGGCTGTCGCCAGAATTCGCCGCACACACTTCCCTTCCTCTATTTAACATTCTTTGAGGGGTCGTCAACTTCTCAAATTTAAAGTTCACCATCCCTTCCTCGTTTTAGTATCCTGACATGGGTAGGCATTAAGTTGAGCGAGGGGTCAGCAACTATAAAAATTGTAATTCACCTTTTTTATTATAATAAAATCCTCCGAGGCCAGCGAGGGGTCGGCAACTAAGATATTTCTAGTCCACCATTTCCTTCCTCGTTTTAGTACCTTGAAAGTAATAAAATGAGGAAGGAAATTTTAAATTAGTCTTCTTCGACGGCAACTTTTTAAATTCGAAGCTCACCATTCCTTCCTCGTTTTAGTACCCTGACATGGGCAGGTACTAAGTTCAGTGAGGGGTCGTCTACTATAAAAATTCTAATTCACCTCTGCATTTCTCGTTCTGACGATGGGCGACTTAAATCCTCCGAGTCCAGCGAAGGGTCGGCAACTATTTCAAGTCCACCATTTCCTTCCTCGCTTTAGCACCTCGAAAGTAATAAAACGAGGAAGGAAACTGAACGTTATTTTGAATAATTCTTCTTTGCAAGTAAAATCCCCCGGGTAGAGCGATGGGTCGGCAACTATAAAAATTGTAATTCACCTTTTCATTTATCGTTCTGACGGTAGGCAATTCAAATCCTCTGATTCCAGCGAGGGGTCGGCAACTAAGATATTTCAAGTCCAGTTTCACCATCTCCTTCCTCGTTTTAGTACCTTGAAAGTAACAAGAGCTACGAGCTCATATGGCACTTGTACGAGTAGGCTGTACAAGAAAGTAGATGAGAACGTCACAAAATAATGCGGTTCGGAAATAGAAATAGGATATTTAGTTTCACTCATTTCTGAGCAGTTCCGGCATCGTCTCGATTGTCTGTAGCAAATGCACATGACTATTCAAACTTTCATCCCAATAAATCCATTTGTTTGATCCCAAGACGTGCTACACGATTTCCGGTACTCACTCTATTTCCGCCTACCGTGGCCAAATCTGGTTCGGAATAAAAAAAAATCGACCACATAAAGCATCTTCGTTTATACCATCTATCAAGTTTCACTCGAATCTGAGCATTTTTGGAAAGTTACGGTACCCCCCCCCCCCCTCCCACCAACGTTGTCGGAGCCGGTTCTGGCCCAATCTCTTAATTCCCTGTTCCTGTCCATCAAGTTTGACTGAAATTGGAGCACAGCCTATCTGCAAGTTTCCAGTACCCCCCTACCTTGGCCGAATCCGGCCCGGACGCCAAATAACAAGTCTAGGCCGCATAAACTCGGCACTGTCGAATTGCATCTCATTCGGTCAATCCGTTTGGTTTTTGTGCATGTCGAAAGTCCACCCACCCCCAATTCCCCTAATCGTGGTCGCATATGGTTCGGACGCATGTTTTACATGTCGAGGCTATCAATTCGTATCCCCCATGAAGTTTCACTCGAATCAGACCACTCGTTCGCAATTTATAGAAGTCAATTTCCATATTTCTCTTCTCTTGCTCCCCAAAAAATGCTCGGATCTAGGAACGGAAGTTTCCGGGGGTATGTTGTGTCAGGTTCTGAAGTCAAGATAATTCGGGTCGCTAGTATGCCTGCAAAGTTTCGCTGTCGTTTTACATCTGGAACTATTCTAACTCGCGACTACCGGAATTCCAGGAAACCCCCTCCAACTCCCCCCACAGAGCCCCGAAACCATCTGGCTCCGTCAATTTCATCTAGGCCTAATGCTTGTTCCATCCATTATTTTCGTCCCAATCCCTCTGCTTTTAGAGTTTCTTGAGTTTTCCACCCCACCCCCCCATCCCCACAGGTATCGGACCCGACCCGGACGTGACACTGAACGTCCGAGGTGATAGCTCACCAGACAAGTTTCATTCAAATCCGATCACCCGTTCAAAAGTTATGCAGGCCACTAGATTCCGGATTCCCCATCCACCCACTCCCCCCACGATGGTCGGGTCGGGGAAACGGCTGTTCTCAAGTCAATCTGTTCGGATCCCTGACATACCTGCCAAGTTTCATCGCCCTAGGATATCAGGAAGTATGCCGAACTCGCGGGATCGCTAGAAATCCGGACCCCCACCCCAACTCCCCCACAGTGCCCTGATCCGGACCGGATATGTCAATGACGTGTTTAGGACATGTGCTTGTTTTTCCCACCAAGTTTCATCCCGATCCCTCCACTTTAAGCGTTTCTCAAAATTTCCGGTTCCCTCCTCCAACTCCCCCCAGTGTCATTGGATCCGGCCCAGATTTAAAGTGAGATGTCTGAGACACGAGGTCATCCTAAATATCAATTTTCATTAAGATCCGATCACCCGTTCGCAAGCTAAAAATATCTCAAATTTTGGCTTCACCCTCCCTCCACTCCCCCCCCCCCAGGATGGTCGAACCGGGGAATTGACGATTTCCTATTTAATCTGGTCGGGTCCCAGACATGCCTGTCAATTTCCATCGTCCCAGCACATCAGGAAGCACGGAACTCGCGGGATCACTACAAATTCGGACTTCTCCCCCCCCCCCCAACTCCCCCAAAGTGAGCGGATCCGTTCCGGTTATATCAGTCACGTATCTAGGACTTTTGCTTGTACTTTCCACCAAGTTTCATCCGGATCCCTCCACTCTAAGTGTTTTCCAAGATTTCCGGTTTTCCCCTCCAACTCCCCCCAGTGTCACCGGATCCGGTCTGGATTTAAAATGGAGGGTCTGAGACACGAAGTCCTTCCATATATCAAGTTTCATTAAGATCCGATCACCCGTTCGTAAGCTAAAAATATCTCATTTTTCCTATTTTTTCCGGATTCCCCCTCCCTCCACTCCCCTCCAGATGGTCGGATCGAGGAAGCGATAATTTCTAATTTAATCTGGTCCAGTTCCTGATATGCTTGCCGAGTTTCATCGTCCTAGCTTATCTGGAAGTGCCCGAACTAGCAAAACCGGGACCGACAGACCGACAGACCGACTGACGGACAGAAATTACAATCGCTATATGGCACTTGAGTAAGCTCAAGTGCCATAATAAAACGAGGAAGGAAACGGTGGACTTGAAATATCTTAGTTGTTGATCCCTCGCTGGACTGAGAATATAGTTGCTAACCACTCAAAGCACTAAAACGAGAAAGGGAACGATGAATTAAGAATGTTGACAGTTGGGGACCCCTCAAAGAAGAATAATGTGAAATTTCCGATTTCCGTCCTCGTTTTATACTTTCAAGATACTAAAACGACCAAGCTGCCGACCACTCGCTGGACTCGGAGGATTCTAGTCGCCTACCGCAAGAACGAGAAATGAAAAGGTGAACTAATTTTTGTACAGTTGCCGACCCCTCACTGAACTTAATGCCTACCTACCAATGTCAGGGTACTAAAACGAGGAAGGGATGGTGAACTTTGAATTTAAAAAGTTGCCAATCCCTCAAAGAAGACTAATTTAAAATTTATAATTTCCTTCCTCGTTTACTACTTTCAAGGTACTAAAACGAGGAAGGAAATGGTGGACTTGAAATATCTTAGTTGCCCACCCTTCGCTGGACTCGGAGGATTTTAGTCGCCTATTGTCAGAAAGAGAAATAAAAAGGTGAATGACAGTTTTTATAGTTGCCGACCCCTGACTGAACTTAATGCCTACCCATGTCAGGATACTAAAAGGAGGAAGGGATGATGAACTTTGAATTTGAAAAGTTGCCGACCCCTCAAAGAATACTAAATAGAGAAAGGGACCGGTGCGGCAAATTCTGGCGAGAGCCTTCCATGTTTTAGTGTGCCCTTCCTCGTTTTAGTATGCCCTTCCTGGTTTTAGTCGATCCCTGTAAATAAGTGACTAAAGGATTTAGTCTCGGGAATGAAAGTTTAGCTTAGTTTTGGTAGCATATTTCTAGAGGTGTATATTTTATTTGTGAAGTGAAACGTGTATTAAATCTTATATGGCCTTTTGGCTCGATGAACAAGCGTTATTATTATTATTAGTAGTACAGGCTGTACAGGTCAGCTTCGTAGAAGGGCTCCGTAGCCTTATTTCTTCAAGTATAGGGTAGCGGTTTCAGGTTAAAGGTGGTCAAAATATTTTCGGCCAAAACCAGAAAAATTGTGAAAAATAAATGTTTAATGTAAAGTGGATTAGGTGCTTGAAATAGTAGTAAGGATACATGCCTAATCTGTTTTTGATTTGTTTTAGTTTCTTGTCGGACATGTAATTCGTCCCGAATGCAGCCGAAACCGGAAGTTTAGCAAACCTGTAATTGATTACAGGTTTGTTTCTTTCCCCGAAGTTGAACAAGAGGACTGAAAGCCTGACGAGGACCCTTGCCAAGAAGGGCCGAAATATCGCTTATGAAGAATCTTAGCTGATGTATCCGTTGAAAACATTGCTGGAATAAATCGTTAGTGGAATTCGTGAGTTCAGTGTTGAGTGTAGTTGTGGGATAAGACTGAACAAAAAAAGCATCTGGTGCAGTAAAACATGTTGGTATGACATATTGAACGGATCTGTCTACTTTGTTTTCCTGGCTATTTGATATTACCGACGGAATCCGGATAAAATCGGAAATTCGGTAGGCATGCATGGCGTCATGTCTTTAGGGGGGGGGGTGGACCTTACATCTAGGGATAGGGAAAAAGAAAGGAATTGCCTAATGGATCGGAAAATCCATAAGACCCAATATTCTGGATGAACAAGTCTGATATATATTCCCCTTGGAACACCATCGAAACCCTTGTTCTCATTTCTCTTCGCGTTAAGTTACTGCATACGAATGAATGAAAGGCTTTTATTCCGCCAAAATGACGAGATAAGTCTATCTTTGTCAATATTATTGAAGTCACATGTTTGTTACCTTTAATTTTTTTTTCCGTTATTTAGCTTTTGCTGCTGCGGCTATTTTTCATTAAACCTTAAAGTTCAATGGGCACATCAAACTACCCCAATTCGACTCTGTAACAACCCAGGAACAATGCTTACCCCCTAGATCAGCAGCTTTTTCAACAGTTTCCTCTCTGTGATATTTCAAAGCGTAATTTTTTCGGCTAGTACATGCTCAGTTTACTAGCTTTGACAAAGATAAAAGTGATGATGTCTTATAATACTTAGTAGATCTTTATTTTATGCATAAATCAGCTTGTATGATTCAGATTTGAATAGGTTATTTGTTTTTGAATGATTTTTGTAGCTATGTTATTTTTTATAAGCTTATTGTATATTCTGGTACATTTTGTAAAGCAAGTTAATTAAGTTCACAACACTATTCCACAAAGAAAAACTTTTAATAGGCACTTTAAGCCATGGAACTTCTGATGAAACATCAGAACAATCAGGTAAACTGCATCTGCGGCTTGACTTTGGTGACATCTCAAATATATCCTTTTCTATCAAGCATTGCTGGGAGTTTTTGAATTTCCTGCCACGATATCCCAGCTTCTAAGATTTGGATCGCCGAAATGCCAGAGAGTTAAAGACAAGGGATAACAAGAAAACGGCCGATTTTCGTATCGCCTTCTAAAGGAAGTCGGAAATGTTCATTTATGAAGCATTTTGCAAAAAGTAAAGCATTAGAAGTGTCCATTGTGCTTTAAGCCTTTCCGTTAATCGACTTCGTATTTTCTTCTTTTATTAATGATTTCAGGTTTTCTTTGGATTCCGGTTGAACTGCTTGGGGGGGAGGAAAACGAATTTCATAAATTGCTTCAGCATATCTCCTTTCCTCTATACCGAGCTACCAGTCAACTTTGGAAAATACTTTACAGTTACCAGTCCGGTGTTGGCAGGATTTAGCACGAATTACTTGTCCGGAGATAAAATTAAGCTTAAAGTAGGGATTCAACAAGCCTTCTTACCTAAGATCTGATGTCATATCAACTTAAACAACCGAAAGGATATTCAACCCAATTTTTACGAATTTTCTTCTAGAGTTATCTGGCGAAAAGGCAAACGGACGAACACACTTTATAAGTCACTAACCAAGTTACTAAAGTTTTAATATCCCCAAAAGCCCTTTATTTGAAAGCGGACGATACAAACTTCACCTCTTCGTGTAGCAAATAGCCCCCCCCCCAACCAAAGTGTTTAATTTATAAAGGAAGCCCTGTTTAGTATCCCTGTTTGGGATGCAGCCGAAGCCTTTTGCGTTTCTGTACTTTCATTTCGTGCTGCTTCATATTCGTTCGCTAGGAATCTAAATGCTTTTGAATGATTGATAAAACTACTAGAACGTTTCGTTTATCAGTGAAACTTTGTCATATACGTGATAAAACTTCGTAAAAATGCTGGGAAAAAGTTAGCCTTTAGCAGCTGTAACAAACTTTTCCTTTATGGAGTCTGTTTAGACGTCGACCACGGATCAGTTCGGACACTGTTGAAATGCCCGTAGCGTATTGCAGGGCTTGTGGGGAAAAGTGCGGTTACAGTAAGCGATTGACAAATCCGAGTTTCCAAGATTTATTCCCCCTGCCTTTTCAACCTTTAAGATCCCGACCTCAAAGACCCAACTCCCAGAAAGTCCCCACCCTTCAACCTCTCCCACCAATCCACGAGAGATACAGGAAGAGTTTCATACTTGCGTTTGTAAACCTTATTAACCAGTGATTTGCATATTATTTTGTTGTGTTGACTCAGCCTTTCGTTGACGATCGGTTTTTATGGCACTTGCCCTTCGGCCAAGTGCCATATAGCGATCGCAATTTCTGTCCGTCCTTCGGTCTGTCCAGGTTTTGCTAGTTCGGGCACTTCCACATAAGCTAGGACGATAAAACTTGGCAGGCGTATCAAGGACCCCAAATGATTAAGTTGGAAATAGTCACTTTCCCCATCCGAGCACCGTGGGGGGGAGTGGAGGGAGGGGGAATCCGGAATCTTGAGGTATTTATAACTTTTGAACGGGTGATCGGATCTCGATGAAACTTGATATTTGGAAAGAACTCATGCCTCAAACAACCCATTTAAAATCCGGACCGGATCCAGTGACTTTTTGGGGGGGGGGCTGGAGAGGGCAACCGAAAATCCTGGGAAACGCTATGAGTGGAGGAATCGAGATGAAACTTGGTGGGAAGACACCTAGCAAACACTAGATACATCATTGACATAACCGAGCCGAATCGGGTACTGTGGGGGAGTGGAGGGAGGGGGAATACGGAATCTTGAGGTATTTATGACTTTTGAACGGGTGATCGGAACCGAGCCGAATCGGGTACTGTGGGGGAGTGGAGGGAGGGGGAATACGGAATCTTGAGGTATTTATGACTTTTGAACGGGTGATCGGATCTCGATGGAACTTGATATTTGGAAAGACCTCATGCCTCAGACGACCTACTTAAAATCCGGACCGGATCCGGTGACTTTTAGGGGGAGCTGGAGGGGGCAACCGGAAATATTGGAAAACGCTATGAATGGAGGGATCGAGATGAAACTTGGTGGGAAGACACCTAGCAAACACTAGATATATCATTGACATAACCCAGCCGTGCCTACTCGTACCAAGTGCCATATGAGCTCGTAGCTCTTGTTTATCTGATAAGTGTATAAATAACCTGACGTGAAGCGCTAATTCGGCGCCACGCGCTGTGAAAGTCGTTTCTAAAATAAAGTCTCTATCTCTCTCTCTCTCTCATTAAATAAAGGAGATATATGAAATATGCCATGATAGTTCTGACGAGGGATTAAAGTCCGTATCCAAACCTGGTATCCTAACTGTTCAGTCCCACGTACGATATTCAGCTTTCGATTGGAACAACCTCCCAATTTTTCGGGAGATCTCCCGAGTTTTTCGGACATCTTCCGACAAAAAGTTTCTCCCGATAATCTCCTGATTTTCGTAATCTTGCCAAATTAAAATAAGGTTACAATTCGTAGATTTCACAGTCGGGTTTGAACCAAAATCTCTTTATTTCAGCGGAGAAACGGCCGAGTGGCGAAATTTTCGCCAGTGGCGAAATTTTCGCCAGCGGCGCATGGGTGCAACATTATTTGTCTTTGTGCAAAAACGTAATTTCTTTCAGAAAAGTAAACTGATTTAAAAAATAATCCGACATAAGCCTTCTTTGTGAGCATTGAGAGAAGATGGTCGGTTAAAATTCTGGTCACTGTCATTTTAGTATGTATCCCAAAAGATGATCGATCATAAATGGTTCAGAAAACTTCACCTGCGATGCCTTTCATAGTTTTTTTCATTTGTTGGAAGGGCAGGTCGTTTAGGTGGAGTTTTCGACAGTTTTAGGCAGAGAACATTGTAAACTAGAATCTATTCGGGAAACAGCTGAGTTTTGGCCGACAAAAAACGAATTTAAAATTTTGCCGGAGGCGATGTCTTTAAGAGTATGAAAGAAGAAAGAGAGGTAAAACATGAAGACAAAAATTCATTACAGTTGAGGTTCATGCTTCTTTGTACATATCTCTCAATTTTCTGCTACCTTGGTTTAGTTTCTTGTTTATAAAACAGCTAAACGGAAAACACAATCATAAACATGATAACATTTAAAAAAAAAAAAAAAATCTTATACTTTCTTAAATACGACACATGATTTTTTTCAGTTATTTATTCAATCAATAAGTAATAATCAGTGCTTGATCGACCAATATAAGTAAATTTTCCTTCAGCTCAAACAGGAATAATTCTAGTAGGACTTTAGGGATCAACGTATCTGCCCCTAACCTTGTTCCGTGTCTGTTGTCCACCCCCTAGTTACTAATGATAGTAGGCAGGATCAGAGGCGTTACGAGCCAAAATGTTTGGGAGGGGGGGGGGGGGCAAGGTATTCGCCGACTGTTTGGTAATTTTTAACAACTGTTTTTGCAGATTAAAACGACTCTTATTGAGAAAAAACGACTGTGTTGACAAAAAATCATATGATTTTAAGATTTTTAAGAACAAATCAACTATTTTTCCGAGAAACTGACTGTTTTTTAAAAAAAATCGACTGCTTCCAAGAAAAAATCGACCGTCTTTACGAAAAATCGTCTGTGGAAGCTGCTGCCAGAACCTCGCTCTCTTTGGTTTGAAATGTTTTTGGAAATCCTCGGGATCTTAGGGTTTCAGCAAAGTTAAAACCCAGAATTTGCATGGGAAGCAGTTGTGTGAAATGTGAACTTCAAGAATTTTGCATGGAACTCTCAGTTTATTCTCTTCGTGTTTACAGAAGTTGCTGCTGGATTCGGTAGAATTTCTAGCAGATTCGTGAAATATTGTTGGCTCCCCCCTCCCCAAAAAGAAAATGAACTTGCGACGCCACTGATGAGAAATATGTCTGATGGATACTTTTAACGAGTCGGCGATATGGAATGAAGCTCTTAGGGAGCCAATGTGAAGACTTCTGCCTAATGAACCCTCAGTAACTATGTTCTCTACAGAGCACCCATTTATTAACTGAACTGACAAAACAATAAATCATTCTTATCAATTTTCACAGAGCGACCGAGACTGAATGAATAGTTTGACTAAACATGTAGCCCGGATATTTCGGCCTCAGGAGTCGGAGACTTCGGTAGCGTGGTATTTCAATGATGCAAATTTAAGGTGATCAAACTTAGCCATTGAATCCTATTAATTTTTCAGTTAAGGCCTGGAGGACTCGCGACGCCAAAGCTGTAACGGGTGAACCAGAAACCGACTCTTTTGCTTAAGGTGGTCCCCGACTCCAAGTTCTTTATCAGAAGCTCTGGGAAGCTTGGAAGAGTTTATATGGGTTGACACAGTTTAAACTAAAAGTGCTGGATAAATCCTCTAATTTCAGTCTGTAGGTGTAAACGGTCGGGTTACCAAAGATTTTCAGTTTCCTCACCGACGAACGTACCCATTTCATAAACCTATGCAGAAAATCCGACTAATTTTCAGTCGAGAAAGCCACGCTATTTCTCAAATTTGCAATGTTTGGGTCCACAGCTCTTATGGAAACACAAAGAGAAATTTAAGTAGACCTCAAAGCACCGAGAAATCTTTAAAGCATCCTTTAAATTTAGAGGTGCAAACGGAAATATCAGCCTTGCTATCAAACCCGTTATATGTGTAGCATTTGCGCATCAAAATCATAAGTATGAAGAATAAAATGAGTGTTCTTACGTACTAACAAGTTGAATGCAGTTACTCAATGCCTTTCTTGTAACAAAGCTAACTATAATGCGTTTCAAGACATAACCACTGTTTATAAAACTCTCGAATTTCCCTGATTTCTCAAAAATGTCATCCCGATAATCTCCCGATTTTTTCGGAGTGGTTACTGATTTTCAGAAAAAGAAAGTGGAAGCACTGCAACCCATCTTCAGTCTTGGCCCTCCATGAAATGATTTAAGTTTTTAGGGTTAGAAAGTCCGGGTAACACGTTTCAAGCAGGTTCTGAAAAAAAAAAAAAAAGATATTAGAGATATTAGTAAGTATATTTTGCAAGTCGATTGCTGAAACCTGTGAATATTCCATTGCTAATTGTTCACAGATGATTCATTAGCTCATGGAAGGAATTTAGGAATTCTGGTTTGGCGAAATCGTGAGAAAATAGTGACAGACGATCAGCAAAGTAAACCTATTGTTAATTGCCATAAATACCATTGCAAATTGTTGGCAGATGATGCATTACCTCATGGAAGAAATCTAGAAATTCTGGTTTACTGAATGGAGGAAAAGTGACAGGCAATTATAAAAGGGGTTAGAGGCTTTATAACCAATGAGCCGAAGAAAGTGAATACCCCTTGCAGTTTTGTTCTTGTTTCTAAAGTTCTTTTCGAAGAAGAATTTTACACTTATCACGATATATTGGTTTCAAACAGAAACAGTTGGGCCCCTTAAGTAGCCTACATGGCCAATCCCAGGCCCATCATGTGGGGCAGAGGCCAAGAGGCCAAGATATAGCCTACCAGAACACTCCCGCACAGTTGCCAGCAATGGTTGTCGTGGGGTGACCGTTAGAGTGACCGTTAGGGCGAGTATCGACGCTCTAATCAGGTGACCGATTAGAGCGTCGATACTCAGAAGAAACATTTACTTCAGCAAAATTTTGGTTTTCGGTGAATTTCGCCCGGATAGCGGGGTAAGCGACATGCTGAATCCAGACCTGAAGTTTTGTTCTCCCCGGACAAAGAAGTTTGCCCCGAATCTGGCAAAGACTTTAGGTAGAAGCTTAGTCAGTTGCTCTGAAGTCGATTAGAGCGTCGATGTATAGGTAAGAACACATCCTAATTCCATTATAATCCATACATGAATTTATTTTCCCGACGGACAAGCAGATCGGAAATCCTGTGAAAACTAAAAATCTTGTAAAAGTAAATGTTGCTTCTGAAGTAGATCAGAACATTCATATTGGAGCAAGAATGGGCTTTCTGCTGAATATGTATATGAATCTTACTTACTTGTTGGTTAATTAGTTCGCCCATACTACTCCTGTCAGAAGAATATGACCATAAAGTTGACTTTTCCCCTATTTTCATTCTAGTCCTACGTATCGTATCCACGGATACGTAACGAAATCGCTATGAAACGAATTCGCTGAGCGGCACGAAAGAACAAAATTCATTGGCGGAAAAAAATCGTGTTTTGTGGGCACCTATCTTAAAGCCTTGTTCAAACAGGTGTGTCAAGCTGCATAGCTCTGTACGTGATGTTTACTTCTTAATACACTCAATTTCTCTCGCTTTTTATGGCACTTGAGCTTACTCAAGTGCCATATAGCGATTGTAATTTCTGTCCGTCAGTCGGTCTGTCGGTCTGTCAGTCTGTCGGTCTGTCGGTCTGTCGGTCTGTCGGTCCCGGTTTTGCTAGTTCGGGCACTTCCAGATAAGCTAGGACGATGAAACTTGGCAAGCATATCAGGAACTGGACCAGATTAAATTAGAAATTGTCGCTTAATCGATCCGACCATCTGGAGGGGAGTGGAGGGAGGGGGAATCCGGAAAAAATAGGAAAAATGAGATATTTTTAGCTTACGAACGGGTGATCGGATCTTAATGAAACCTAATACATGGAAGGACTTCGTGTCTCAGACCCTCCATTTTAAATCCAGACCGGATCCGGTGACACTGGGGGGAGTTAGAGGGGGAAACCGGAAATCTTGGAAAACACTTAGAGTGGAGGGATCCGAATGAAACTTGGTGGAAAGTACAAGCAAAAGTCCTAGATACGTGACTGATATAACCGGAACGGATCCGCTCACTTTGGGGGAGTTGGGGGGGGGGAGAAGTCCGAATTTGTAGTGATCCCGCGAGTTCCGTGCTTCCTGATGTGCTGGGACGATGGAAATTGACAGGCATGTCTGGGACCCGACCAGCTTAAATAGGAAATCATCAATTCCCCGATTCGACCATCTGGGGGGGGGAGTGGAGGGAGGGTGAAGCCAAAATTTGAGGTATTTTTAGCTTGCGAACGGGTGATCGGATCTTGATGAAAATTGATATTTAGGATGACCTCGTGTCTCAGACACCTCACTTTAAATCCGGGCCGGATCCGATGACACTGGGGGGAGTTGGAGGAGGGAACCGGAAATTTTGAGAAACGCTTAAAGTGGAGGGATCGGGATGAAACTTGGTGGGAAAAACAAGCACAGGTCCTAGAAACGTCATTGACATAACCGGACCGGATCAGGGCACTGTGGGGGAGTTGGGGTGGGGAACCGGAAATTTTGAGAAACGCTTAAAGTGGAGGGATCGGGATGAAACTTGGTGGGAAAAACAAGCACAGGTCCTAGACACGTCATTGACATAACCGGACCGGATCAGGGCACTGTGGGGGAGTTGGGGTGGGGGTCCGGATTTCTAGCGATCCCGCGAGTTCGGCATACTTCCTGGTGTCCTAGGGCGATGAAACTTAGCAGGTATGTCAGGGATCCGAACAGATTGACTTGAGAACAGCCGTTTCCCCGACCCGACCATCGTGGGGGGAGTGGGTGGATGGGGAGTCCGGAACCTAGTGGCGTGCATAACTTTTGAGCGGGTGATCGGATCTTGATGAAAATTGATATTTAGGATGACCTTGTGTCTCAGAAACCTCACTTTAAATCCGGGCCGGATCCGATGACACTGGGGGGAGTTGGAGGAGGGAACCGGAAATTTTGAGAAACGCTTAAAGTGGAGGGATCGGGATGAAACTTGGTGGGAAAAACAAGCACAGGTCCTAGACACGTCATTGACATAACCGGACCGGATCCGATCACACTGGGGGGAGTTGGAGGAGGGAACCGGAAATTTTGAGAAACGCTTAAAGTGGAGGGATCGGGATGAAACTTGGTGGGAAAAACAAGCACAGGTCCTCGACACGTCATTCACATAACCGGACCGGATCAGGGCACTGTGGGGGAGCTAGGGTGGGGGTCCGGATTTCTAGCGATCCCGCGAGTTCGGCATACTTCCTGATGTCCTAGGGCGATGAAACTTGGCAGGTATGTCAGGGATCCGAACAGATTGACTTGAGAACAGCCGTTTCCCCGACCCGACCATCGTAGGGGGAGTGGGTGGATGGGGAGTCCGGAATCTAGTGGCGTGCATAACTTTTGAACGGGTGATCGGATTTGAATGAAACTTGTCTGGTGGGCTATCGCCTCGGACATTCAGTGTCACGTCCGGGTCGGGTCCGATACCTGTGGGGATGGGGGGGGGGGGGGGGTGGAAAACTCAAGAAACTCTAAAAGCAGAGGGATTGGGACGAAACTTAATGGATGGAACAAGCATTAGGCCTAGATGAAATTGACGGAGCCAGATGGTTTCGGGGCTCTGTGGGGGGAGTTGGAGGGGGTTTCCTGGAATTCCGGTAGTCTTGAGTTAGAATAGTTCCAGATGTAAAACGACAACGAAACTTTGCAGGCATATTAGCGACCCGAATTATCTTGACTTAAAAACCTGACACAACATACCCCCGGAAACTTCCGTTCCTAGATCCGAGCATTTTTGGGGGAGCAAGAGAAGAGAAATATGGACTTCTATAAATTGCGAACGAGTGGTCTGATTCGAGTGAAACTTCATGGGTGATACGAATCGATGGCCTCGACATGTAAAACATGCGTTCGAACCATATGCGACCACGATTAGGGGAATTGGGGGAGGGGGGACTTTTGACATGCACAAAAACCAAACGGATGGACCGAATGAGATGCAATTCGACAGTGCCGAGTTTATGCGGCCTAGATTTGTTATTTGGTGTCTGGGCCGGATTCGGCCAAGGTAGGGGGGGGAGGGTACGGGAAACTTGCAGATAGGCTATGCTCCAATTTCAGTCAAACTGGATGAGGGAATTAAGAGATTGGGCCCGAACCGGCTCCGACAACGTTGGTGGGAAGGGGGGGGGGGGTACCGGAACTTTCCAAAAATGCTCAGATTCGAGTGAAACTTGGTAGATGGTATAAACGAAGATGCTTTAGGTGGTCGATTTTTTTTTATTCCGAACCAGATTCGGCCACGGTAGGTGGAAATAGAGTGAGTACCGGAAATCGTGTAGCAAGTCTAGGGATCAAACAAATGGATTTATTGGGATGAAAGTTTGAACAGTCATGTGCATTTGCAATCGAGACGATGCCGGAACTGCTCAGAAATGAGTGAAACTAAATATCCTATTTCTATTTCCGAACCGCCTTTTTGGATGGCGGGTGTATTTTGTGACGTCTACTTTCTTGTACAGCCTACTCGTACAAGTGCCATATGAGCTCGTAGCTCTTGTTTTTAAATTGAAAAGAAAAAGTTCTTGTCAGTGCAAGGTTCCGGTTGCCACGCTCATGCAGTTTTTTTTTAGCTTCGATAGATCAGAAAAAGTGTTCTTAGTACTACTAAAGTACAAGAGTACAATTTGACTTCCGTTATATTTAAAAGAACTACTAAACTAACGGATGAACAGCATTGGTCCTCGAACTAACAAGAAGCAGTCGTAACATAATAAAACGTGTTCTTGTCAAGAAAAGTTGTTAATTCAACTTCCAACAAAGTAGAACTTTAGTGCTTCCCGTAGCAACCCTGGCGACACTGCTCGCCTCGGCCGGCTGGGGGAGACCAAGCAAGCGTTCTGATTGGCTCTGTATAAGCCAAAATAGAACCCGTGACTATTGACCTTTTGAGCTTGGTCATACTGGCCTCATACGTCCTTCATAAAATCAGATGAATTGCCACCAGACGTACTAGAGGAACAATAACAATCACACGTGAGATTTGGGGATAAGTTATCTGACAGGTGAATAAGCGATTAGGCTTTCGCTTCATTTCGAGTCGCGCATTAGCCCTGTCAAAAAGTCGGCCAGCACTCAGTACTGAAGTCGGAAGCCAGAAACGACAAACTTGATGACGCTTGACAGAACAGAGTTGGGTAAAGCAAAATGAGGGGAAGAGGCATTTTAAACAGTTTAAACATGGTTAGGCCTAAGAGGAATTGAAAATAGCAAAACGAACCTGGATAAACGTAGACCAGGAAGTAACGTGTCATTGTTTTCTTTGCGATATCGCACCCAGCGGCCAAAAAAGAACTAATCTGAGAGGAATTTTGCGAGGGGCGTATTTCCTGGCTTTTTGGGTTGCACAAGTAGAAAGAAAAAAACTAATTCTGAATGTTCTCGTTTTAAATTCCGGAGATTAATTAGAACAAAACAGCGTGTATAATTATGTTACAGGAACCCAAATTGACTCCTAATTGCAGTCTGCTCATTGCTGCCACAAAGCCCATCAAATCTCACGTCCACTAGGGATTTTCAGTTTTTTATTGAATGGGCGGTTTTTTGAGCCCAGTGTGACCAAGCTCTTTCACCTTATAACAGCGCACCCCGAGGAAAACAGGAATCTGTATACGCAGTATAACACCTTATTAAACTTATTTGAACAATGCATAATCTGCAAGGAAGCTATTGACGCTGTTCTAAGAGGAGATCAAGGATATCTTGCCCAAAGTTAGAGAGTGGGCACGTGTAATTACCCTCCTCTAGCTGTTTTCTCCTATCAAAACTATCACTGGAAGAGAATGAGGCTGGAGTTTGAGCCCTGCTTGGAACCAATTATCTGAGCCGGAAGTCTTTATTTAAAGTTTAACCGAAAAGGGCTAGGATACGACAGTCTAGTTACCCATCACTTGTTCGCTTAAATAATCTTGAAAACCCGATGAAAAAGCGTTAGTTTGTTTTTCTGATATTTCCAAATAATCGATTATCCCACTGTGCTTGCCGCTCTTCCCGTTTTTGTGATATCTCTATGGTGCCTGGAACATTTGGCAACAATACCAGCAGCAAACGAGTAAATAAATTGTGTATCAAATAAACAAAGAAGTGTCTGGAGTCTGCAGTGCCAAAAACTAGTGCTAGCTAGGGATAGTGATAGTTTGGTGATTTTCGCGGGCGAATTGTGGACGGATTCACCATGGGAAAGCGTCCACATTCCCAACGTCCCTACTGAAGACGACTGTGGATAGAATGAAAATCCCCAATAGGTGTTGTAATAATTCAATGTATTTGAATCTAAGATGTAAAAATAAGTTGCCTGTTCAGTTAAACTTTAAAGAAATAGATAGATAGATATAATAATAATAATAATTTATTAAAGCCAACAAAGGGCCATACAATAGTATTCATTATCGCACTTAACTAACAAAATTGACCTTCAAAATTACAGACAAAAAGATCACTTCTTTTTACGCCAAATTACCTCCGATCTAAACTTCCAGTATACACTTAAAATATTTACATAACGACCGAGTTACCTGACGATTCGTCTACTTCATAATACCAGGAAATAGTATGGGGACCCCACCAAAAAAACTATCTCTAATTTCCTTCACCCCCGGACAATCTGTCAGCAGATGGCATAAACTCTCTTCTACGTCACCACAAAATCGGCAAGCACACTCAGCCACTGGCAAAGACCTATTCTTTTCAAAAACCTTTTTCCTACTTCGTAAAGGGAGACAGTATATATTATTTCAGACCAAAAGCCCTAATGGGCCATGGTTAGGTAAGACGAAGATACAACAAAATAACTAGCTTCCAATAAATAAAGAAATTCCAAAAAAGTCTACGAAATAGATTTCCACAGACGTAATCCAAAATCTATTTCTTCTTTCCAGTTCGCCTCAACACGAATCAAGATGAATTTTTAATTGGTCTGTAAAACGTCGTTATCTCTGATTCATCGATTGCTACCGGTCCCAGTTTTCAATTTCCTAGTATTTTAGAACTTGCTGCAACCGCCCAAGCAAATGTGACTGATAAAAGTAGGTCGGTATATTTTCTAGTGTGGAAGATTCTGCTTGCCCCAATTTTCGGTTAATTAAAAAACTAATACCGAAATAAAGAAGGTTGTAGACATTCCTTCGGCCCAAGCTGACTGCGATTCAGAGTTGATTGCGCCAAACAATCAGCTAATTTATTGAAGTGACGTTTCGGCCCTTCTTGGCAAGGGTCCTCCCGAGGCTTGGAGCTAGAAAAGTGAACCTGTGATCTTGTATGATAATGTGTGATCACATGTTCACTTTTCTAGCTTTCAGCCCGAGGAGGACTCATGCCAAGAAGGGCCGAAATATCATATTAGACGGTGCAAAACGGATAAGTCATCTACATGTTATTAGAGCTATATTTCGGCCCTTCTTGGCAAGGGTCCTCTTTAGGCTCAACGCCGCTCAAGCTGGAAAATGAACTTGTGGAAAAACAATTCAAGATTCTTCCTTAAATATCTGGTCTCGGAAAAATGATTAGAGTTAAAGCTGGTGCGGTGATTTCATTCTGAACACGGCTGCTGTTTTTGCTGTTCGATTGGGTCGCTGAAATGTCGCTCGTTCTGTATGCCCAGAGGTTCACTTGTCTAGCTTTGAGCCTGAGTCCTTTTGAGAAGGGCCGAAATATCGCCTTAATAAATTCAGCACTTGAACGCAGTCAACTATAGAACGTTGTGCAAACACGCCGTGTTGCAAATTATAGAAATCATAAATTCGAAAGTCATGACAGTTCAGCCCTTTCTCGAAAGCATCGTGTCTCAGAGATAAGAGCTTATATTGTGGGTTGCCATGGGGATTCCTAAGCACGAGGTTGGAAATCTCTTCCTAAGAAGTGTTTTCGGACTTCCAGGGATATCAAACTGAATTAAATTTCTATGATTACCAGAATAGTGTCAACAGAAGCAAGGCTAAGATGGGATCCTGCCAGGGGGCGTCACGAATAGGGGGACGGTAGGGGGGGCTCTCCCCCCCCCCCCCCACGAATGTTTTTGTACAGTCAGTAAAAAATAGCCGAGTCAGCGCGAAGCGCTGCGATTTTTTGTAAAGACAGTCGATTTTTTTCTTTGAAGCAGTCGATATTTTTTTAAAACAGTCGGTTTCTCGGAAAAATAGTTAATTTGTTCTTACAAATAGTTAAAATAATACGATTTTTTGTCAACTTCTCAATAAGAGTCATTTTTATCTGCAAAAACAGTTGTTAAAAATTACCAACCAGTCGGCAAATACCTTGCCCCCCCCCCCAAACATTTTGGCTCGTAACGCCTCTGTTCCTGCATACTATCATTAGTAACCAGGGGGTGGACCCCAGACACGGAACAAGGTTAGGGGCAGATCCGTTGATTCCTAAAGTCCTACTAGAATTATTCCTGTTTGAGCTGAAGGAATACTTGTAATTTCGAATTATAAGATTTACTTGTTCATATTGGTCGATCAAGCACTGATTATTATTTATTGATTGAATAAATAACTGAAAAAAATCATGTGTCATCTTTAAGAAAGTATAATTTTTTTATTTTTTTTTTTAAATGTTATAATGTTGATGACTGTGTTTTCCGTTTAGCCGTTTTATAAACAAGAAACTAAACCAAGGTAGCAGAAAATTGAGAGAGATGTACAAAGAAGCATGCACCTCAACTTTTGAGCTTGTTTTTGCCAGACAACTAGTTCGCTCCGGATTCTGCCGAAACCGGAAATTTGGCAGAAGTAAGGCAAGAAGTTTTGATCAGTTTCGACAAAGTAGATAGGATGTAGGCTGTAAGGGTAAATTCACATGCTGAATCCATATCTGAACTTGGTCTTGTCAGATGATTTCTATTGGTCTTAATCTGTTTCTAAACTTTAATAATAACAATTTGTCATCGAAACCTTTGGTGCTGTTCTTTCTGGTCCAACTTTCTTCGAAGGGACAGCTTGTTTTAGGATGGGTCACGTCGTTCAGTTTGCCCTTCAGAACTCCTGATTGTTCGTCGAACCCTTATTATGTTGGTGGCTTTGTTCTAACGGTCTTGCGTCACTGTTCCCTATGATCACGTGAAAGGGTCCTGGAAGTTGTGCTGATTTATTTCGGTCGGGTAGAACTGTCCGTTGGAAAAGACAGGAATAAATCTTGGAAAGTATCCTTACACTTATCTACGAGGGCGACAAGAGTGATATCGCCCCCTACCAGGGTGACAAAGTTTCTTGACAAATGAATGAATACTAGTTGCGTTTTTGATTGCCGTTCCTAATCTCAGTTCTTCTTATTTCTCGTTTTCGATCACGTTCCGAGTTCGCAGTTTGCTTAATTGTCGTTTTTGCTGAAACGGAGACCGTGTCAGTTCTCGGTTCTACAATACAGGGGGAGGAACTGTTTTTTAAAGCGGGGCTTAGACCAGAGGAACTTAAATGGATGGTGAGTCTGAGGGCGGATTCTCTACCATTGGGGGAAAGAAGAAAGTTTATAGGTAAAGTTAAGCTATGTTCTGGTCCTTACTTCTGCCCTATGTGCGGTTCACTAGGAGAGGATATTTTGCATCTGGTGGGTAGATGCGTCGAGTAAAATGATCTGCGTAAAGAGATTTTTGGATATAGTAGGTTGGAGGAGGAGGATTTGGTTAAGGTGATGGGGAAGAAAAATTTTGGGGACCTTCGTCGGCTTGGGAGGTTCCTCAAGCAGTCTATGGAGCATCGGGAGCGTTTTTTGGAGTAAGGGTTCCCTCCTTTCGGCGTACACATTGTGTTTGTGAGTGCTATTTTGTGTTTATGTTACTTTCCTACCATGGCCCGACGGGCTTTTTGGAAATAAATTCATTCATAAATTCATGCGAGTAAGGGGCAAACTGTGTTGCAGACGCAGTTCCCGGTCCGAGTTCGCCCGTCATGAATGTCCAACAAAATTGAAAGTCCTGGAAAGAGTGTTCGGAAATGGATGATTACAGCTTGTATATTTTGACTACAAGAATGGTCTTTTCACTGTCAAATGTAACTACCCTTTACTGACTTATTTAGACGATTTTATTAATGATTTGCCGGCATGCAAATTTTCCGTTTTTATTCACCTGCGTCTTCAAACGGCGAAGGCGTCAGGCGAACTGAGTGTAAAAACGAAAATTAAGCTGCAACGGCGAACTCACAGGAGAACTTACACAGGCGATCTAAAACGCAACTACTGTCACCCGTTACCGGCAGTGCTCACTTAGGGTTTAGTTAATTTACAGTGTATGATTTGCTTTTTGTTAATAAACAAACTGAAACTGACACAAAACTACAGACGGCTTTGAATGAATTTATTACGTGATTTAGCCTTACGGCATTTCACAGCTAACAAAGAAACAAAACTAAACATCTAAAATGAACTACAAATCACATACATTTATACAAACAACTAATCAAAAAAGAAAGAAAAAACAACTAAATAATACACACTGTGAGTTCCATTATCAAACACAAAAACTGATGTTTTATTTATCGACATCTGTTGTTGGGCTTCGCGGAGTTATCAGCCTCGTGCTTAATGGACGGCTATGATTTCGCCCGACCGAAGCCTCGATTGATATATCATAACCTATACTTAGCGGTTGAAGAGTTAATATAGTTTAACGCGTGTGTATAATTTTATTTTCTTATATATTTAGTATTATTTTGTCAGATTGTTTTTTTTGTAGTATTACATGTTGGGCCAATTTGTTTGTATTATTTCATTTTATACTCTCCGATCTTGGAGGTCAATAAAATATTTGAACTTGAATTTGTCGCGAACGCCCTCAAACTTGGGCAACAGAATTACAAGACGTCAAAGAATTTTACGGACCCTGCCCACTCGTTGTAGTTCCCACCACTTCCCCCCAAAACGACAAAGGTAGCCTACTACAAAAAGAAGATACAAAGAAGCCGGCATAAAAGAAAAAAAAAACGGATTTATGGACGTAAACCGAGGAGCAGAGCGTCTTCTTGCAATCCCAGAGAAAAGTTAAGAATAGCTATGAAATCAGGACTCTGTCCATCGAAACAAGACCAAAGGTTTCGATGGGATCCCAAAAATTCAATATCTGATCCAGACAACTGGGTCTTGTCTTAGCCAGATCCAGTCATCGCCAGACTCCTTGAACATTTTTACAATTAAAATTCAGGAACAGATTAAGGACGAATAGCTAATCAACTGAGAAAACGAAGTTCAGATATGAATTCAGCATGTGTGTTTACCCCTATAAGTCATATCTGTTTTGACGAAAACTTCCTGCCACTTCTGCCGATTTCCCAGTTTCGGCCGAACTCCAGAACTACTTGTCCGGCGAAAAAAGAAAGCTCAAAGACGAAATCGGGGTATCTTCTTTCCCCAGTAATGAAAAATTTAGCCTATAACAAATTTTCCGATTCTAGCCGGATTCCGGTCGAACTATATGTCCGGGTAAATATGATTGTCATACAGGGACTCAGCATCTCTTCTTATCCCTAAATAGCTTATCTAATCAACTAGAAATAAAACTTTAACTTCCAACAGTTTTCCGGTTTTGGCCGGATTCCGGGCGAACTACATGTCCGGGTAGAAAATTGTTTTCACATAAGTGTTCAGCATGTCGTCTTGCCCTAAATCGAACATCTAATCAACTCCAAATAAAACTTTTAATTTTGACAAACTTTCCGGTTTGGGCCGGGTCGAAATACTTGTCCATCGAGAAAATAGTTTCACCATCGTCTTCAGCATGTCTTCCTACCTCTAAATCGAACATCTAAACGGTCTGTCAAGACAGACAGACAGTCAGTCAAGACAGACAGACAGTCAAGACAGACAGACAGTCAGTCAAGACAGACAGACAGACAGTGAAGACAGACAGTCAGTCAGTCAAGACAGAAAGACAGTCAGTCAGTCAAGACAGACAGACAGAAAGACAGTCAGTCAAGACAGACAGACAGAGAGACAGTCAGTCAGTCAAGACAGACAGACAGACAGACAGACAGTCAGTCAAGACTTCAACAAACTTTCTGGTTTGGGCCGGATTCCGGACGAAATACTTGTCCGTCGAGAAAATAGTTTTCACCACTGTCTTCAGCATGTCTTCCTACCCCCAAATCGAACATCTAATCAACTTCAAATAAAACTTTACTTTCAACAAACTTTCCGGTTTTGGCCGGAGTCCGGGCGAACTACTTGTCCGATGACAAATGGTTTTCACCATCGTGTTCAGCATGTCTTCTTACCCCATAATCGACTATCACATTAGTTGTTTCAAAATATTTTGTTTGCCCCTTAATTTGAGCCCCCTCCCCCACCCCTAAATGTAGGGCTACAAAGCCCATCTACGAACTTGACTGGTCCGACGACCCAACGAATCCTCACACCAAGTTTCATCAAAATATCTCATTCCCTTCGAGAGTTATCTTGCTTACAGACGGACGGACGGACGGACGGACTGACGGACAACTTTTGCGATGTCATAGGTATCCCTCCACTTACGTTTGGGGATCCCAAAAAGGGACAAAATAAAGCCCATAGAAAGATAATAGATTTGCTCCGAACTAATAGCAAAAAAAGGAATTTTCATGTTCAGATGTGACTTATAGGGGTAAACACACAGGCTGAATTCATACTGAACTTAGTTTTCTCAGGTGATAAGCTATTTGGCCTTACTCTGTTTCTGAATTTTAATTGTAAAAATGTTCAAGGAGTCTGGCGATGACTGGATCTGGCTAAGACAAGACCCAGTTGTCTGGATCAGATACTGAATTTTTGGGATCCAATCGAAACCTTTGGTCTTGTTACGGAAAGTGTTGACCTCTGGCCGGACTGATGAATATGACATTACATTTTGGCAAGCTCCTTAGAACTCTTGCCTGGGATCAAAAAGGATGTGTTTTGCTTATAATTGAGCCACAGCCTACACTGTGTGAAGTAAAATTGTATAGCCTATACCAGAGATGACTCTAAGAAGTATTGCAGCCAAGCTTTTGTTTCGTCAAACGGTGTTTCTGCTTTCGAGTGGAAAGCCCCGTTCTAGCAGGGAAGCAGACAGGACTATAATCTATAAGTGCTGAATATCTGCGGCAGTTCCCCGGCCCCACAGCCAGTAGATCTTCTTTGAGCGATAAATAGAAAAAATTTACAGAAAGAAAAAAGAGGCATTTTCCCACGGGTCCGATATTGCTGCGGGGTCCCGTCAGTACCGCAACACGTCAGTTGACATAAACGTCAGTTCGCCACAGAATTCCGTCAGTACGCCAACATTTTCCGACAGTTCGCCTACACGTCAGTTGACCCCCAAAAATCCGTCAGTTGATCAACACGTCACTTCATCAACACGTCAGTTGGCCAACACGTCAGTTGCCCTACACGTCAGTTGACCAAACGTCAGTTCGCCTACTGTCAGTTGACATAAACGTCAGTAGACCTACACGTCAGTTCACCTAATCCTAAAATCCGACAGTTCAGCTACACGTCAGTTCTCCTACCGTCAGTTCGTCTACCGTCACTTCACATAAGCGTCAGTTGGTATAAACGTCAGTTGACATAAACGTCAGTTGGCATAAACGTCAGTTGGCATAAACGTCAGTTGGTATAAACGTCAGTTGGCATAAACGTCAGTTCACACACATTTTCCGGAAGTTTGCTCACATGTTGTTGTCGACGGGATAGTTACGGAAGCTCGCCCAGGGGATTAATAAGAGAAACCGACAATTCACTTTTAATGAGGGCAAAAGTTAAGTCAGGAGCCTCTCGTCAATTCTGACAGTTTTGGTTCACGTTACGAAAGAAAGAATACGGTTGGTAGACACCAGGGAAAACTCTCATTGTAATTGAGAGCTTCGCTAAGCTGGGGTCAGGGAGGCGAATAAGGACAGTCAGTTCTGATAAATGTATTTTGAAGAGAGCTAGCTTACAACTTCAAGATATAAATACTAATTGCTGGGCAACTTAAACACAATTAGATTTTTATGGCACTTGCAGCTCCGCCGTATACCAATCCCTTTTTGGTCGGTCGGTCCACTGTTCTCGAGTAGGGTACTTCCAGAAGTTCTAGGACGATGAAACTTGGCAAGCATATTAGGGCCCAGACCAAACTAGCTTGGAAATAGTCACTTGACCGATTCGACCATCGTGGGGGGAGGGGGAGGTGGCGGAATCCAGAAAACAGGGGCATCCATAACTTCCGAAGAGGTGATCGGATCTTAATGAAACTTGATATCTGGAAAGACCTTGCGTCTCAGATATCTCACACTATGGGGGGAGCTGGAGGGGGGTTCCGGAATTTCGGCGATCCGTAGTTAATGTACTTCCAGGTGGACTAGGACGATAAAACTTGGTAGGCATATCAGGGACCCGACCAGATTAACTTGGAAACAGTCACTCCCCCATCCGACAGTCGTGGGGGAGGGGGAGACGGCGGAATCCGGGAATTAGTGGCATGCATAACTTTCGAACGGGTTATCGGATCTTAATGAAACTTGATATCTTGAAAGATCCCATGTCTCAGATGTCCCGTTTCAAGTCCGGACCAGATCCGATCAACTGGGAGGGGGGGTCGGAGGGGAGAACCGGAAATCTTGTGACGCGCATAGAGTGGAGCGATCACGATGAAACTTGGTGGGAAGTAGGTACGTTACTGACAGAATCGAACCGGATTCGAGGGAGAAGGGGGGGGGTGTCCGGAATTCCGGTGATCGTGAGTTAAGGTACTTCCAGATGTGCTAGGACCATAAAACTTTGCTGGAGTTTTAGAAACTTGACATCATTGGGTTAGAGATCACCAGTCCTTAAAGAACTCATCTTAACCGCAAAATACAAAAAACACTTTTAAGCAAAATTTACTTTTTCACGATCGCCTTGTACATGATCCTTTTTGCCTCAAGGGTTTTTCTTAGAAATTAATTTTCAGCCCCCTTATAGTGCGAATCTTAACCAAAAAGTGGAAACAATACTTCTGACTATCACTTTCATCTGACCCAGCCTTGCAAGTGCCATTTGAGCTTCCAGCTCTTACTTTTGGGATCCCAAAACGTAAGTGGAGGGATACCTATGACATAGCAAAAGTTGTCCGTCTGTCTGTCCGTCCGTCTGTAAGCACGATAACTCTCGAAGGGAATGAGATATTTTGATGAAACTTGGTGTGAGGATTCGTTGGGTCGTCGGACAAGTCAAGTTCGAAGATGGGCTTTGTAGCCCTACATTTAGGGGTGGGGGAGGGGTTTCAAATTAAGGGGCAAACAAAATATTTTGAAACAGCTAATGTGATAGTCGATTATGGGGTAAAAAGACATGCTGAACACGACGATGAAAATCATTTTGTTATCGAACAAGTAGTTCGCCCGGAATCCGGCCCAAACCCGAAAGTTTGTTAAAAGTAAAAGTTTTATTGTAAGCTGATTAGATGTTCGATTTAGGGGTAGGAAGACACGCTGAACACGGTGGTGAAAACCATTTTCTCGATGGACAAGTATTTCGACCGGAATCCGGCCCAAACCGGAAAGTTTGTTAAAATTAAAAGTTTTAGTTGAAGTTGATTAGATGGTCGATTTAGGGCAAGAAGACATGCTGATCACTTATGTGAAAACAATTTTCTATCCAGACATGTAGTTCGCCCGGAATCCGGCCAAAACCGGAAAATTGGTAGAAGTTAAAGTTTTATTTCTAGTTGATTAGATAACCAATTTAGGGGTAAGAAGAGATGCTGGACCCGTGTGTGACAATCATATTTTACCCGGACATATAGTTCAACCGGAATCCGTGGACTCGGAAAATGTGTTATAAGCTAAATTTTTATTTGAAGTTGACTAGATGTTCATTATTGGGGAAAGAAGATACCCAGAGTTCATTTCTTTTTTTTCGCCGGACAATTAGTTCTGGAGTTTGGCCGAAATCGGGAAATTGGCGGTAGTGGTAGGAAGTTTTTCTCAGATGATTAGCTATTTGGCCTTAATCTGTTTCTGAATTTTAATTGTAAGAATGTTCAAGGAGTCTGGCGATGACTGGATCTGGCTAAGACAAGACCCAGTTGTCTGGATCAGATATTGAATTTTTGGGATCCCATCGAAACCTTTGGTCTTGTTTTTCATCGCTGAGGGATAGCTAGGCCTATGAGACTAATGATTGCGTCATCAGTTCACACAAAATATGTTTTTGGAATATAAACAATTGAAATCCACGATGAGTTGACTAGTTCTCCACGATGGTCGGATCGGGTAAGTAAGCGACTTAGGGTTTTTACAGAAAACGCATACATCTTAAAAATTTTTGTCTGCGACACACTGTTGTTTGGAAAGTAATCTGGTCGATTTTTACCATGAAGGAGTCTGATTTTCGAAATTTTTGACTGCGGTATAAAGTTTTAAAACAGTCTGGTTCACTCTGTGTTAAAACTGTCTGTATTTAAGTAGAAAAATATTTATTTTCCATTTTTTTTTGTAAATAATGCATACAGCGGGTACGTCAGCTACGATGCTTTGGCAGCGATAATTGGCCCTTCTTGGCAAGGGTCCTCGTCAGGCTGTCAATGTTCATCCCTGCCAATGAATCGTAGCAGACGTACCCGTTGTATGCATTATTTGAATATATTTTTCAAAGTCAGCTTGGGCTCAAGGAATATTTTTTTTTTCATGGCACTTGCAGCCTCTGGCTCAAGTGCCATATACCGATTACAATTCCGTCCGTCGGTCTGTCGGTCGGTCCGTTTTTTTTGTCACATTTTTTCGAATTAGGGTACTTCCCGATGTACTAGGACAATGAAACTTGGCAGGCATATCAGCAACCCAACCAAACTAACCTGGAAATAATCAGTTTCCCAATCCGACCATATTGGGGGAGTGGAGGGCGGTGCGAACTTGAAAATTGAGGGCAGTTTGCCACACTTTTTCGAGTTAGGGTACTTCCAGATGTGCTAGGACCATGAAACTTGGCAGGCATATCAGGGACCCGACCAAACAAACTTAGAAATAATCAGTTTTCCGATCCGACCATCTCGGGGGGGGGGAGGGCGGGGGAATCCGGGAAATTGAGCAGTGTGTAACTTCCGAACGGTTGATCGGATTGGAATGAAACTTAGTAACTGAATAGATTATATATGTCTGATGTCGCGGTTAAAGTCTTGACCAGATTCGATAGCTAGGGGGGAGTTGGGGGGGGGGGAGACTGGAAATCTCGAGAAACGGTTAGAATGGAGGGATCGGAGTGAAACTTACTGGGAAGAACAAACATCTGCTCCAGGTTAATCTTTTACACAGTTGGACTGGATCCGGACACTTGGGGGGTGGGGGTGTAGGGGGTTTCCCGGAATTCCAGTTTCTGGGGATTTTCATGACGTAACTTGGCAGGCATATCAGGGACCCGTTCAAACTGACTTGGAAAAAAAAAAAAAATCTTCGATATGATAATCTTAGGGGGGAGTGGAGGGAGGGAAATCCTGAATATTGAGTCATGCGCAACTTTGGAACGGGCGATCGGATTCGAGTGAAATTTAATAAATGAACAGAGGACATATCCCTGTGGCGATCTTCGTCATTTCCGGATCGGATCCGACAACTGTTGAGGGGGGGGGGAATACTAGACCCGCTTAGACTGGTGTGATCGGGATCGAACATTGTAGAATAACAAACAGATGCTCTGGGCATCATTTACAGAACCGGATTGGCTCCGGGTATTGTGGGTGGAGTTGGAGGGGGGGGGTCTGGGATTCCGGTGATCGCGAGTTAAGGTACTTCCAGATGAGCTAGGACGACAAAACTTCGCTGGAATATTAGATATTCAACAAGATTTGCTTATAAATAGCTACTTCCCAAATCCGATTATTACCGTATCAACCTTGACCGCAAAGTAAGAAAAATACTTTTAACCAAAATATGTATGTTCAAAGTCCCCATCAGCCAAGTGTCATTTTTGCCTCAAGGGTTTTGCTTACAAATGAAATTCAAGCCCCCTTACAGCGCGCATCTTAACCGCAAAGTTCTTTTGATGAAAAATATATCTTAACCCCTGCAAGTGCCATATGAGCTTACAGCTCTTGTTTTGTTTTTATGAATTTTTCGGAACTATTGGAATAATAGCTATTTCTGGGGAGAAATTTTATTGATGTTAGGCTCTAATGTGGATAATGTGGCTCTATATTAGAAACTTTTTATTTTAGCAGACAGAAATATATTTTTTTTACTTTTTTAATTTATTCTGAAGGAGGAGCTTGAAAGTAAAAGGCTCATTAAGAACTAACTTGTGAATGGGACTGGTGATTGCATTACTATCAATTAACAGAAAATTCTAGTTTTATCTACTATTTTGGAGGGCTACTCTTGGGATCCCGCACCTATGACTTCGTAAGAGTTGGCCGTCTCTCCTCTGTTAGCACGATAACTCTCGTAGGGGTTGAGATATTTCGTTCAAATTTGGCATAAAGAATCTTTGGGTCGAAGTACAGGTCAATTTCGAAGATGGGGTCTGTAGCCCCATATTTAGGGGTCGGGAGGGGGTTAAATTAAGGGACGAACAAATATTTTAGAATCTAATAAGATAATCGATTCAGAGATAAAGAGACATGCTGAATCCGAATATGAAAATTATTTTCTCGCCGGACAAGTAGTTCACCGTGAATCCGGCAAAAACAGAAAAATTTCTGAAAAAGAAATGTTTAATCTGAAGTAGATTAGAGGTTCAGTTTAGGGGTAAGAAGACACACTGAACACGTATTAAACAATCTTTTTTTTGCCGGACAAGTAGTCCGCCTGGGATCCGGCCCAAACCGGAAAATTTGTATAACATGAAAGTTGTATTTGAGCTTGATTAGATGTTCGATTCAGGCTTAAGAAGACATGCTGCATCCGCATCTGGCAATTATTTTCTACCCGGACATATTCTCCCGGAATCCGGCTGAAAAAGTTAAGTTTTGAAAAAGTAAACGTTTTTATCTGAAGTTGATTAGAGGATAGGTGTAGTGCTAAGGAGGCATGCTGAACTTATGTGTCAATATTCCACGCCGGACAAATAGTTCGGGCTCCGGCTTAAACCTGAAGATTCGTTAAAAGTTAAAGTTTTATCTGTAGTATATTGTAAGGTAGTATATAGTACATAACGGACAAGAAGCTCGCCAAGAACCAGGCAGAAACCGGAAAATATGTGAGCAGTAAGGCAGCTGGAAGTTTTGATCAATTTCGTCAAAGTATATACGACTTATAGGAGTAAACACGCAAGCTGAATCCACGTCTCTCTGTTTCTAAATTCCAGTTAAAATTGGTTGGCGAAGACCGGATATTTATCTACAAGATCCAACTGTCTGGATCAGATATGACATGTGTGGGATCCCGTCGAAACCTTTGGTCTTGTTTGAAGACAATAGACGAAGCACTGGCCAAGAGCCAAGAGAAAAGAGTTCGTCCCTCACTGTTTCCGGTACCCTTTCGGAAAAGATTGAGAATCACTGGCACATTTTGGTCTTTCACCTTGCGATGGTTGTTGAGCCCTTATTTGTGTTTAATTATACGTTCACCTCATATTTTTCAGTTTTCGTTTGACTAGCCCCGTCTGCCGCATCTGATTGCAAGCTCCCGGTGATTCTTAACTTATTTTACCCTCATCAATATGCGCAAATGTCGGCTTCTTTTTATTAATCCCCTGGGTTTTATTCCCTCTGCTTAATTGCTTTCGGTGACCCAGTCGACTTCGAACTAATAGGCGGGTCTGAATCTCTGAGGGTGGTGACGGATTTTGTAGGCGAAGTGACGTTTATGTCAACTGACGTTTATGTAAACTGACGTTTATGTCAACTGACGTTTATGTCAACTGACGGTAAGCGAACTGACGTGTAGGGGAACTGACGTGTAGCTGAACTGACGTGTTGACGAACTGACGGATTTCTAAAATAGGTGAACTGACGGTGACTGAACTGACGTTTATGTCAACTGACGTTTATGTCAACTGACGGTAGGCGAACTGACGTGTAGTGCAACTGACGTTTAGGTGAACTGACGTGTAGACGAACTGACGTGTAGTGGAACTGACGTGTAGGGGAACTGAAGTGTTGACGAACTGTCGGATTTTTCGTTTAGGCGAACTGACGTTTATGCGAACTGACGTGTTGCGGTAGTGACAGCGACCCATTGCTGCCGTCTATTGTTTCTGCCTATTTCTGTTCGTGATTTCAGCTGACTTTGTAATCGATAGACCTTGATGAGCTGACCAAAGTATTTCTCATTCGTTTTTTGGTAAAAAAAAATCTTTCATGAGATACAACAGTTTGAACGTTTAGTGGGGTTGACAACTTTAGTAGTAAGGTACACACTGAAATCAAAATAGATTCCAATCGTGAGACCTGTAAGAGACAGCAACAGTCGGCTGTTAGACTATAATAACTATCTTCGGCCATGAGGGGTTAGCGACTTTGGTAGTTGGTGTACCTATTAATCCTATTATTTGTTTCCGGTGTATTTGATCGTGAGAACAATTTGGTACCATGATCATCACGGGGAGATGGTCTTGTAATTAAGACTCGGTTTCTAGAAGGGACTCATGAGGGGCTAGAGAATTGTGCAAATTGGTGCACACTTTACTTGATCTCTTTAAATCTGAGGGTAAGAAAATTAGTCTCCGTGGTCTATCACTGTAACTTGGAATTTTGAGGGGTTGACAACTTTCGTGGTTGGTTACACACTCAAACAAAGAATAGGCGGAACCCAACAGTGAGCCAAGTCAGGGACTTATAAGTAACAAACGTCCATTACACCATAATCATCTTTGGCGATGAGGGTTTTCCGAATTTTCCTGGTTTGTGTACATATTTTGTTGTCGGTGTTTTTGATGGTAAGAAAAGTTTAAATTATGTCATTGTTGAAGAATCGGTTACTAAAGCATTGTCATTTTCATGAGATACTAGAATGGTCTATGGTGATGGTCCACCACTGTAACCTAGAATTGAGTGTTAACGCGACGGATACAAATGATACTGTAAAACAACGATATAGTGTCGCACTAATTAGTAGAGTTGCATCTATGGTATTTTGATACTAAAAAGCTACTGACAGGGGTGGCCCGAAGCACTCAGACCAGGGGGGGGGGTGAGACCCCTCATTTCATCGACTCCTTGATCATAATATACGACTTGCACGTACCAACAAAAATGAACTGTTGCGACTACGCGGCAATGGCGCACAGTCCCCACCAACAAAAAATAGAGCCGGTGTAAAACTAGCTGCAATGCATTAGCTGAAATTATTCTTGCAATCAAATTTTTTTTATGAATACCTTCAGAGCCTCAGCTGTACATTTCAACTTTCGCTAAAGAGGAAAGCTTTCAACGCCTGTACCCGGTACAAATTAAAGCAAGCGCCGCAGGCGAATATTTTTGAATCTGTCTTTGTCTAAAAAGATTCTAGCCAGCCTTTGATGTGTTTCAAATCTAAAAATTTCCAAGCCTAAACGCCAAGTAAATGACACATCGTTCCTCTAAATAGAGAATACTACTAAAATGTGCCACAGGCGAAATTTTCTGAAACGCCGAGGAGCAGACCGTCTTTTTCTGATCCCATTGAAAAGGAAAAAATAGCTTTGAAATCACAAATCTGACCGTCGAAAAAAGTGACAAAATAGTGGCCATAAAAAACAAAGTAGACAAAACGTAGATTTGTTCCGAATTAAAGCAAAAAAAGTAATTTTCACGTTAAAGACACGCTTATTCAGAAACAAAACGAGAAAGTTTGACAGTGCATAAAAGAAAAAAAAAGGATTTATGGACGCAAGAGTGTCTTTTTGCGATCCCAGTGAAAAGTTAAGAATAGCTATGAAATCAGGACTCTGTCCATCGAAAAAAGTGACAAAATAAAGCCCATAGAAAAGAAAATAGATTTGAGTCGAACTAATAGCAAAAAAAAGGAATTTTCACGTTCAGATCGAACACACTTCCTCAGAAACGAAACGAGAAAAACAGGTTTGCCAGTGCATTAAAAAAAATAATCCGGATTTACGGACGTAACGAACTTTTGGTCTTGGCCTGACGGAGTTTACAGATAGAAAAAGACGCCGGTTCGCCGACGAGACTTCAATTGCTTTTTTTTCCGGGTGATTGGATGTACTTTTGTTTCATTATGAAAATACCGTGTAAGGTTTTATTTGTCATTCGACACACTGTACTTTCATGTCGAAAACTAAAGCAGGTAAAGCTACAGTAAGCTACATCTGAAGAATTACAACTTAAAACTGGTTTGCAGAATTTGATTCTACGCGACAGAAGATGGTATACACAGCAAATGAAGGCGAGAAGTTCGCTTTTAGAATAATTTAACCATAAAAGAGATCATTTTCGAGTTGTATGAGTGTCCTGAATTTTACGAAGTCTTTTCAGATGTGCTTTAAAACTAGCATACAGGTGCGTCACGTATGGGGATTGGGGATGTACCCTCCCCCGATGTTGTCGGCCAGCCGGTAAACAAAATTGCTGAATCGGCGCGAAGCGCCGCGGTTTTTCGTAAAAACAATCGATTTTTTTTTGGAAACAGTCGATTTTTCTTAAAAACGGTCGGTTTTCCTTAAATCAGTCGATTTTTCATCAAAACAGTCGTTTTTTCCGCAAAAAAAGCCGGTAAAAACTACCAGTCAGTCGGTAAATACCTTCTCGAAGCCTTAAACTGACCTGTTTTAAAAGGCTCAGTCACTTCCAAGATGACAAATTCGTCATATCTTTTTTGCTCTGAACCGTCCCAACGTGTTTGACAAAAGCTTTTGTTCTGCATCATGTTTAAGTGAATTAGTTTTTCTGGTCGATTTTCCTATTTTTCTACGTCCAGCATTGACGCTGAATTCCCGTTGGCAAGTTATTTTATGAAGGATGGGTGACTGAAAACCAGTATCACTAGAGGAAAACACACAAATAAACATGAAAAACAACCAATCTCTAACTGTTAATTATCCATTCTTAAACTTGTTAATGAGAATTTGAGACAGCTGTTTTTTTATACTTTCAAGGGATTTTGTAGAATCAATTTTAGGAAATAAAATTTGCCATGAATTCAAAACTGAATAAGATGGAGAAAAACGATTAGATAACAGATGACAATCACTTTTTAACCGGACATATAATTCGTCCGGAACCCGATTGTAACCGTTAGTTTTTAGAAGCTAAAGTTTTATTTGAAATTGATTAGATATTCTTTATAGGGATAAGGAGATACCGTAGGCTGAATTCGATTCTGAATTTTCGTTTTTTTTTTGCTGGACAAGTAGTTAGCTCGGAATTCGGCCGAAACCGGAAATTTGGCAGAAGTAAAGCAGGAAGTTTCGGTCAGTATCGTTAAAATAGATATGGCTTATAGAGATTTATCTGAACTTGGTTTTCTCTAATGATTAGCCTGGCGAAGGCTGGATCTGGCGAAGACAAGACCCAGTTGTCTGGATCAAATATTAGATTTTTGGGATCCCATCGAAACCTTAGGACACAAGGCAACTGCGAGAATGCGTCCGTATTTAATCGTTTTTCATTGTCCACAGGCCAAACTAATGGTAAGATTTTATTTTTTCCCGAGTATTCCGTGATCGAGTTTCCTTGAATCCTACTCCATAACGTATTGCATGTTCACAATGAACTACAGTTCCGTTTACGCATAAAGATCGAGAAATGGATTTTCGATACTTCTTTTGCAATTCCAAGTTGACCTTGTTTGATCGCTAAAAGGAACATAACTTGCCAACGGAAATTCAGCGTCAATGCTGCACGAAGAAAGATACGAATGCTGCATGTAGAAAGATACGTAGAAACACGTTGAGACGGTTCAGAAAGATATCACAAATCTGTCTTCTTGGAAGTGACTGAGCCTTTTAAAACAGGACAGTTTAAGGCTTCGAGGTGCTTAGGTTGCTTAAAGTTTAACTGAAAAGGCAGTTTATTTTTACGTCTATTTTTATTTTCTGATATATGAACCATTTTAACTCATGTCAAGGATTTCCTATTATTATTTTTTTCCACTGAGGCTCTAGTAATAACGTTCAGAATATGCGATGCTCGGACGGCAACCCAAAATTCAAGACGCGGAGAATTTGAATTCGACAAAGGACTGCATTTCCAAGGTTAAAGATGCTAAGCTCGGAAAAGTGACGCTTCTAGAAAGAAGTAAACCGATATCCGGAATGGCTAATGTTTCTGGTTTATTGGTCACGGTACAATTCACTTGTGTAAAGAGCCATCTATGTATTATTATAAATTTCCGTGACATGGCGATGACCAGACTATTGTAGTGGTTTGCGAACTCTGTTCTCAAGCCCCTTGGTAGCTCAGTTGGTAGAGCGCCTGCCTTGTAAGCAGAGGGTCCTGGGTTCAAATCCCGGCTGAGGAGCATTTTTGTTTTTCCATTCACTACTTATAAAATTGGTTTAGTAGTTGCTAAATATTTTAGCCGTAGAGGGACAAACGCGTAGAGGTACCACACATCCGAAAAAAGAAATTCATTCGATGAAATCAGCTTGATACCAGTAATAAGTTTCCTTCGTCGAAAGTGCCATAAGCTCTGAACAAGAAATGTATAATAATAATAATAATAATTTATTGGCGCCATACAACAGACGCCTGAAACGCAAACAACAATTTATACCACCAATAACGGAAACACAAACAATTTTCTTCTCTTCATTGCATTCAAACGAAAAAACGACCTCACGAATTACACTTTTCTTTGTCGACTTTAAAATACCAGGGAAGACATATTATTTTCAATCAATCAAACAATCAAGTTTATTATCCAAATAGCTTGCTGTTTTCCTCCAGAATTGCTACTTGCAAGCGGGTAACCCCTTTTGCTCACCACCTGGAAGTGTTTTCGGAACGCCGGGATTCATAGTTTCTTTCCACGACCATAATTAATCATTATTGAATAACTGATTATTCATCTTGCTTATTCAGAGAAATCAATATTTGTGATTCACAAATATCATCATATGTTCATCCTTGTTTTCAGTAACTCAGTTTGTTTTAATTTCTGTAATTGGAAGAATTTTGTAGTGTAGGTTAGTGTATAGGTAGTGGACCCCCAACAAGATAGCTTCAGGGGGTCTTGTTTCTTGCTTTATTTATGTTATGTAGTCTTACTAGTACGAATAAATGCATGAATGGTCCGAAATTCGTTATATATTACACTAATCTTCCATCCCTGAAATAATGACTGACACGAGTCAATAGTTGCGTTTTTGTTCGACTTTTGCATTTCCATTTTCGGCTTTAGCTTCTAGCATTTTTCAGGCCTTTTTGAACATTTTTGAATTTTTGCAAGTCGCCGTTTCTACTTAGGACTTCTCTCTTTTCTTGGACGAAAATACAATTTTGACAAGTGCCACTTTACTTGTATTTTATTTGTACTATAAACTGTCCATCTTAAATATCCGGGATAGTCTTCAAATACTGATAGGCTAATGATTTTGACTCAAATCCATCTTTTCTTTGATTTTGGGGTAAACTGATTAAAATCGCAAAGGAAAAGCCAAAAGGAGAGCGGAACTTGGTCACCTACCAAGTTTGCCTTTTTGTAAAAAAGCCGACGGAAAAGGCGAAAGTCGGCGTTCGCCTTTTTGACAAAAACGGGAAATTGTCAAAGAGTGCTTTGGACCATTTTAAGAAAATGCAAAAAAAAGTAAAAAGCAGTCGAAAAGGCGAGTGAAAAGTCGAACAAAAACGCAACTGATAACTGAGAAGAGAGTGTAGGACTGTCCGACTGGGTCAAGCAGAAGCAGCTGAAGACTGAATTAGGACTAGTTTCTCCAGATTTTGATAAAGGCCTATTCACAATGGGTTTTAGCTAATAGGCTACTCAGCATCAGCCAGTTCCGGAAACCGCTGTGAGACCGAGAATTAGCTGGGTTTCTGCCGTTTGCAATTGATATTAGTGCAAGTTCCAGATACCAGCTAGTCTCGCACCCAAGTTGAAATCAGTTTAACTTTTCAAAGTATTAACCAATCAGACTATTTTGGGAAATATTGAGGAATATTCTGATACGCTAGTTTCGAACCAAACCCAATAGATAACATCACATCCACTCCTTGTTGTCTTGAAAACCGAAGTGAATTTAGGTGATTGTTCTTCGGTATGACGATGTTCATCAGTAGCCAATCGGAATATTTCTCAGTATTCCCCTAAGTAATCTGATTGGCTAGTACCCTCAAAAGGTGAACTGGTTTCAACTTGGGTGCGAGACTAGCGGGTACCCGAAACTGGCACCAATATCAAACGCGAACGGCAGAATCCCAGCTAATTCTCGGTCTCAGAGCCATTTCCGGAACTGGCTGGTACTGAGTAGTAGCTAAAACCCGTTGTGAATGGGCCTTAAGAACAGTTATATTTGGTTTTTGAGCTCTTGAACACTCGAAATTAGTATAATAGATTTACTTTCTTCCACAAGAAGCATTAGTTGCGTCTTTTCAGATACCATGGTATCTCTTACCACGGTAACTGGATCTGCAATCAATCGTTTTAGCAGTTATAGTCGTGTCTGTTGCTCTAGGGCTATTGCCGAAATTGCGCTCTTCCAAGTTATCAAAAAAATAAAACTGATATTCATTCACTTCACTAAGTGCTAAACTTCTTTCCCACCAAGTTCACAAAATTTGATGAAAGTGAGATGACTTTTTCAGATGCCACGGACCGTGATATCTGAATACCAGATGAAATACCAGAATAAGTGCAAAAACGCCTTTAGACCGTGGTATCAGATACCGCGATAACTGCAAACACGCCTTTAGACCATGGTATCTGCACAAACGCAACTATTATTAGAACTTTCATAACAGACAACAGAAAGATGCGCGGTTTCAACAGACAATGAATAACAGATAACACTTCGGATGTTGTCTGTTGTATTTTAAAATGTCATGCATAACAAGCGTTGCAATCAGGAAGAGCCGAAAAATCGCCAAAAAGGATCTGGGAATTTTCTGACATCAGGGTGACCAACAAAAAAGTCAGTAGACGCTTTAACGACTGTGTTTTTTTCTCGTTTTCTAACTCGTTTTCTAATTCTAACTCTTTTTATCACTTATTTTACCCGACATTCAGAAGATTTAGCTCACGAGAGAAGAAACACAACAAGAGCAGGATTTGTTCTCAGGAACATAGGTGTGAGCGTCTGGAATGACCTTCCAGAATCGGTCAGAGAGGCTGTAAGTCTGGCATCATTCAAGATAATGGTTAAATCCCATTATTTGAAAAGGAAAGAAGTGTGATAAGAGGGGTATATATTTATAAAAATAAAACAAAAATTATCTCCCCCCAAGGGTGGGGGGGGGAATGCTATAGTGGATTCATGGTGGTTAGAATTACGGCCACAATCAGGATTTTTTTTGTCTTCAAATTGGCCGTTAATGGTAAATTGTTTGCTTAATTTATGTGTTTTTGATGAAATTAAAAAAATGTCTATGTTTTCCTGGCTATGCTTGTTATGCATAAAATTTCAAGTATGACGTTCTCTAACACAACAGATAACATCCCAAATGTTCTCTATTACGCAGTGTCTGTTGAAGCCACGTATCCTTCTGCTGTCTGTTATGAAAGTTCTGACATTGTACTAGAAAACCTGTGAAGCCTACTGGCGTGTGGCTAAACATACCAAGTGGCGAAAAATCAAGATGGGACTAAAGTACGTATCTGTTTTCCTAGTTTGTTGAGATACATAAATCGACTTTCGTTTTTACACAGCCAAATTTGCTCTGGTGTGCCAGCTTTCATCAAGGAACGGTGTTTGCTTGAATTTACTCGTGCTGTTCCGTTCGAAAAGTTTTCGCTAGCGCTATTTCCCAGGTGGACTAAAAAGAGGCACGGCACGGCACGGCACGGCACGGCACGGCACGGCACGGCACGGCACGGCACGGCACGGCACGGCACGGCACGGCATGGACAGGAAGCACAAGTAATAAAAAGAGATTAGCAAGTCCTAGAAGTAGACAAGTAAGTGAGAGTTCGTAACTCCAGGAGGCCCCTCACTCTGATTCCGGAAAGGGCCCTTTTAATTTTCAGATCTCTTTTCATTACTCGTGCGTCCTCCACTATGTTTTGCCATGCCTTGCCTCTTTTTAGTCGATCCCATATTCCCAGTCAATGACTAAAAAGAGGCACGGCACGGCATGGGCAGGAAGCACGAGTAATAAAAAGAGATTAGCAAGTCCTAGAAGTAGACATGTAAGTGAGAGTTCGCAACTCGAGAACCTAAATGAGGAAATGTTAGATATTGTTCTTGACCCTCACTCTGAGGCCTGAAAGGGCCCTTTTAATTTTCAGATCTCTTTTCATTACTCGTCGTCCTACACTATGTTTTGCCATGCCTTGCTTCTTTTTAGTCGATCCAATTTTCCCCGGGATCGCCTAAAAAGAGGCACGGCACGTCACGGCATGGGCAGGAAGCACGAGTAATAAAAAGAGATTAGCAAGTCCTAGAAGTAGACAAGTAAGTGAGAGTTCGCAACTCCAGAACCTAAATGAAGAAACGTTAGAATATTGTTCTTGACTCTCACTCTGAGGCATGAAAGGGCCCTTTTAATTTTCATATCTCTTTTTATTACTCGTGCGTCCTGCACTATGATGTGCCATGCCGTGCCTCTTCTTATGGTCCATTTACACACTGCGTAACATCCGAGCGTATTTTGAAATTCGAGCGTATTTTACGCACGTTTTGAGCTTGAAAAGATTTCTAGCAATACGGACGTATTTGGATACAAAACGAACCGATTTCTCTAACACGTCCGTATTGCTAGAAATCTTTTCAAGCTCAAAACGTGCGTAAAATACGCTCGGATTTTACGCAGTTTGTAAGCCCACCATTATGGTCCATTTCCACACTGCGTAAATCCGAGCGTATTTTGAAATCCGAGCGTATTTTACGCACGTTTTGAGCTTGAAAAGATTTCTAGCAATACGGACGTACTAGAGAAATCGGTTCGTTTTGTATTTAAATACGCGTAAAATACGCTCGGACTTTACGCAGTGTGTAAACCCACCATAAGTCGATCCCATTTTCCCATGGAGGCGTAAACTATTCTCTGTGAGCTATGTAAATCTTCTGCTGTGTTTGCAAAGACTCGTCAGAAGCTTGACAACGAAAAATCTGCGCAACGCAAGAATGTGGTTTGATTCCCTTTTTGTGTTAGTGCAATCAACCCTCAGATAGCTCAAAGCCATATAAATATTTAAACTAAACTGAATGCCCCATCGTGGGGACGTAGTTGCTGCTGTTCCAGTTCAAATTCCCTTGAAGGAAAAAAACGAAAACAGATAAGTCATTAACTTTCGTAATCTCTCTCCACTGCGAAAGCACACTGCCTATTACGCCCAATCTTGACTAACGTCACCAATAAACATAGTAAAGGTATTAAGGAAATAGGTAATTTTAACCAGTTTAAGTCTGAATTACGTATGGAGTTGCTCGGCAGGTATACCTTCGTAAACTGGTTAAATAAGTTTTTCTCAGGTTGATTTTTTTTAATGTTTATATAATTTCCGTTTTTTGTGTTTTTTTTGGGGGGGGTCACGCAAGTTAGTGCTTTTTGTAATTTTTTTCTTTTTTTTGTATCGATACATGGTCTCATTCTCCATATTCTCTCTTCTCTTCTTTTTTCTTATAAGTTAGCACAGCCTCGCAAGCCTCACTTTTGGTGTTTCTATTGAAAACAGAATGTTCATTTTCAATAAAACTGTTCTAGTACTAGTATGTCTCTGATTGGTTTTCCAGTTCGTAACTACGACTCAACCAGTTACAAACGAAACGAGAGGTGGGGCTTAATTGTGAAAGGACTCTCAGTTGTATGGCTCTGTTCCAAAAGTTGTAACGGCTATCCGTCTTGGTTGATATCAAAGCTTGACGACATTTCAAAATATAAAAGTCGCTGCGCTCGGGAGATATTTTTGATAACATTCCTCCCCTTCGGCTCGGATAGATCACGTCCACTGGCCGTCTCGATGATTTTTTTTTTTCCAGGAGATACTGATATTATGTCCTCATCGGAACTAGTCCTTTAACTTTCGTGCGGCCTGATGTACACACAGACGATCCATAGAGGTGCGAAAAGACAGACGCAACCAGTCGTGACGCAGAATGGACGCAATCCCAACATCCCAAGAGTCTTGAGTGCTCAGTGTGGAAGCGTACTAATACAGTAGTCTGACATCACAAAGCCTGTCTGATGTGCGGTTGGGACTAGACCTCCACTAACCCTCGTCCAACCAGGCTACAGGTATTCTTGTTTGAACACTTCTCTATACCCGATGAAAAATTTATCTCAGAATAGTAGTATGGAGTTTATACGAAAAAGCAGCATGCAGTGATAACCAGGGGCGTAGTGAGGGGGGTGTGTGTCCCCCCCCCCAATGTTGCACGAACCGTCGGCGCGGAGTGCCGTCGCTTGGTCCGTGCTAGTTTATGGAATTTCTTTTGTATATTTACATACTGTTACGTTTTCCATACGTGTTTCTGCAATGCAGTTCTGTTCACACATACTCTAAAGGACAGGAGATTAAACAAAAGTTCGATATAGAAGTTTCACGTCTGACCTCAGATTTTGCATTGCCGCGAACACGACGCTATGCATGCAGTGAAATAAAACTATGTTGTTGCTATGCGACACGAAATCTCGCTCGCATTCAGTATTTCAGTAATGTTTATGGTAGCACTGGTAGCACATCTACCAGTACAAAAGTTATTGCAAAGACTATTTGAATAATCTTCGAGTTATTGTGCGAGTATTATATTTATTGTGCATCATATATTATTTTGCACTAGGGTAAATTCTGACACGACTAGAACGAACGAGAAATGGGATAAAAGGCCCGCGTTGTGTGCCATTGAAAAAACTTTGCCTTTGTATAATTGCCTTTAGAATCTCTGTTGTTATATTAGAATAGTCCAGTCTTCATCCTTTCAGAGAAGCTAAGACCTTCTTAGCATCTCGGCTATCTACTGATCCATTGTTATTCAATTAGAGTCGTCTTGAAAAAACAACGACTGGTCGTCACTGTAAAATGTATCTTTCATTTTTGGCTGCGGCAGGGCTCTCTCATAACGAACGGCCTGGTTCGTGGTATTAAAGGACCCCTTTTGCTTTTCACTGTTTTCACACACCCACCCAGTGCCCAGTGCAGAGATCTAATAATCTCTGAAATCTGATTCTTAACAAAATCTATGTTTGTCGATTTATTTTTCAATATCAATATCAATATCATTTATTCCCAAAATTCTGATCTAACAAAATGCACGGGATTTGTCATACATGGTTAAAATTCTGTTAAGTAACATTAAAACTACGGATAAAATAAGGCAAAGATCTAGCCAGATCTAGCCGAGATTTTGAGGGTTTGCCAGACAATAACCTGTGCGCGTTAGAGCGCCGTTGTTGTCAGGCGTGGCAAAACAGGACTATCTCCCATTTCTATACACTTAACACAAAATTTAAATTTGTTGCGCAGAAAAATCCAACATATTCTAACGAAGCCTGGCCAGAGTCAACAAGCGCTAACAAGAAAATCCCTAATTTCGATAGGCAATTATGAGTATTTTTAAAAAACATTATTTCCGGGCCATTTCATCGTGAACAAGCCATTTATAGTAGGAGCTGTGCTTTAAAGCTAGTAATTTGGTTATCGAAATTACAGCGAGTGACCATTTCAAATTAAGTAGGCCTACGATGGGCATGGGGCCATGTCTGGACCAAATTGCGACCTTACTCCGTTAGTTGCTGCAATTCCCTGGGATCTATGACCATGGGACGGACCCGAAAGGGGGGTCTGGGGGGCGCTGCCCTCCAGGCGCCACACTTTGCGACACTCCACTGTTGGCACAACACCGCTTCTCACCCCCCCCCCCCCCAACAGAGAAGAGCTAGGTACGCCCCTGGTGCTAACTGATGCTACTAAATGCTTCTACTCAAGGCTACATTGTTACTGCATTCTACTGCATGCTACTATTAGCAAGACTGGATGCTACTAGGCACTACTGCTTAAGATTGGCCCAGTCTGAGGCATATTAAACGATACTACTCTTTACTATTGCATATCAAGACATGCAACTTCTTTGTACAACTATCATACAACTACGCAGGCTACAAGTTTTTCATCGGGCGTGTTTCACTAGAGTATCCTACCTTGCTTGTGTTTCTTGCTAACGGTCAAATGGAAAGGAAAAATAGTGAACTGTATATCAGCTAAAAGCCATCTGTTTCAGCTTTTTGTTTTTTTTGCAAAAACATGCGTATTTGACCTTTGCCTAATAGTGAACGGTCGAAAAGAAATAAATAAAACCCACAGAACGACCAAGCAACTTGACTGCACGATATTTGCAAAAAAATCTTTCATTCATATCCTGGCTTACTCTTTCCAGTCTATTAGCTTCACTTGATGTTCCATTCACAATTTGAACCTTTTGCTTACTGGATCATGGGGAGAAGAATTACATTTTAAGTTGGGATTGGGGGGGGGGGGGGAGAATTGAAGTGGATGATGAGTCTTAGGGCGGACGTTCTTCCGGTGGGGATGCGGAGAAATGATATTGGTAGAGATAGGAAAGGTACTGGTCCTTATTTTTGTCCGATGTGTGGTATTGGAGGAGAGGATGCGGTACATTTGATATGTTATTGCGAGGAGTTGAAAGAATTAAGAAAGGAAGTGTTTCGTCCGGCGGCTTGGGAGGAAAGGATTTTGGGGTAAGAGTTGTGCTTTAAAGCACAACTCTTACTAGAACTGATCCTTCTTGCCTTCCTGCTTTCCGACACGGCGGGTGGGAGCAAAATGTTTGAAAAATGAACTCGCCGTGGTTAAAAAGTTGGAAAACTAAGTAAATAAAAGAAGTAAAAACAGAAGATTCTCATACAGTTTGGCTAGCTGTACAGTTTGGCGACCTCGTTCTAGTTAACGCATATCTTCCGTGCGACCGTCGCAACCTCGCTTCATTTGGATTATTTGCTAAATCTTGTAACAAGATCAAGTCTCTCCTTTCAGACATCAGTAGCAAAGGTCTTAACTGGATTCTTGTTGGTGATTTGAATACCAACATCCTGGCTCCTTCTATACGCACTGACCTGTTTACCGAGTCTCTTCCTAGCGGGTATTGTATCGTAGAAAAGTCCTTGCCGTATACCTACAGACACAATCGTGGCGGAACCGTTTCGAACCTTGACCACCTTATAGTCTCCCATCCATCTGTAGCTGATGGAACGGTTGAAGTTGACGACGAAAAAATTGAAGATGACCATCTGCCGTTGACTTTCAAATTGGCACTCCCCGCCGATTGTGTTAAAAGCACTACGTCTCAACCTCAGACATGGATCAAGAAAAGGAACTGGAATCGTTTAGATCCTGTACTTTATATAGCTACACTGACCACCCTTTTGACAGCTGTGAAAATTCCGTTCCACTTACTCCAGACTAGTCTCCATGTGACTGGTTCCTCCATCGACTTGAACTTTTATTACTCTGAGGTCGTTCATTGCTTGAACACTGCCGCTAACGTAGCCGTACCATTCGAAAATGTTAGGGTTGGAACCCGAAAGCGGCTTTGGAGAGTTTGTCCGGAGGTTAAGAAAGCCAAAACTCATGCGAAATTTTGGTTGAGACTATGGATAGCTTGTGGACGCCCTATCAGTGGAACCGTGTTTGACCTTAAAAAGAAGACAAAGCGGGAGTATAAGTTTTGTTTGAAATCCGCACGTTTAAATGGCGCTGATGCCCCTACAGACCGCAAGTCTTGGAATAAAGTTCTTCTTTCGGACAAGTGTTGTGCAGTGTCTCCGTCAAAATTGACCTCCTCTGACTGGATAAACCATTATCGCAACTTGTTCACTCAGTGCAATATGCGCGTGCAACAGTTTTTCGACTCTTTACTTTCAAGGTTTCTCCCTGTTAAAATTTCTCAGTCTTCTGTTTTTGCGGTTACTAGTAATGCTGTCGAAAAGGCTGTTTACAGACTAAAAAAGACTGGATCTGTCGATATCGATGGTATTTCTTCAGAGTTCTTCAAAACTGAATGTCCTGTTCTGATCCAACATCTACAACTACTGTTCCAAATGTTTCTTTCCCAATCTCAGGTCCCGAATAGCTTCCTTGTTGGAACCGTAACATCTGTCCTTAAGCGAGGCAAGGACCCTGAACTGTGCAATAGTTTCCGTCGGATTACAGTATCATGTACAGTCAGTAAAATTTTTGAGTATGTCCTTCTTCCCGAACTTCTTGAAAAAGGCAATTTTGGAAATATGCAATTGGGTTTCAGGGATGGTACGGGTTGTGCGCATGCTCACCACGTTCTAACCAAAATAATGCGACAGGCCACTCTAAACAGATCAACCATCCACATTTGTTCCATAGACATCTCTGGGGCTTTTGATAATGTTGTCCATTCTCAAGCTTTGTATTCGCTTGCTCGTTCTGGAGTCAATTCTTCTATTCTTTGCCTTTTAAAGTATTGGTACGCAAATTCCAGCATTCGGGTAAAATGGCAGGGTCAGTTATCGGAAAATATTTCAGTGAACCATGGAGTTCGCCAAGGTGGAGTTTTGTCACCGTATATATTTAAGTCTGCGATTTCTGATTGTTTGGATTCTCTTCTTCCTGCATATTTGTTCAAGGAGATTTAGATCAGCTACATTGCGTATGCTGATGATATCCTCCTAGTCAGCCGTACAAAATCCACTCTTTCTAAAAATATGAAAATTTTAGCAAACAAACTTTCAGACATCGGACTTGAGATAAATCTGTCAAAATGTGAATATCTTTGTTTCGGTCGCACAACAACCTCTGAGCGCTCTTCTCTTGCAATTGGTTCTTTTTCTATTTTTTCGTCTGAGTCGCTGAAATGGCTCGGGCTTACCTTCAAATTCACATTATCTTTAACGTGCTCCTCTATTTTAAAATCAGTATCAAATTCCATTAGATTTGGTTACGGGCGTTTGGTCCCAAATAGAGGAAAATATTCACGCAAGGCGCTCGGAAAGTTGTATAGTGCTTTTTGCGGCCCATATATCCACAATTGTTCCGGAGTTTACCATATCCTAAGGAAAAAAGATGTTAAAAATTTGAGAAGTTGTTTTTTCAAGTATTGTAAATTTCTGATGTATCTTCCAAAATCTTTTCGTAATCGTAAATTGGTTTCGAATTTTAATGCTCAGGATAGTGTTAATACACTTTTTCGTTCGCATTCAAATCTATTTTCCCTCCACAAACATCCTGCCCTCTCAGCCCATGAAATTATTAGCCAGTTTTTCATTCCTGAACCCGATTAATGTGCTTGTCACTGTGTACAAATTTTAAGTCTATTTAGTGTTTTTTTTTTTTTTTTATATGAAAAGAATGTTGTCGTGTTTATTTGCATTGTTTTGTTTAAGTGTTTTAATATGTATATTTTACTTGTGTATTTTATACTCCGCTGTTACGCAAAAAGCGGGTCATAAATAAATAAATAAAAAATAAATAAATATCCTTAAGTCTGAAAGAGTTGTCAGCGGACATTAAAGAATCCGGCAAACTTTGCATTGTGTGACGTGCGAAACTTGGCATTGCCGAAAAAGCGCTAAAATTCGTAGGCACAAACCGAAACAATAGAGAAAGGTGGGGATTTTAGAAGCTTACAATTTCACAAGGGCGCTAGTTTTATTATAAAAGGTAGAATAAGCAAGAGGGTCCTTTAAGATTGTGCATAATCGGTAGTGTGCTTTCTCAACGGAGACGTTGCGTTAGCTAATGCATTTTTCTTCGGGGAATCTGAACTGGAATTCCGAAAGATTTGCTAAAAAATAGTTTAACTGGAAGCCAGCAACTATCTGCCCATGGTGGTGAATTGAATCAATGAATCTTCAGTGAACCTTTAAGATTATAGGCCTTTTTCCGCGACACAATTGTGGGCCACCCACTTCTGGGTATTTGTCGCGGAAACACGATTGTGTGCCACACAGTCGAGCCACGAGTTGAAACTCGCGGAAACGCCGTTTTGTCTATTTTTTTAGCGTAAATTTCAAATATCTGAATATAAAAATAAATTCATTTACAAGCTCAGTAAATAGAACTCGAGGCTTATTTCTTTCGTGCAAAAGGGATCCTCAGTTTTAAGTCTATATGCTTGAAAAAGTAGTTGAACTTTATCGTTTAGATACTTTGCTGCTTAATTTGAATTTCCCGCCAGAATCGAGCCACAAAATCGACAATCATCACCTTGCCAGTTGTTTGTTGAACTTGAGCCACAAAGCCAGCCACGAAAGTCCTGTTGGTCGCGGAAACACACTTGTGGTCCGCACAAAAGGCCGCGGAAACACATTTTTCGAGCCACAATCGACCCACAAACTGTTTGTGGGAGCACGGAAAAACGCGTTATGTGTCTCTAATCGTTAAAATCAAACGAATATAATAATACAAAGCATGAGAAAAGGCATTCGCCTCTAAAAAAATGAATATGAACCTGTAGACGTCGCAGAATGCTGACGTTAATCTTCTTTTCAAATAATGTATACAACGGTTATGTCAGCTACGATGCTTCATCAGCGATATTTCGGCGATTGTTTTCTTCTCCGATGTGACCCTGAAGATTGATTTTTTCCTTTAGCCTGACGAGGACCCTTGCCAAGAAGATCCGAAATATCGCTGGTAAAGCATCGTAGCTGACGTATCCGTTGTATAGATTATCTGAATATATGTTTGAAAGTCAGCTTGGGTAATATTTTTCTTCCTTTCTAATTTGTCACAGGAAAATTATAATTCGGAGGGGCACCTCCTACTCCACCCCCCCCCCCCTCTAAACAAGACGCCTCTGGAATGGGAACTTCTTTTGCACTCACGGTTTTGCGAACTTCGCCATGGCCAAAATACTCATTAGCTGATGTAGTCTTAAATAGTTTGGAAAGGGATGAAAAAGATAATGTCCTCCACTTTTAATTTTGTTTTCAAGTCTTCTTGGAGACAAATATTATTAGCTTCCTTCCTCTCGGGAGAATCGAAGAAAACAAGAGAGGCATGGGGGAGACCATAAGACTACGGTCTTACGAGTAGGTATTACACCGCCATTTCAGCCCTCAAACTGTTAAACAAAATTCTTCCAGTCTGGAATCGATGCTGGAGAACCCAAAAGTGGTGTGGAATGGTATCGATCCAGGGACCTTTCGGTTATCAGGTAGAGTACTTCTGCACTGGGCTATCGGCCTATGTTTTGGCAGTCAGAGGAAGTAGGTATTCAAGACCAGAGCGAAGATTAAACTAAAAATTCTTCCAGTTTGCTGGAGAACCCAAAAGTGGTGTGGAATGGTATCGATCCAGGGACCTTTCGATTATCAGGTAGAGTACTTCTGCACTGGGCTATCGGCCTGTGTTTGGGCAGTCAGAGGAAGTAGGTATTCAAGACCAGAGCGAAGATTAAACTAAAAATTCTTCCAGTTTGCTGGAGAACCCAAAAAGTGGTGTGGAATGGTATCGATCCAGGGACCTTCGGTTGTCGAGCCGAACACTGATGCTCTGCGCTATTGGGTTGTGTTTAAGCAGCTAGAGGAAGCACCAAACCAAAACTTCAAGAGTTTCAAAAGAGTTTAGCTGTTATTATTTGTTTAGAAAATTAATCATTAGTCACCACGGTTTTTGATCTAGAAATTTCTATTACCCGGTTTTAACTAGTTTTTATTTTGCTTCAGGCACAGTTAGCAACTATAAAACTTCACCACACCTTAGTGTTGATAAGTATTTGTTGTTTTTCGCTTGGAGGAAGCAGGTGAGCATGGCTTCTTTTGATATTCCATATCCACCAGACCAGGATATGGATGGTAATTTATCAGCTTATTTGAAGGAAGAAGAGTCATTAAAGCCAGTAGCGAAAACAAATATTAGGAAGAGAGGACAGCTCAAGAAAGATCAAAGCAAGACTCGATTCTATGATGTTCTGAACCGTCCAGGTCCTCTTAATTATACCCCGTTAGCCAGTCTTCATAAAGGTGACTTTTATAGAGTGTTGAGCTATAAGAAGAGTCATACGAAGTATGGGAAGACAGTGATTATTCAGATTGACAATCGGGGTGAATCTCTTACAGTTTATCTCCCATCCTATTTCCATGACTATGATGATGAAGTATTATCTAACATGATTGGAAGTTACTTTCAGACATACAAGCCTCCGACTGAGCGAAGAATTATAACCTTCACCGAGAACCCAATCATCGAGGAATTCTACAACTCACTAGCAGCTTAGAAATAGGGATGTACACCTGTCCTTACTGCTATTATAATGTAACTTCTAATCAGTGTGACCAGTGTAATCCTGTCCTACCAGATCCAACATGCGAACACTGTGCAATAGCAGGCTGTGGGCTACATCGCTACTCTAAGAGCTACTGCACATCATGTGAAAGATCCCCATGCTCCTTTCACTACCCATCAAAGAGTCTCTGCTACATGTGTCACACGGATGAGATCTGCGCCCGAGGCACTGATGAGATTGATAATCTGAGCAAAAGTTTGACAAATCTGTGATTTTGTGTTTTATGTGACAGAAAATGTTCATATTTAGAAATAATAAATGATGTTTTCAACCAGTCATTCCTTTTAGTTAGAAGTCATGGTCTCTGAGGGAAGGTTCTGCTTTAAAGCACCATTCAAGCTAATACTGAATGGACCTAGTAACTGTGGCAAGACAACGTTTTGTCATAAATTAATTGAGGAAAAGGAAAAAATGATCATCCCCAATATTGAGGATTCTATTGTTTATGTCTATAAAGCCTGGCAGCCGGCCTATGACAGTTTAAAAAAAAAAAATCCTTTTATTCGTTTTGTTAATGGGCTAGATGGTGTCTTTGGTTCACTTCAGGAAGACAGTCTATTGGTCCTTGACGATGTAGCTGAACATATCGATGAGCATTCGAGGGAGTTTATTGAATTGTTCACAGTGACATCTCACCATTCTAGAATAAGCTGCATTCTGATTACTCACTCTCTTTTTCGTCAATCAAAAACCATGAGACTACTCCAACTTAACTGTAATTATATAGCAATTTGGAAAGTACCGCGTGACTCTTCTAGCATTATCGTACTGAACAAGCAAATATTTCCATATCAAAAGAGTTATCTTTTGTCAAGCTACAACTTCGCAACATCAACTCCCTTCGGCTATATATTAATAGACCTTAATACAACCACACCAGACGAGCTTCGCGTTTTGACAGACGTGTTTGAAAAAGAAGTAACTGTTTTTCTTCCTATTGCACCAGAGACTGGTAGTCGTAAATGACAATTGAGAAATTAGAGAAGACCTATCCATTGTTGGTGGTTCTTTCTGAATCTTCTCCTAAACTACGAAGTGCAATATTGACAAACGTCCACGACACCTGTATTAGATTGATTTGTGAGCTATGCTTAAATCTGAGAAAAGATAACATCAGACTTCCAGATGATCTCCGTAAGCGGATGAAAGCATATCAACATTCAATAAAAAAACTATCGAATTCCAAAAAGGGTCGTCAGAATCGACACTATCTTAAACAGAAAGGAAAAGGGTTGCTAAGTTTTTTGGTCCCTGTAGTCGCGAGTCTGGTTGGTTCGTTAATTACAAGAAATCAGAAAACAGATGGCTAAGCCATACAAGCTTATTCCTTACGAAGTTGCACTAGCCCCGGAAAAAAGAATTGAAAATGATATTGCCTCACTACTGTCAGACAGTCGAATCGCGGATGATCTAAAGTTAACCTTTCTTCATAACGCCACCCGCCGCCTTGAGAATAAGACAGCAAGACAGAACAGTTCATCCTCGACTCTGAATAACGTGATAGTAGGAGATCAATCTAGAAATAATAGTAATGCTGCGACTCCTTCCATCGATGAAGGGACTACAAAAGCAGCTATTCAGGATTTAATTGGCAACCTACCAGCTTCCTATCAAACCAAAGCCAGACGTGTGCTAGAATTGTTAGTTCAACAAGGTGATGTCAAGAGTGATCTTGAGTCGGGTAATTTAGGTATTTCCGGTATAGACTATAATGTGATTGATTTACTTAGTGACCTTTGTAGTTCAAGGAAAATACTGAATGCTGTTGATGATAGGCTGATAGCTTTTCTAGGAAAGATAAGGTTTCCGCTTTCAATGATAGCTAATAAAAACGTGATTAAGCGGATTTCAAGATCAAAACAAGTTAGCACCAGCTCCATACAATCTCCCTCCCAGTCTTTGAGTGACAATACAAATTACGATAGCATATCAACATCTACACCAAACACAAGTCGACTATCGTACAAGGCGTACGCTTCCCCACAAACGACTTTGTTGAAAAGACCATGGATGGAAAACTGAGGGAACTATATAACAATGTAGGAAGTGCAGGGAGCCTTTCTGCCCCACACACACTAGCCAAGCAAGCTGGAACCAGCCTTAAAGAAGCGGAAAATTTTCTGAAAGGGGAGGAGAGCTACACTTTGCATAGGCAAAGGTTTATCAGAGCTAAAAAATATCGCAAAACACTAGCCTATGGACTAAATGATTTGGCTCAGACGGACTTGTCAGTTCTCAATGATGTACAACGTGAACAAAATGATGGTTTTTGTTATATATTAGTTGTTATATGTGTGTTCTCGCGCTACGTTTTTGCTAGAGCTTTAAAAACCAAAACAGGTAAAGAACTTGCACCAGCATTGGATTCTATACTTTCGGAAAACCGATTTTCTCTGCTTCAAAGTGATCGTGGGAAAGAATATTTGAATAACCATGTTGCTCATGTGTTATTAAAACACAATACAAAATTATATCATTCTAATTCTCAAATAAAGTGCGCCATTGCTGAGAGGTTCATTAGAAGCTTAAAGCTATTAATATCCCGTTACTGTAGTCTTCATAACACTCATAGATTTATTGATAGTCTGGATAAAATAGTAGAAACTTATAACCAACGACCCCATTCATCATTAAATAGTCTAGCACCTGCAGATGTTAACATTCAAAATTCGGCAAACTTGTTTAAGAAATACTACGTTTCCTCTAGGGATTCAAGACCTAAGTTTCAAGTTGGTGACACAGTACGTGTATCCCGCATTCAATCAAATTTCGAGAAGGCCGAATTCTTATGGAGTAGAGAAATTTTTAGGGTTTCTGAAGTCTTAGCAACCAACCCCAAAACTTATAAGCTATCCGACCTTAATTCAGAACCAATCGCTGGGGGATTTTACGCTCATGAAATACAGCTTGTCTCCAATCCTGATACATTTAAAGTTGAAAAAATACTTAAAAAAAGAAAATACAGAAAAAAGATTCAGTATCTCGTCCGCTGGTTAGGGTACACATCAGATTTTGATTCGTGGGTAGATGCTAGTGAACTGAAAAATGTCTGATTTTTATATAAATTTCATTTCCAACGTTGAGAGTCCATTATCTATCGAAAATAAATCGTCAGAATTCTGGACGAAATTCAATCCACCAATAAAACTTGAAGGAAGTTATGAATGTGCTGTAATACAAGCTATTATTACAAATAGTTATGATGTGATACGGAAAGATTGTAATTATGAGATTCAGATTCTACCTTTTAACTGGCCTCCAAACGTACCCAGCCCCTTGAGATACGTACTACCCTATAAACAGTTTGAAAGTATTGACGAATTATGTCGTAACATCATGCTCAATCTTCATGATGGCAAATCTGGGAATAGACTTAGCATCGAATACTCCAATCAGTATAAAAGAGTCTCTATCCGCGGGCTTAAAGAAAACGAAAAGCTATGGATGAGTGACGATATGAAGGAAATACTTGGTTTTCGAGAAAATATTCAAAAAATCACAAATGAATATGAGAAAGTGCATGGAAAACATGGGGAGCTGCAACCAGGCTTTTTTGCTTCCTATAACACCATCATGATTTACGCCTCTTTTGCCGACAACGTTCGAGTAGGGAGCTCGAATGTACCTCTCCTAAGAATACTTAACAGAAAGAGCAGCAAAGAGGAAGTTCACTCATGGGACATCTATGAAAGAGTATACATCCCTTTGAACAGTAGGGAACTAGAACTTTGTCAGCTGTCACTGAAAACAGAGACAGGAAAACTCCTACCACTTGCTAGAGGAATATCTGTATTAACCTGCCACTTCCGTCCTTTGAAAGATGCGTAATAGCCGCCAACCCTTTCTCTGCCCGGACATCAGCTGCTATTACAATACCCTGAGACCACAAAATGGATCTGGTATGGAGTTTTACCATGGTAGAAGTCTGCAACGAGGATATGGTCTTGGTTCGGTTTTTTCTAAGATGTTTCGTTCCCTTTTACCACTTGCCAAGAAATATATTCTCCCAAACGCTGCTTCGTTTGCAGCAAACACGCTTACAGATTTTGGAAAAGGTCAAGACATTCAAGATAGTTTTAAAAAGAACTTACGAAAAAGCGCTTCAGCTCTTGGTGAATCTCTCAAACAGAGGGGACGAGGCTTGAAAAGGAGGAGATCAACCCCAAAAATAATCAGTCTTTCAGTAACAAGGAAACGAGCTAGACATATAAAACCAAAGAAGCATAAGCCTAGACGAAAAAACAAGAGATCAACTACTACTAAAGCTGGCCGACGGGTCAATATTGTAAATAGAAGGGTTAAAGCAGATTTTTTCTAACGGAAAATGTCATATCTTCCACACCCTGATGTCGGTGCAGGTGTGCCATCTAACCTGAACCTTTTTAATGCAGAACATATGAACGTTAGTGTCAAACATGGTTATTTCGAACCATTTTTTCCTATTCAGACACTTGCTGACAACACTCCTATTGAATTTCGTTTATGCTCGAACGAGGACACGTTCTTGGATCTGGCAAGCAGTTTCATTGAGCTCAAGGTTGAATGCATTAAGACTGCAACAAACGGAAGCCCAAAAGCTGAAGAGCAGGTTTTCTTTGAAAATAATATTCTAGCCAATATATTTTCACAAATTCAAATCTGGATAAATGGTACCTTGGTTAGTAGTGGAAATGGTTTATCCAATTATGCCAGTTATATACAGTTTATGCTAATGACACCTAAGGCATTTAAGGAAGTTCGAGGACCAGCACAAGGCTATTACTATAAGACAGATCACAGTACTGATGACAATTTAAATGCCTCACAACCAAAGAAGGTTGTTGGTTCTATTTACCATGATTTATTTCATATAGACCAATGGTTTCCGCCAAATACTAAAATAGATATCCGACTGACTAAAGCCAACTCAAACTTTCTCCTGCGGAGAAATTCAACTGCAGCACCAGCATGTTCAGTTAGAATCAAAGAGGCTGTTCTGCATGTGAGGAAACTACAGGTTTTACCTTCAGTATCTCTTGCAATAGAGAAACTCAGAATGCAAGATAATAACATAAAAATTCTTGTACCCTCATTAATCACCACACAACGCCATATTGGGAAAGGTAGTTTAACTTTTACAGACTCAAGTTTCATTAATGGAGAGCTCCCATCCAGACTTTGCATAGCCCTTGTCAAGAGCAGTAGTGCACTTGGAAATATAGACTCATCCCCACATGATTTCAAATTCTTTGATATGAATAGCTTGTCGCTAAAAGTAAATGGTACACCGCTCGTAAACATCTCTACAGCTGACAAGTCTTATAATCTCCTTTACCATCTTACAATGGCATCTTTGGACAATGATCCTCTATTCCAAAATGGAATAACTCCAACTATGTTCAAAGATGGTCACTCTTGCATGATTTTTGACATAAGTGGAACCCAAGACTTAGCTCCTATAAAAACAGGATCAATACGCTTTGAAATCAGTTTTGGAACAGCATTGCCGGAAAGTGTTACAGTTTTGGCTCTGGCACAATACGAAACATATTGGGAAATAGACAAAAACGGACAAGTTCTCTTGGATCTAGCCCCATGAATGGACACACTACAGATTTTGGAGGTTCTAGATAAAGACCCTGTTACAAAACAGTTCCAAACTTTTTGTCTACCTGCAGATTATTTAAAAGGTGTACAAGCCCCCGCTATAGGGGTGGTAAATACTAATACAAGTTATGAAAACGGTAACGGCCACTGGCTTGCAATTAGGATAGGTCGTGAAACCACAGAAATATTTGATGGATTTGGCTTTGATTACAAACTCTATGGCCCTAATATCACTACATTCCTTGAGAACAGAGGAAAAACAATAGTTCAGCAGAAAAATCAACTTCAAGCTTATGAAAATTCTTCTTGTGGTTTTCAGTGTTTGTTTTACATTTTGTTAAGGTGTAGGGGATTTAGCTATCAAAGTATTCTTCACTTATTTTCCAACGAGCCCATGATTAATGATTTCATGTTAGAAAATTTGTTCACATATAGTTATGGTGTGAGCTTTAAACCTCTTGAGATGCAGTGTCTTAATTCTGAGTGTAGTGACATAAATTTTGTTTATTCAACCAAGAAAAAATAAATACTGTACCAAAATAACAAAAAACAAAACAACTATTTTACACACACTTAATCAAATGCAAATAGGGCATAAACCCGGCTATCACTCGCCCTCCTCTTCACTACTATCTGATAATATAGATTGATCAAGGTCCTCCCAAAGTGTCTTGTCCCTGATTCTATAATGACCAAAGGCATATGATCGAAGACCACTTGATAAAAGATATCGCTTATCATCATAACGAGAAAGTGCTTTCTTTGTCACCTTAATCGTTCTCAGTTGAAAATTTTTTGTTTGTATACTAACATTTTGACCACTTGTTGTTTCACCATCCCTCAAAACTCTGTGAAAGCTTTTCCGATTAACATTTTTAGAAACAAAACCCTTTGATACACCCTTCAGGGTCTGCTTGCACTTCCTAGCAGAGATGTCCATATGATAATTTTTTGCTCTGAGTGCATAGCATCGCTTGACAACATAACTGACATCATCTTTAAATTTTCCCGCTACCCTATGATTTGTGGTATCATTCATCAAGTGGTATAAAGGAGATTCTTTTGGATATTCACTTAAATCCAAAAGATGAGAATTGGCTTTCATGTCTTCATAAAATCTGGGGCAAGAAACATGAAAGGCTAGGCTATCTGTGTCACAGAAAAGAAGTTCAATCTTATTACCATACAACTTTTTAAGAAAATCATACCAAAACTCATACATAACAAGTTTGGAAGTCTCAAGAACACAGAACCCTGTACCAATTGGTTTGTCTTGGACTACCTTCTTTGGTGTAAATTGGGCAATCGCAACATTTGAGGCAAGCTCGTGAAATCTGATCAGACATGGATTATTTTTGGCACGCTCTATAAGAAATTCACCCATACAGATTTTGACTTCTCTTCTACTCTCCTTCCGCTCCATTGTTTTACCTGTAAAGCAAGGTCTCAGATTAGAGTACTATAGCATACAAACCTCTAAACTGTTCATATTAATCCAAGCAAGCTGTAATCAAAATTCAAAAAAGTTGCCGAAATTTCTCAATGTAGGAGGTACTAATTCTCGTCAGAACTTTCGCATTCGATTTATTCGCAAAACGAAACAAATGTCACATTCCACTCCTTAGTGTGAATAGTATAAGGGTGGTAGTCATTAGGAGAAAATAACAATTGTTTACCATAGCAAGCGTTGTTGAGTAGCTTGTAGAAGTCCTTCTCGAAAGCAGTAGTAACCTTCTGTCGCATTTTGATGTTAAAGTCTATGTATGGGCTTAACCAAGCTTCTTGTTTGTAGGATAAAACCCGATGGATCATTTTTAATTTTAACCCCAATCGAAGAGCCATTTGAAGATGACGATAATGGATCCTATACATATCCTTGTCCTCCAATGTTAGTAAAAGCTTCTTAACATTGGAAACTTGGCCATGTTTCCTTGAATATTCAGAAATCTCATCCGGTCGCACTTCACGCAGAATTGGGAGGAGGGGGAGGTCGTTATGACTGTCATGAAGCTCTTGGGGGTAGTGAAGTGAGACTTCTAGCACGTATCCTATGTCAGAATCATCCGTTATACTTCGGAGATTCCCCTCAAGTTCCTGAATCTCTGCAGGTGTAAGCCATGTGTAGTCGCCAACCGGAAACCGACCTAAAAATAAGAAAATTATAAAAATGGTTTCAAACACATGCCGAAGTATTTTAGGTAATTTGCCAACGCTAGATTAAACATATTATTAAGTAAGTTAGTTGCTCAAAGAAGTGGACTGGTAAACTTTTTTTTTTTTACCTTCTTAACAACGATTTGTGTTAGAAGGTCTTGTATTTGCTGTTTCTACGCATAGAACTAGGGAGTAGGGCCAAGACTCGGGAATTTCCCACTATTAGGTGAGCTAATTGCTCAATTAGGCGGAGTGGGAAACTCTTCTTACCAAGATAGTTATCATTCCATGAAAATTAGGACCCTTACCTGTGAGCATCGAAAAACTGTAGAGAGCATTCGAATCGAAAATTCCAATGTACGAAGCCTCCCTCGTATCATCCCACTGATTTTCAGGTGCCAAAAAAGTGTTGTTTGCTTTTGCGTAGCGACGAACAGCTTGACAGATTCCTAAATTTAAATGATTTGTTAGAAGGTTGAGTATTTGGTGTTTCTAAGCATAGTAGTAGAGCAAAATAATACTAGGGACACTAGGAATAGTATCGGGTGGTATGAGTATGACCCGTTTGCGAAGCATAGAAACTATAGGTCTTTGCGATACTCCCTAGTATAACATAATACTTAAAACTGGCTACCCACGAATGACGTCAGACTGATGGCTCTTTTGCTGTTTCAAATGGGAAGCGAGGGTCTCGCAATTTATATATTATTAGATTATCACAAGGTTAAAGTATGATGAGCTTGTTCGTTGAAACTTACCTCCTCTTATGCCATTCGAGAAAAAGTCGTACATCTCCATCTCCATAATCAGCCCGACTTTCGCTTGGGTGTACCTGAGGGCGGCATCCAGGGAATACTGCGGAAGGCTTAAATACCATGAGCAATCAAGGCCGTAGCTTTTCATACAGATATTTCTGAAGTTCTGAAACACACCTGCGAGAAGAGCAACATCCAGCTCCAGGTATAATGTGTGGAACTCCAGAAATGATTTGAAACCGAACTTGTTCCAGATATGAAGTCCTCTATCATATTCGTCCTGTGAGATGCCTCCACCTCTAAGCTGGGACTCGAAGGCAGATTTTGGGGGAAACTTGTTGTTATGATCCAGTAAAACATCAACACCAGTCACCCAGCTATAGGGATATGGTGCTTTCATCAGCACTAGCTCCATCTGTTCATCACTGAGGTTGGGAAGTGACGCGCTGACGATAGATGTCAGAAGTGTGGTAGTTTCGGGATCAGACTTTGCGACTTTCACCAAGCTGTCAAGGGATGATGATAAAAACTGGTACGAGTCAATAAAAAGAAGATGATCAACTTGCATAGCAAGATATTTTTCAAACGTAGTTGGGACAACAAAACACTGCTTTTGTCCGGGTAGATTTCTAATTGGGGTTCCCTCACGTAGAAGTTTCGTAATTAGCTCCCCAAAGCTTTGTAAAACAATTACCAGATCGTAATTTTTGCTATTATGTGCGATGCAGGGAATCCGAAACCTGTGTCGAAAATTCAAACGAATGTTGCACATGGTATGGCTTTTAAACCTGAAAAGTCCTGTCATATGATCATGGTCAAGTGCAATGTCACCGTTTAAAGGTTTGAGACAGATCTGGCAATCCTTGATATCTTCATAATTTTTAGGGATGCTGCTCTCTATCACAGGAATAGCTGGCTTTTTCATTTCAATACTGACGATCTTCTCCTCTAGTTGAAAAAGGCTCTCGAGGAAATGTAGACCAGCATTTTCTCCTATATAGGTTTGTTTATGGTAGATCTCGCTGTTGTTTTTAATGCATAGCAAACTGTACGAGTTGGGGATATGAATGTCAATTATCCTCGTACTACTACCAATTTCTTCGTTTTGTGGTGACAAGCTGGATTCGAAATCATAAAAGATGACAAACGGTAAACGCTGGAGCTTCGAAAAGCTTTTGAACTCCAAAACAGCGTTTTCTGCGTCTGGCATTTCAAATACTGGGAAAGTGTTCGGGACCCGACACGTTTTCGCATGCTCCCGAAATACATTTTCACTAGCAAATGGCAAGCAACACATCTTACAGTACTGTCTTTTGTGGTAATTATCAGCCCCGAAAAGCCTTCCTATATTCGAAATGCAGCAGTAATGTCCTAAGTGGGAGCTGTTGACTTCAGTTCCAATATATAACAGGTTGAGGATAATCGTGTCTCTACCAGTCTTTGACGATATTCGAAGACAATCAACGACACGTTTTTGACTAGGTCTGTATATATTGATGCCGAAGAATGGGTTGTGTTCCTCAAAAATTTCAACGCCCACAGCTGTCGTAGGATACGGGAATCCGTCCGGAAAATAAAGCGATATGCCTGTCGTTTCTTCGATTTCTTTCAACTTGGTGCGTAAACAACTTAGACGTAGGTTTTTCGTGTTGACTCTCCCCTCTATCTCATTTATTAGAGCGATTTCAACCGCCACACGAAAACAGTCATTTGCGGTATATGAAATTCTAGGATTTATTACACAGTGCTTGTTTTTCAGGTAGTCGGGGGTTGGTAGCCAAATAGATCCTATAGGAGCTGGAAAAAAAACACAAATCAGAAACCAGTGAAAAAGAAAACATTTTATTCTTCTTATCTACGAGATGTCTTATTGGATCTTCTTACATATGGAACATTTAAGAAAAGAAACTTCAAATCTATACACACAGTTCGCTGAAAAGTTAAACCGGATAGGTTACTTTCAAATGTCTCGACTTCCTGAGACAGTTTTTGTGTTAATTGCTGAAGTACTGGGTGTTGGTCATCAAAGAATCTAATCTCCATCATTGTTGTTGAGGGGTTGAAGACTAGTGTGTCTCCAGTACTTTCTTTCTTGTACACTAGTTCTGTGTACAGCTGAAGTTTGATGCCAGAAGCTAGAACAGAGTGGATCGCAATCCTTTGTAGTATATCGGATGCTGTCGTTGAGACAAGGTCACTAAAATGTAGGTGGTCTAGCCCCACAGTTATTGGGGAAAAACGGTAAACCGACACTATGCTGTGTCAAACGGCCATAACGACGATAAACATTACCATCACTATTAACTTCAGCTATGTCCTCTAAAGCCTCCTCATCAAGAGCTCTGGGATGATCCTGTGGCTCAGGATTGGATGGGCCGTAGACCTCTGCATCGAAGATTGAGTTTGTTTCCTAGATAGATTCTGTAATTAACAATAATGCAATAGTTGCGTTTTTGCAGATACCATGGTATCTGATATCATTGTCTAAAGTCGTTTTTGCGGTTATCGTGGTATCTTATAGCATGATCGGAAGGTGATTTTACAGTTATCGTGGTATCTAGCCAGTTCCGCTGGTATCTGGTATTCAGATACCACAGTCCAAACATGGTAAGTGATCGTGGTATCTGAAAAAAAAGTACACTATTTCTGAGATATTTAAAATTATGATTTAAGTTGCTTCTGTAAGAGTAGTTCCTTTCTAATAAATTCTACCTTATCAATAGTAACTTTTTTATGTAAGAGACGATAGTAAGTGAAGATAGTAACAATTAAACTTACCTCATTTCCGAGGATATTGCTTGGCGATGCATCAAGTTGGTCATCATAACTATGGGAAGACATAGCGTAGCTCGAAAACTTATACCGTAGTTACTAATAAAAAAGAACAAGCATATTAGTAATAATCAGATTGTAGAGGTTACAGCGATTATTATTTTTACTTTACTTTATATATCATATTCAGCTATGAAGCTTAAAGTTTAAGTGAAAGGCCAACTTATTTTTATATGATTTGACTGAATGCATACATAGTTTTTCGTTTCTTTTCATCGGGCCTCGAGATTCTTTAAGTAATTTATGATGGTTAGCTAAATCATCCCTAATCACCCCATTCAGTTACACTTTAAGAGCAATTTTGTCAGGCACCTAATGGACTAGTCGCAACAAAAAAAAACCAGTAAAGTCTCAGCATTAGTATTTCTCAACAGCTACAATCGATGTATAATCATTTTGTTTTCTAGTCAGCTTGGGATCAAGGAGTTTTCACAGATAAACAAATTAAATATTGGTCACGAATACGATTACCTAGAGTTCTGCGACATTTCTGGAGTAATGTGGGTGTGAGATGGAATGTTTAAATGAACCTCTGCATTTGATTAGAAAAAAAGAAAAAAAAATAGGAAACGTCACTCACCTTTACAATCGTAATGTTCACTCAGACTTTTTTTGCAGAACTGGTTGATGTTTAAGAATAAGCCGTTCAAAACATCGGAAAAGTGAAATCCCGTTGCATCAATATAAATGTCGGTAGGAAACGTTCTACACAAGAATTCTCACGACTGACTAAGTGTGGTAGAATAACCATAGATCGATTTCTGACTGACTATGTCTATAATGAATCAGCGAGCAATCTTTTTTTTTGTTTGTTCGATAATTGGTTAAGGGCGAGTCCCAGTTTTTGTTTTGTTTTTTATTTGCGGGTGTTGTTCTCTTTTACATATAAAAACAATTATAAAAACATGATCGATTTCTGATTGGGTCTACAATGAATTAGCGAGCAATCCTTTTTTGTATAAGTGACTGAGGGCGAGTCCCGTTTTTTTTATTTGAGGGTGTTGTTCTTTTTTATATATAAAAACAGGTAGGACTGTTCAACAATCAAGCACTTTCCTGTTAAAATCTGCAAAGCAAATAACAACTTTATTCTAAGGTAAGCAATTTCATCTTTTCTACCATACTTGTTCTAGCCAAAACTCCACTAGAATTTTTTTTTTTTTTTCTGAGTTTTTGATGATTGTGAAGTAGTTTAGCATCCGTGTTTTCCTTTTTCTTTTTTAGATGGGTTGGTTTCTCACTTATTGAACAGAACTTGATTAGATGAGTGCACATGTTAACCGTTTCTACCGTGACTCGTTTTATATTTAATAAAATTGTTCTAAGAATTGTGTTTTGTTTTTCAGAAGATGTCAAACCCCCGATCATCACCCATTCAAGTTATTTCAAGTGACGAAGAGGCTCAGGCTTCCTCCGGCTCCGGCTCCGGCTCCTCGTCAAACCTTTCACACTCCGGTGAGTCGTTCGTACTTGAGTCTCGCGAATTGTTAACTTTCAGGTTTCCCACTATTTTGAACTGCGAAATAACTGAAACCGACAATTCAAATAGTAAAGAAAGAATTACTTTGACGTATGGGGCGGTACCACCTTATTTATGGGATGTGTATTTTGTCTTCGACAGCTTTAATGTTTTATTTTGGGATGGGTCTCGCTTTATTAAAGAAAAAATTATAAATAAATATTTGTGTACAGTAAATCCAACTGCAAGGCGGACGGAAAAAGTAAATCTCGAAGAAATCAGAGTCCAATTCCCCTCTCCAAATCTTCTTCTAATGTTTTTCGAGGTAAAAGAACTACCAGAAAATTGTTTTACGCGTTTCTTGGGTTTAGGGGAATATAAAGGTAAAATCATTGTAACCAGTTACTCAGGATCTGTTCTACTTACATCCTACACTATTTTTACCGAGGTGGTGTATACATTTTTTCAAATATTCCTCCTAGATATGGGAATCAAATCAGAAGTTTGCTCATGTGATGAAAAAACATGTGAAACTTGTTTCCTCATCACAGCTGATGTAGCAGATGATTTGAATCATATCATAGAACTGAGACCCTATAAATTCAAGAAGACAGATTTTGTAGACCTGAGTCTTTTCTCATTGCAAAATAGTGGGAACAATGTTCTGAAGGCATATCTTTTTAGAAGATTTCTTACTTACACAAAACCTGAAAATACAACTGGACATGATCGCGTGTTAAGAATCTCTAACGTAATTGCCGGCAAAAAGATTAAAGTACGAATCGACACATCAGAGATTTGGCTGGGAAAAAGGATTCTTAAGTACACCCGCTTGGTGGATTGTCCTACGACCAGGGACTTTATGAACGAGGTAAATAATAGTTACTGCGAGCTTAAAGTGTAAAAAAATAACAAGACTTCTGTTTCCAAATTATTTAGCTTTCCAGAATAAACAGACAGAGTTTCATTGTACCCTTCATTTCAGACCTATCCACACTCTTTGGCTCCGGAGGAGTAAAGAGAAAAGCGGAAGAGGAGTCGGGAGGCGTCTACAACAGCGTGTTCATGAGGAATCCGGTGGACCTTTCGTCATGGCAGCGACTAAAATATTTAAAAAAATGTTGCTATGACGATGGGGACGTCAAGCTGGAGTTGAAAGTGATGGGCAAGGGGACATTTGGTGTCACAACGAAGATCAATTTAACACTGGCCCTGGGTAAGGAGGACAAATTATTGGAACATATCAATGCGAAGATATTGCAGATATTTAGTAAACCACCCAGGGATGCCGAGCGGACGAGCTCAAATTAATATTTTTATGTTTGTTTTATCAATAACAAGTATTTCACACCAAAATGTTGGTGATAGGATGTTCTTTCCGGTCTTCGCTCTGCTCTTGAATACCTCCTCCCCCTGACTGTCCAAACACAGGTCGATAGCCCAGTGCAGAAGTACTCTACCTGATAACCGAAAGGTCCCTGGATCGATACCATTCCACACCACTTTTGGGGTTCTCCAGCAAACTGGAAGAATTTTTAGTTTAATCTTCGCTCTGGTCTTGAATACCTACTTCCTCTGACTGCCCAAACACAGGCCGATAGCCCAGTGCAGAAGTACTCTACCTGATAACCGAAAGGTCCCTGGATCGATACCATTCCACACCACTTTTGGGGTTCTCCAGCAAACTGGAAGAATTTTTAGTTTAATCTTCGCTCTGGTCTTGAATACCTACTTCCTCTGACTGCCCAAACACAGGCCGATAGCCCAGTGCAGAAGTACTCTACCTGATAATCGAAAGGTCCCTGGATCGATACCATTCCACACCACTTTTGGGTTCTCCAGCAAACTGGAAGAATTTTTAGTTTAATCTTCGCTCTGGTCTTGAATACCTACTTCCTCTGACTGCCAAAACATAGGCCGATAGCCCAGTGCAGAAGTACTCTACCTGATAACCGAAAGGTCCCTGGATCGATACCATTCCACACCACTTTTGGGTTCTCCAGCATCGATTCCAGACTGGAAGAATTTTGTTTAACAGTTTGAGGGCTGAAATGGCGGTGTAATACCTACTCTTACGGTTTCTAAGAAGGACAGATAGATCGTGTATGAAGTTAAATTGTGAAATATTTAGGTGTAGGGGTAGTAGATAATTTCGTAAACCACATTGGCCTGATATGTCACAAAAAAAATCAACGAAGAAACCAACGAAAATGCGGTAATACTGGTCATTCGCCAGTACTGAGCGAGAACATTCGTAAATGTTATTCGCAGGTATTGCTGAGTGGCTCGCTGTCTTTATTTTAGGCTTTCAATTCTTCTAATTTTGTTTTAATTTTCGGTTTCTTGTTGGTTTTCTGCTTTGCTTTGGTTTTATCGGTTGTCGATCCGGTTGCCCTTCATCCTTGTTATGGCATTTTTCCTGAAAATTTTCTATCTGCTCCCGAAATATACGCCTATTATTTCAGTATATCCGTTGGCTTTTACAAACCCCATTTTCGTTGGTTTCTTCGTTGATTTTTTTGTGTGGTAGGGGTAGTGTAGCAAGGTAGCATACATCTATTTTTATTTAGATTTTAAGATCAATATATTATATTTCAGTTCAATTCAGTTTGTTTATTTGTATCCGTCAAAGCTGACGAGGAGAAAAAATGCAATGAAATATAAATAATAGGTCTACGACTAACCAATAACTATAGTTATTAAACTATAGTTATACCAATAATTATAACTATTGAGCAGAGTTGCGGGCCTGATACGTCGTTCATTCAGGCTCACTGATGAGAAAATGCTGGTAGCTTTATACAAGTCACTGGTTCGACCAATATTAGAATATGGCCACTGCTCAACGCGTCCGTTCTATAACAAAGACCTGGACTCCTTAGAAAAGGTATTACGAAGAATAACGAAATTTCCAGCAGGCCTTTGCTTACTCTCCTACGAAGAGCGTCTCAAGCGTCTTGGTCTACCGGCACTTGCATACCGATTCCTGCGAGGCGACCTGATTGAGCTCTATAAACTTTGCCACAATTTTTACGATAATGTTTCAGCCGAGCAAATCGTACAGTTCAATCAGAGCCACCTTCGTGGTCATTCACTTTGAAGGGACAGCGATTTGTCAAAGACATTGGACGCTGGACGTTCCAGAACCGAATAGTGGAAGAATGGAATACTTTGCCGGAAGAGGTCATCAGTTCCCCGTCCATTGACGCTTTCAAATCCAGGCTCGACAGCTACTATGGCCTAAGGGCATTTAGCCCAGAAATGTATAGAAGAGAAATTTAGTTTATAATTTGTTGTTCATTTTTGTAGAGGCCATGTGCCTTATTTTTGCATTATCTTATTATTATTATTATTATATTATTATTGGTCAGTTTTCACAAAATTCTACATGCAATGCATTTAAAAAAAGTTATTCTAACCTAAATGAATATGTAGCCTACCTAAAACTTTAACCACGTTTTAACGACGTTCACTGTCCAGCCTGAGCGGTTTGAGCCTGAAGAGGACACTTGCCAAGAAGGGCCGAAATATAGCCCTAAGAAAATGTAGCTGACTTATCCGTTTTCATCGTCAAATACAAAACACTATCATCAATCAATCAACGAACGCATCATAAAAAGTGTGCTTTATGGTAAAAACAAAAAAAATCCCATTTCTTTTACAGATTATCAATGGCGTTTTAAAACAATAACTTTCCGTTATAAAAGAACTAAACTGATATTTAGAGAACCGGCATAAGAATTTCCCAAAATAAAGAAAATAAGTTATATTGTCTCACTCTTTCGGTTTCTTTTAAAATACTTTACTTAATCAACGTATCATGGTTTTAACTACTTAATTTCCTTCGGAAAATATAAACAAACTTTTCCAACGATAGCTTAAAAATGACAGTAGTGTTTACCAAAAGTGTTCAAAAACATTAAGGCGAAATTGGTCAGCCACAAAATAAAAACGACAAATAAAACACAAAAATGGCTCGGCTTACACTGAGAGGTTCCCTTCCTACAGGCTACCTCTAGTATAGTGGTCAGAATGGTAGCTGCTGCCAACACAGTGTTTTCTTGAATGTGGTAGTTCCAGAGTAGTTCAGTTTTTTTTTTTTTCTTCTTTTTCTTCATGTCATAATTATCCAAATGGTCTAAGGCATTGTGTTCCAGTAACACTTATTCTACAACATGTGTATTCCAGAGGAGGGTGCTTGTACTGTTCTTAAGTAGAACAAGACCTAAGGTTTCGATGGGATCCCAAAAATCTAATATTTGATCCAGACAATTGGGTCTTGTCTTCGCCAGATTCAGTCTTCGGCACGCTAATCATCTGAGAAAACCAAGCTCAGATATACCTCTATAAGCCATATCTATTCTAATGATACTGACGAAAACTTCCTGCTTTACTTCTGCCAAATCTCCAGTTTCGGCCAAACTACTTGTCCAGCAAAAAAAGGAAAAGTCAGAGACGAAATCAGCGTATTCACCCTATAAAGAACATCTAATCAGCTTTAAATAAAACTTTAACTTATAAAAATATTCCGGTTTCAACCGAATTCCGGACGAATTATATGTCCGGCTAAAAACTAATTGTCATATACAGATTCAGTGTCTTTTCGTAGCCCTAATTCTGACATCTAATCAACTTCAAATAAAACTTTCGCTTTTAACAAATTTTCCGTTTTGGCCGGATTTCGGGAGAACTAATTGTCCAGCGAGAAAATAGGTTACATCATCGTGTTCAGCGTGTCTTCTACCCCATTATTGACTATCATATTAGCTGTTTACAAATATTTTGTTTGCCCCTTCAGATGAACGCCTCCCCCAACCCTAAATTTAGGGCTACAGAGCCCATCTACCAACTTGACCTTAACCTTGACCCAAAGAATCCTCACACCAAGTTTCATCAAAAATATCTCTTTCCCTAGAATTATCATGCTGACAGACGGACGGGCAGACGGACAACGTTTGTGATGTTATATGTATCCCTCCACTTACGTTTTGGGATCCCAAAAATAGGCTTGGATTTTAAAGGACCCGTCGTACCTATAATGCCAATGCAACCTACACCTGCAACTGTCTTTATTTCTTCTTAAACCCGAAGACCTTCGTATGTTACATCATAACCCCAGCTAACTACACCTCACTAATTCACTATTCACTAATTCACTATTCACTATTTCCAGGTGCATTATGCTCGTGCTTGATGCGTAAAACCGGTTATCTGAATTTTTGCCGATTTTTTGCTATCCATGGGCCTGGGAAAAAGCTTAAAACAGCCAACGCTGTGGAGAATTTGTTAAAAGCAGAGCATAATTATACAGTAATCAGGTAGCTTTGAAAATTGGAACATAAACAATAAATAGTACGAGTTGTCACGTGATACCGAATTATCACCTGCTGACGCTTGCTGTATTCCGTTATGGTTAACGATTCTCTGACGTACCAGTATCCTTGTTCGTGGCTCTGACTATGGCGTATCATAGACATATTGTGTTTTAGATCGAAGATGGCTTCAGAATTTACTGAAAACAATCAAAACTGCTTTCTCAAAAATGTTTCATTGACTGGAATGTGATGAAAACTGGAAATATGAGAGACAGCAAATTGGCAAAGGAACTGAGCGGATGATGCAAGAAAATATGTCAAAATGATAAAGTAAACAAGTAATTTATAAATTAACCGCCATTGATGATGTAACAAAAACAAAATAGGGAAATGCCTCACGCAATGAATTCCTTGAAATTTCGATCATGACCGTAGATGCATCCCAAAAGCTGAACTTCTTAGCTAGTGTCTGGACCCGGCGAGACTCGTAGCAGGCAGAAGATTTTTGAGAGAGGTAGTGGGGTTCCTGATGGGAGGTATGCTTGCCCCCTTTGTGAGAAGGAGGAAGAAAATGTGGACCATTTCCTCTGTTGATGCCGGAAGCTTTCTGATTTAAAGGACCCCTCTTGCTTATTCTCCCTTTTATAATATACTTAGCTCCCATATGGAATTATAAGCTTCTAAAATCCATACCTTTCTCCATTGTTTCGTTTCGTAACTACGAATTTTTAGCGCTTTTTCGGCCTTGCCGAGTTTTCCCGTGACCCAACGAAAAGTTTGCCGGAATCTTCACTGTCCGCTGAGAACTCTTTCACACATAAGGATGTGACAATCTTCTGTATATTAGTTCTTTTAGTTGGTTAGTTTTCCCACATTTTAACCAAGGCACGTTCAGTTTTCAAATCTTTTGCGCCCAGCCGCCGCGTCGGACAGCAGGAAGGCTGGATATAATCGACAAGCGCCAACAACAGAATCGCTAGTTTCAGGTTGAAAGTAACGGTGTTTTCGAAAACTTTTTTTCTTATCCATGTTATAGGGAAAATATCTTTTCTAGTAAGAGCTATGCTTTAAGGAAAATTTATCTAGAGGGTGTAATTTTGTCCCTCCCCGAAATTTTGAGTAATACTAACCCTACCGTTATTACTCAAGTGGGCGTGTACATAGACAAATGTTTAGAATTAAGAAGAAGTCTGATTGTTTAAGTTATATTTTTATTTTTGCTTGTTTGTGTATATGGCCCTTGGGCTTTTGAGCTACACTCTGTCTATCTATCTATCTATCTACAGCGGACATATTCTACTACTTTTTGGGATCCCAAAACGTAAGTGAGGGATACCTGTGACATCGCAAAAGTTGTCTGTCTATCCGGCGTCTGTCTCTCCGTCTGTAAGCACGATAACTCTGAGGATTCTTTGGGTCAAGAGTAAGGTCAAGTTCGTAGATGGGCTTTGTAGCCCTATATTTAGGAGTGGGGAGGGGGTTTAAATGAAGGGGCAAACAAGATATTTTTAAACAGCTAATGTGATAGTCGATTATGGGGTAAGAAGAAATGCTGAGCACTATGATGAAAACCATTTTCTCGCCGGACATGTAGTTCGTATGGAATCCGGAGAAAACCTGAAAGTTTGTTAAAAGCAAAAGTTTTATCTGAAGTTGATTAGATGTTCGATTTAGGGATAAGAAGACATGCCGAAAACTTATGCGAAAATCATATTCTACCCGGACATAACTGGAAAATATGCTAAAAGCACAAGTTTTATTTTAAGTTGATTAGATGACAGATTTAGGGGTAAGAAGAGAAACTGAATCCGTACATGATAATCATTTTACTCCGGACATGTAGTTCGTCCAAAATCCGGCTGAAACGGAAAATTTGTTAGAAGTTAAAGTTTTACATGAAGTTGATTAGATGTTCTTTATGGGATAAGGAGATACGCTGAATTCTTTCTAACCTTTTTTTTTTGCTGGACAAAAGGTTCGCTAGGAATTCAGCCGAAACCGGGAATTTGTAAGAAGTAAAGCAAGAAGTATCGATCAATGACGTCAAAATAGATATATCTAAACATGGTTGTCTCAGATGACTAGGTATTTGCTAATTAATCTGTTTCCAAGTTTCAGTCGCAAATATGTTCAAGGATTCTGGCGAAGACAAATTCAAGCCACAATTGTCTGGATCAAATATTAAATTTTGGGATCCCATCGAAACCCTTGGTCTTGTTGGTTCAGATGGACAATTCGGCAAGACTAGATAGATAGATAGATGTTTAATTAAACCCTTGGGCCATGAACAAAATCAGAAGAAAAACATTACAACCTTTACATTCAGTATACGGGCGAACTTTCCATCAACTGAATAAACCTCAGACTTTTAATTGTCTTACTTAAATGGTCCAGAAATACACCAATCCTGCATATAATTCTAGGGTTTAAACTATTAAATAGATCCTTTATGGATGAAACCGGAAACTGGAAACCGAATACTTTGTGGTACGGCAGAGCAAAATAACGAATAATGCGAAGACCAATCCATCCCGTGCATCTAAAATGGACCGCTGTCGCAGCTCCGCCCAGCTCGCTTCGCGAGAGGAGCTTCAGCAAACTGTTCGTGTGTTCAGTGGCGGACTAGAATTATTTGAGCCAGCGGTCGTTGACGATTGGTCAATTTTCAGTAGGGATGTTCGTATCCGTTAGCGGAGCTAGTGTCGCTGCGGTTTGACTGTGTGTCACTTTTTCAAAGTTCGCGCATTACTATCTAGAGTTATTTTGCTCTGTGGTACGGTAAGGTATAAGCTAACACCACTCTTTTTGGCCCTAGGCAAGAATTTTACGAAGTTTTTGGGGTCCCATGACGTAAGTGGAGGTATACCTATGACATCGCAAAAGTTGTCCGTCTGTGAGCACGATAACTCTCGAAGGGAATGAGATATTTTGATGAAACTTGGCGTGAGGGTTCTTTGTGTCAAGGGTAAGGTAGTTCGTAGATGGGCTCTGGATACAGAGTCGCTGAATTTTTTACACGAACGTGTAGTTCGTCCGGAATCCGGCTGAAACCGGAAAATTTGTTATAATTTAAAGTTTTATTCGAAGATGATTAGATGTTCTTTATAGGGATACGCTGAATTCGTTTCTTGTTTTGCCGGACAAAAAGTTCGCTCGTAATTCGGCCGAAACCGGAAATTTGGAAGAAGTAAAGTATCGATCCGTATCGTCAAAGTAGATATGGCTTATAAGAGGTATATCTGAAGTTGGTAGTCTCAGGTGACTAGCTATTTGCTAATTAATTTGTTTCAAAATTTCACTAGCAAATATGTTCAAGGATTCTGGCGAAGACAAGACCCAATTGTCTGGATCAAACATTAAATTTTGGGATCCCATCGAAATCTTTGGTCTTGATCTGAATACAATATCATATTCATAAATCCGGCCTCCAAAATTTTCGTAAAAACACACAAGTCAGACCTTCCATCAACCAGCATTAAGCAGAAATCGGCTTACTAGGAAAAAAGCGGGACAAAACTGCAGATCAGTTCCAGACAAAGCAAAGCAGAAACAGAAAGGGAGAGAAGACATTGTAAATCCTAATATTTCCTTTTCCTATTTGATCCTTTTCTAACAGGAACAGTACACTCTAAAGTAAAATGCAACGTGTTTTTATATATGCAACGCTGCCGGCCCTATGAACCAGCTTTGTAGTAAAGCGTTTGTCCTATAAACTGTTTTAGAGAATCCGTTTCAAGAGAAAACGTACCGCACAAGAAAATCTTGCAGGAGAAAGCGTTTCTATTTGCAAAAGTGTTTCTTAGAAAACTGGTTCAAAGGGCCGGCAGCGTTGCATCCTGAAGGGTTGCAGCTACATAATGTTTCATCGCAAAACTGGTTCAAAGGGCCGGCAGCGTTGCATGCTGAAGGGTTGCAGCTACATAATGTTTCATCGGAAAACTGATTCAAAGGGCCGGCAGCGTTGCATGCTGAAGGGTTGCAGCTACATAACATTTCATGCTGAAGGGTGGCAGCTACATAACGTTTCATCGGGAATTCGTGCCAGAAGTATACGTGAGACATAATAATGATCCGATGAAACACAAGCTTCCTTCTTCTGATTTGGATAGTCTTCTGCACGATACATTAGTTAAGAGACGATGAAAATCAATGATCGATGCAAACGTCTGACCTCCGCATTTGAAAAAACGTGAGTTTTCTGAAAAGGCTTTTTACTGCAGCAATCTCACAGAAATTCTTCTCCTATCCCTATCACCATTACCATTTATATACATGTATAGTGAACAATAATGACTTTATAAGCTAATACTTTATTCATTAAGAGTTTAGAAGACAAGAGCTAGAAGCTCATATGGCACTTGCAACGTTGTATCAGAGGATGAAAATAGGAATTTGCCACTTCGTGCGTTAGTTGTGTTCATTTGTAAGGAAACCCCTTGAGATAAGTATGATCATGGGTCCTTTGAAATCGTGAGAATGGATCGTTCTTAAAAACTATTCTATTTATGCATTTGGCTGTGATGATGCTCACTTTAAGGGCGCTAGAACATTCATCTGTAACGAACACTCTTGCACAAATGATGATAAGCTCATCGAAATCATGAGAATATGTATTTTGCTCAAAATAATTGTTTTTTACTTTAAGGAAATCACAAAACCCTTGAGTCAAAACGGATCATGGGCCCTTGTGAATCACGAATATAATTATATCTTTTGGTCAAAAGTGTTTTTTTTACTTTTCGGTAAGATATGTAATTTAAGGGTGCTAAAAATTCATTTCTTAGCAAAAGCCTTGAGGCATAAACGATCATGGGCTAATGGGGATCATGAAAAAGTATATTTTGCTTTAATAGTACTTCAAGGGATGGTCGAATCTGAGAAATGACAATTTCTAAGCCAATCTTGTTAAGTCTCTGATGTTCAAAGTCGAGTTTCATCGTCCTTGCGGATCTGGAAGTACCTTAACTCGCGGTGACCGGAATTTCGGACCCACACCCCCTACAACTCCCCCAAAGGTGCCCGAATCTGGTCCGGTACTGTGACGTATCTATCTCTTGTGCTTGCTCTTCCTGCCAAGTTTCATCGCTCCACTCTAAGGATGTCACAAGATTCTGGTCGGAACTGATCTCGGAAATTTGAGATACGAGGCTTTTCCAAATATCAAGTTTCATTCAGATCCGATCACCCCTTCGAAAGTTATACATGCCTCAAGACTCCGGATTCTCCATCCCCCCCCCCCCTCCTTACGATGGTCAGATTGGGAAACTGATCATTTTAAGCCAATCATCTCAAGCCTCAAATGGTCAAGCCAATTTTCATCGTCTTAGCCCCCCCCCCAGGGTCCGAATCCGGCCCGGTTCCGTCGCTGATGTATCTAGGGCATGTGCTTGTTCTTCCCACCAAGTTTCATCCCAATCGCTCCAGTCTAATCGTGTCACAATATTTCCGGTTCCCCCTCCGACTCCCCCCCCCCCATTCATCGGATCTGTTCAGGACTCGAAGTGGGAGATCTGAGACACGAGATTGTTAATGTAAAGTTTCATTAAGATCCTATAACCCGTTCAACTTTCTGGAAGTACCCTAACTCGAGAACAGTGAACCGATAGACCGATCAACCAGACCGAAAAATGATCTGTATATGGCACTTGAGCAAAGCTGCAAGTGACATAAGAACTGAGCTATTCAAGAAACCATGGATTTTAATAATTACATATAACTTTGGACGCTTTGGAAACTCGTAAATAAGGCATCAAGAAAACAATCACAGTAATCTTCGAAATAACTCGTCAAGAAAATAATGACAGTAAGCTTATAAGCATAAAGATTGAGGTCAAATTGGTTCTGGAAAAGGAAACAAATCATAGCAAATCACATCGAGTTAAAATCATGGCACAAATAAAACAACAAGAAAAAAAATCACAGTAAGTACTTCCACTTCCAAGCGGACTAGTTTCTATTATTCCCCCTATGTCTCACCATCAGCACATCTGACAGACATAGTAAAATAGCTCTTAGGTTGAAGAGTAGAAAATCTGGAATCTGCTCCCTGCAGGTAGTATAGAAAATGTAAGTTACCCATTACCCTGTATACCGAACTTATAAGTATGTCTATAGACACACATAAGTGTTGATTGTGTTGATTTTGAGACAATGGGGGACTAACAGAATCTAGTCCACTTTGAATGCTGAGCCAGAATAAGACGAATTAATAACTTGAGACTTATCAACAACAAATTGGAGAGCACAACTTAACGCAGCACAAGACAAATTCTTTTTAGAAGGAGCATCAGTATAACTGACAGTATTTGAAACCTTGTACTTCTTTCCTTCAAACTACCAGGATAATATTTCAGGATCTCCCATCATAGCATTCAGATTTTCATGTAATTATACTCTGTACCCACAGCATTCTCTTATTTCTTCCTTTCCACTTGAAAAACTCTTTTGTAAAGCAATATGGTCGAACTGTTGGTAGATGTAGGTTGCAATGGTAAAAAACAATTCTCTTATCCTTTGAGTCCAGCCTCTCAAATGGAACATAAACATAAACTTCTGGGTCAGAATCAGAACAATGTGCTTGACATAAAGGTTGAAGTTTCTGAATTCCAGCAATAATTTCATCAAAAGCCTTCTTACTGACTGTGTGGAGATATTGAAGCTTAATACGGATGATTAAAAAGATGAGATCTTGTTATTTTAAATATGCGAAGCACCTGCTCCACTTAACGAAATTATGTCATAACCATACATTGACAGAGAAATTCAAAATTCAAGATGCAAGTGTGACCCTTTGGGATGTTTCCTCATCGCTTTCAAAAATCATGGACAGCAGGGCCCAACCAGAGCACAAAGTCGTCCACTGCTTCCTGACCGAAGATTAAAAATTAAGTAGCCTATCTTTTTTCTGCGTGTTTATGTGTTTTGTTTATTTTCTTCATTTACTTTGCCTTTTCAAAATGGTGGGTCATAAATAAATTACTTACTTAAGGAAAAGCTTCTTCCCGCTCAACTGTCACATCAGGAAAATAGTAACAAACATTTTCTCCAATATCAGTATCATCAACAACAAAAATTGGGAATTGAGATGGTATGGGAGGCTGAGGGATAGGGAAAGGTTCAAGGAGGGATGCAGTGTCAGAAGATGAAGTAGGATTAAAAACCCCAAGACAAGACCAGGACAAGACAATGGGGGATTCACAGTATCAGAAGGATGAACTAACTGGATGTGGACAACCAAACTTGACTTACAAAACTACTATACAAAATCTTTTCTGACAAAAAAAAAGGCAGAAAAGTGTATCTCGATCAATCACCACATGAACGAAACATTTATCGCCTAACGTTTCTCAAGAAACAACTCACTGTAGAATTTATAACCACAGTAGTTACACCTCAACCTTTCAGATTCTAGGCTAAGCTCTAATGCTGATTTGCTGGGTTTGGTCAGGTAAGTTAGTCAGGTGCAGGTCAGGTGAAAGTAAAACTGATTGGTATTAAATGAGATTGGTATTAGACAGAGTCCAGAAACTATTCACAGAATTATCAAAAGAAATTACTTAACGGAATTAAGAGATCATTTCTTCACTAAGCTTATGCAAATAGGATTGTAGCTTATGAGCATTTAGTTGGCCTGAGGCTAACCAAGAAAAGCTTACGAGCATCCAGTTGGTCTGAGACAGGCTAACAAAGAAAACAAATACAGAGAATAAATTATTTACTTACTCTGGCAGAACTCCAGAACATCTTTGTCCTTTTCGACAAATTTATATAATGATGCAACTCCTCCATAGTGATGAGTCATAACTCGCGCACTTTTCAGTTTGAAAGATAGTACGACAAACAAGAAGAAAACGGAATTTTCTTTCATGGAAGGGAGCTAACAAAATGAGTTTAACAGCGGGAGGTAAAGGACTTTTGATTTAGATTCCCGAGTTAACAGATACTTATCGGCGTATGATGGCAATTATGAGCCTGTTAATGGTAGAAATGTTGCCACCTAGTTCAATAATATTTTTCTAACAGAGTTGTGATTGTAATATGTTAATTGCTTTTTTAAAGAAAAAATTAGTCTTTTCTACTTTTGATTGGCTATGACGCTTTATGAAAAACCAACCAATAAAAAGCATAATTCGCTTTTGTAATAAGAGTTTGAAGACTTTAAGCTGTAATATCTTTTCAAACACCTATGCCAAAAATGTAATCATACGATAAAAAAAAAGTTAGGATACCTTTTCCAGCCAATTGCAGGTTCACAAACGCCTTTACTCAAGGCGTGTTCTCCACTTCAGGAGTAGTCGCGTTTTTGTTTGTCCCGGGGAACCACTCTCACTATTCTCCGGAGTCCCCACGGGCGGGAAATGCTCTGATTATCATCACCATCATCAAAAAGGACTCTCTTTCATATTCGGAGGGGAATCAATTTTTGCTAGTGTTTGTGCAATGTAAAAAAAAGAATCAGAATAAGCAAATCCCAAAATAAAGTGGATCTAGTAATTTCGTCAACTGCACATTCTTTTTTTCGAACAAAATCCATTTTAGAAGCATTCTCCGTATTCTCGTTGTTTTCCTAGACGGAGTCCGCGTGGAGTGACTCCCTCTATTCTCGCCGTTCCCTTCGATTCCCCGAGGTGTCCTCGGGGAACGGCGAGAACACACTTGTAGGAAGTCCCGTATCTCACAGTGTTAAGTTATTTCGTTTATGCCCTTTTCTGTTTTCGGAAAAGTTTGATCACTTCGACCGTTTTTACGGTTTTTATGTTTCCCTAAATTATATATAAATTATTTCCTGTTAAATGACCTTGGTTGTCGACGTTGTCGACTATGTACGCTACGCTCTTTTCTTGGCTTTTACCTCATGAATTTTATCTATTTACCCCAGAACCCAATAAAACATGGATATCAAAGTGATGTTGTAAAGGTTAAAGCAAAGCGATAACAAGAACAAGAATCGAGACCAGGGGCACCACGAATGGGGGGGGGAGGGAGGTTGTCCATTGAATTTGTGGAAATAGTCAAACGGATACAGTCAATACAAAAACAAAGTTTTCAATCTTCAAAACAGTCGATTTTTCGTCAAATCATGCATTATTCTTAAAAACTGTCGGTATCTCTGCTAAAACAGTCGGTAAAACGACCAGCCAGTCGGTAATTACCTTCCCCTCTTACCCGAAATATTTTGGCTGGTAATGCTTCTGATCGAGACACATAATTTTCCGATTGTAGTTTCCGATTGTAGGGTTTTCTGAAACTGAATTGACGAATACATAGCCTCCGCAAAAAGTTCGAACTCAGGGTTCAAGGTCCATAAACGTTTATTGCAGAAACATTTTTGCAACCTGTACTTTGTTCAACGGATCTTAAAATAGTTCTCAAACAGTTTCTTTTACAAAAACGTTTCACAGAAAATGTCACAAACTAGCCATCAAGCTGAAACTCTTTTTGTAAAAACGTTGAAGTGGGCAGATTTTTCATTTTTTTTTCAAGATATAGACCTTCAATTAAACCGAAAAGGAGTCATTTTGAGCCTTCATGACCATATCGTAGCAGAGGAGAGCCAATAGAATTCGGCGACGCAAGTTCGTGAGATAAAAAGACCAGGGTAACGTTTTTGTTTGAAGAGTTTTCCAGTTGCAAAATCGAACGAAAATAAATTTCCTTTTCTAGCGTTATATGTAACGTTGCCTTTACTCTTACAAGTACCCCCACAGTCCACTATCTTTCAACCTGATCTGACGATGTGTGCCTTTTCTCAAGCTCAGAAAGTAAAGCTGGGCAAACGGAATCCGTGTCATTTGCAACGTATTTCACAACAAGAGGGGTAATTTACTTTACAGTGTAATTGAGGCAACTGAAGTTCACGCACGCAGTCATCCTATCAATCAATCAATCAATTTATTTTCAACCTTAATAGCACTAGACTAACACGGGCGGGAATTGGAAAAATAAACACTCACTAACAATTCAAATAAAACACAAACTAAGAAACAATAACCCTGAATTTTATAATAGTAGTGACACTTATGACGAATTATTTTTGTACTTGTCATTTTAATTCGCGTTCGTATTTTGGTGAATTGTATTTTAAACCGTGAATTGTATATATAAAACGTAGGTTACCATTGTAAATATATCCCTTGGTTGATCTTTTTATTTGTAATGACATGTCCAGCACTATTTTTTGTTTGTAAAAGATATTTATGGATAAATAAACCGCATTGTAATTGTAATAAATAGGAAACGAACATAAATCATGAACAGTTAAAATGTTTAGTGAAATACGGAACGAAGGAATTTAGGTATCTTTCGGAAGATTTCGTAGGTCGGGGAACAAGCTTGGTTTTCGGGTCGTCCTTGCTTTGCGTGTTAGGTCGACGAGATTGGTGTAACGAAGTCCGGAGGGATGGTCATGTGGTGTTGAGAATTCAAAATTTGGTGGCCAATACGCATGAGAAGATTATGTCTTCTTTCGGACAGTTTTCTATATTGATATCCTAGGCACAACCAAATGGAGAACAAGGACCAGGACCAAATTTTGAATCCCAAAGGGTGCTTTCTCTTAGCGGGCAGACATTCTCTGTATGCCAAACCGATGCATGTCACATCTGTAAATTACAAATGCCCGGTCTATATCGCACCGAGAAGCCTTTTTGCAGACAAGCCAGTTCAGAAATTAGTCATTCACACACAGTCCAGTGTAGGCACAACCACATAGAAAACAAGGACCAGGACCAAATTGGGATCCCTGTCGGGCTTTGGGCTTTTTTGGGGGGATCCGAAAACGCAAGTGGAGGGATACCTATGACATCGCAAAAGTTGTTCGTCTGTCCGTCTGTTCGCACGATAAATCCGGAAGGGAATGAGATGTTTTCGTGAACCTTGGTGTGAGGATTCTTTGGGTCAAGGGTAAGGTAGTTTGTAGATGGGCTCTTTAGCCCTACATTTAGGGGTGGGGTTCAAATTAATGGGCAAACAAAAATTTGTAAACACCTAAAGTTATGATCGATTGTGGGGTAAGAAGACTTGCTGAACACGATGGTCAAAACCATCTCGCCGGACAAGTAGTTCGTCCGGAAGCCGGCAAAAACCGGAAAGTTGGTTAAAAGTAAAAGTTTCATTTGAAGTTGTTTATATATTCGATTTAGAGGTAAGAAGACATGCTGAACACTTGTGTGAAAAGCGTTTTTTCTCCGGACAACTAGTTCGCCCGGAATCCGGCCAAAACCGGAAAATTTGTTCAAAGCAAAAGTTTTATTTGAAATTGATTAGATGACAGACTTAGGGGTAACAAGAGATGCTGAGTCTGATAATACAATCGTTTTTTATCCGAACATATAATTCGTCCGGAATCCGGTTGTAACCGGATTTTTTTTTTTATAAGCTAAAGTTTTATTTTAAATTGATTAGATGTTCCTCATAGTGACAAGGAGATACCGTACGCTGCATTCGATTCTGAATTTTCTTTTTTATGCTGGACAATTAGTTCGCTCGGAATTCGGCCGAAACCAGAAATTTGGCAGAAGAAAAGCAGGAAATTTCGGTCAGTACCGTCAAAATAGACTTTATAGAGTAATAGACTTATAGAGGTATATCTGAACTTGTTTTTCTCTGATGATTAGCCTGGCATGACTGGATCTGGCGAAGACAAGACCCAATTGTCTGGATCAAATATTAGATTTTTGGGATCCCATAGAGACCTTTGGTCTTTTTCTCTTGTCCGGCACCAAGATAGATATTCTAATCTGTCTTCTAGACGCTGTTCTAATCTCTCTCTAAACCGATTCTTATTGCATCAGTAAATTCAAAAATGCCCCGTTTGAAATACTCTATATGACTAAGTTCAAAACACGCCAGTGATTCTTAGGAAAAAGGAGTAAACGTGTCCGTAACGACTCAAACTCAATGACTCAAATCCTGTGTCAGCGCAGCTGTGACACCGTTTCTTCCGTTCTGCCGGAGGTACCCGGAGATTCTGCATCGGAAGAGAGAGATAGTCATCAGTGAGAGAGAAAAGTGAATAATAAGAATAAGTGTATTGTACCGAAATGTGTGGTATTTTTCTCAGACAAGTCAACACTCTGTGTCATGTCAGTAATTTTTAACAGGGGCTAGCCAAAGTATTGAGAGAAAAACGAAAGCAGCCGACTCTTGCACAGCTTCAGTCGGAAGCCCGTCCCTTAGGACAAGTCGAGTCGTTTAAACCAGGTTTTGTAACACCGATAGCTCGGAGGGGCAGCAATACGGCTACCTGTTCTACTCCCATGTGAATTGGATCTGCTTCACTCTGGTCTTTCAGATTTTAGCCAGTCAAAACGCAATAACAGAAAGCCAAACTGTTTCCAGAGGATTTCCACGAAATGAGGCAGCATCTCAAATAGGGCAGAACTGCTGTTCACATAAATATTAGAGCAGCTGTGCAAGAAATCTTCTGAGAAATTCTCACTTGAAACGAATTTTACGTCATACATCTAAGGTACCTTATAAACATGTCGGTGATCCTAAGGGTGTACATGACTTGGTCTAATTGAAAATTCTCTTTGAGAGAGGCATTTTTATGGGCCGTAACGCGTATTTAGGGGGGACTGTTACATAATATGTAATATGTAATGGATACTATCTTTACATGAGCTATGGCATGCGGGGTGGGGAGGGGGGCTTCGGAATTTTACAGGAGTTTTTCGAGGTTTTACCGGAAATTCTCCGTAGTGACTATCTGTGCAGAAAATCTAGAATACTTTTGTGTTCTGACTGCTATTATGTGTTACGAACAAGGCCGTATCCAGGGGGGGGGGGGGGAGGTTAGGGGGTTGAACCCCTACATATGAAATTTAAATACACTGAAATATTGTTACTCTTCTGAGGGGCTTTGGATCTTTCCACCCGGGGATCTATTATTAATGTTCAGAGTGTACGCTGTTGCATGACCAACCAAAATTCATCCAGACGCGGAGAATTTGAACTTAAACAAAGGTCTGCATTTCCAGGGGCAAAGATGCGACATCGGAGAAGTTACACCTGTACAAAAGTAGGAAAATAATTTTAGGATATATCTTTTTAGGATATGAATCTGAGATTTTATTTTGTTTTTCGGGAACGGCTTACATGTCCAGTTAGTAAATATTTCAAGCATAGAGGCACATAGAGATACCACAAATTCGAAAAATAAGGTTCATTCGATGAAACGATCATCCCTAGATAACGGACAAATGAAGTAAAGCATTTTGTCGGGTTTTCAGGAATATTTAACCAAGTGATATGTTACTAGACTGCTGGATCACATCCGTATTCGGTTAAACTTTAAGATTGTCACTGAAAACTAAAACGTCTTCGACCTTCAACCCACCCTACACATTTCCCGATGAAAAATGTGCAGCCTACGTAGTTCTATGATAGTTGTACGAAAAAGTTGCATCTAGTGATATGTAATAGTAAAGAGTACTCTCATTTAATGTGCCTCAGACTGGGCCAATCTTAAGTAGTAGTATCCAGAAGCATAGCATGCAGTAAAATGCAGTAGCACGGTAGCTTTGAAGTAGAAGCATGTCAATTAGTACTCCATGCTACTTTTTCGTACAACTTCATACTACTATTCTGAGATAAATTTCTCATCGGGTTATTCGCCACGTTCTAGGCGTTTTCCAGTTATCAACAACACATCCAATTTCACATTTGTCAACTAGTCGATTTCAGATGCTATTAGTAATAGGCTTTCAGGACGATTGTCAGCCATTGTTGAACACATAGTGGTCTTAACCAGCTTCATCTTGCTAAAAAAAAATTCCCCTTCTGCTGAGGTAACAGGGATTGTCCTAGCCAACTTTAACGCTTTCCATACTAGTGGTAAGACAACTTTTAATTCATGAAAGACTTCGAATATGTCTTCAAACTGTTTCTGTGTTTCGAGGACCTACACTGTCAGAAGTTTCATAATAGATAAAACGAGGATGAGTCAACAGATAATGCCTAACAGATAACAATTCGGATGTTATCTATTGTATTTGAAAACGTTATGCATGAAATATTATGCAAAACAAGCTTTGTTAGGAAGAGCCAAAAAAGCATCTACTGACTTTATTCCTTATCGTCATGATATCGGAAAACTCAGCAGATACTTTTTGGCTGTCTTTCGGTTCTTCCCGATGGTAACGCTTATTATGCATAACATTTTGAAACACAGCAGATAAAATCCGAAGTGTTATCTGTTACGCATTATCTGTTGAAAACCGCGCATCCTCGTGTTACATTTTATGAAACTTCTGACAGTGTACTGGCGACTTTCGGGGATCATGTAGGAACAACACTAACTCGTTTTTGAACTTTTTTCGGTTTAGTACCGGAAAGGAGGCGAGAAGGCTGTCGAAACTGGAGTAGACGGTACCCTGACGGTACCGTGGTATTATTCCTGGAACAGTATTTGTAGTTGGAAATCATGTAAATTTCAGTAAGTTACCTATTTTTGAAAGCTATAGAAATTTAGGAGATTACCGGAATCGGCCGGTGAACGTTCCAGTAAGCTCTGTTGTCTGACTGCATGAACCACTTTGGTAAGTTGTGTGTCGGGGTCATCCCGGTAAGCGGCAAGTCAATATTTTGCCATTAAGCAGCAAAATTACGCTGGATTGCCAAATTCTGGTAGGTTCCGTGAGGCAAATTCCGGTAGATTCCCTGATCCAACCTCCAGTAAGTCCCCAGTCCCTGAGTCGAGTTCCGATATATATAAAAGATACCCTTTTGGATGCTTCCTCATCGCTTTCAAAAATCACGGACAACAGGGCCCAACCAGTGCACGACGTAATCGTCCACACAATTACTTACTTACTTAGATTCTTTGAGCAAGACTTTGGTAGATTCTTTAGGCAAAATTCCGGTACGTTGCCCGAGCAATAATCCGGTAGATTCCCTAAAAATCATCAAGTTCAGGTGAATTTGACAACGTTTAACGGCAATTTTATATACCTAATCAATCCTTCACTAACATAAACTGAAAATTAATTCATTAATTTTTCAATTTGTCCTCTCTCGTCTTCCAAACCCTCCACTCACCAACTACCCTCAAGGAGATGTTTCTTTAAAGGACCTGTCTTAGCTATAATACTTATGCGACCTACTTCAATAATCAGTCCATATATTTCTAAACCCGGAGACCCCAATTTCGTGCGGTACATTGTAACCCCTCCAACAAAACCACGCTAATTCTCTAACTAGCCCTGTTTTGCTACCTACGATGTGTATCACGCTGTCGACGGTTGTCTGCGAGAAGTTTTTCCACCAGAAAAACCGGTTATGTAAATTGTTTCCCTGTTTTCGCTAAGAGTCCACGGGTCTCGAAAAAGTCTTAAACCGCAAAAATTGTGGGTTATTTGTTGAAATCACAGCCTAGTTTTAAAGTACTCAAATATTTTAAAATACTGTAAGTTGAAGAGTAAATAGTGGGAGGGGTCCTTTAACCGATTTTTAAATCGGTTAGCATCAAAGCAAGAAATCGGTGCTTCGCGCCGATTAATTTTCGCTTACTTCGGGAAACAAAGAATCGAGTAAGGCCCTGTTCCCTGTGGCACTTTCCAAAGGAACCCCTTTAGTATTTTTCACTCCTGCTGTCTCATTCGCCCTGAAATGCTGGCGGCTAGTACTTTCGTTTCCATTTCCTTTGCGATCGAAGAATGTCCAGGCGTCAGGAGAAGAATTACAATTGGCACTGGAAGGAACTTCGAAAAGAATTTATCGACATCGACAGTGAGGTCGATTCCGGTTCCTGCCGGAAATCTAATGGTAATGAGCGTTGAAGCTATTCAATATATTTTCATTATCTGGTCTTGGATTCCAAAGCTTGCGGAACACTTGCTGCTATCCTCACCCAGAGGCTTGGTTTGTGGATGAAATCGCATCAGTCCTTCCTATTAATCCAAGCTTATTCCCCCACCTACGAAATCTTCAGAAAGATACCTAATTCATTTGTTCCGTATTTCAGTAAACATTTTAACTCTTCATGATTTATGTTCGTTTCTTAGTTATTGTTTGTTAATTTGAGTTTTATTTGTATTTTAGTGAGTGTTTATTTTTCCAATTCCCACCCGTGTTAGCCTAGTGCTAGTAGGGTTGAAGATAAAATTGATTGATTGATTGATTGATAATGTGCACATTTTTTAGCAAAATGTTTAGCCCGATCACAAATCGAATGATCTAGATGTACTAATTTGGAAGCCATTGACAACTAAAGTCCCCAGATTTTTGTCTGAAATCTAATGACGACTAAAGTCTCAGAATTTTCTTCTGAAATCCATACGCTTTAGCTGCCACTTACATTTCGTGGTTTCGGACATATGCGCAAAATCATCCAGAATGTTTATTAGCCAATTTTAGAACACACGCCATCGCTGACTTCTTCAACAATCTTGTAGCCAGATAAGCAGGAACGGAAAAATGTTCCGGTCAGCTGCTTTTTGTGCAATGTAGCTAGTGACGTAAATCGACGCTTGGATTTCGCATTTATGAAAATCCCGCCAAAGATTTCAAGTCGAAAGCATAAGAGCGTGTTCCACCCTTCTAACATTGTTACTATTAGTTACTATTTCCGTTCCATCCTCACGAAAAGTTACTACGCTGACCGTTCCAACCTTGTCGGAATAGTAACTAATAGTTACTATTTGCTTACCATGCTCGGGAGCGTAGTAAGCGTAGTAACTACGCATCTCTGTAACGTGAATGGTCGGATTCACCCCCGGCGTAAGATCCTGCTGGAAAATAGAAAAATCGTTCCAGCCTTGACGAAAAAAAAAGCCAGAATTCGTGACGTCATGCGTAGTAACTACGGTAAGTAGGATGGAACACGCTCTAAGTCATTCTTTATCTCTCTTCTTTTTCGTTCATCTGAGATTTTCAGTTATTCAGTTAATTGGTTTTTATGGCACTTGGCTTCCGGCCAAGTGCCATATACCATCACTTTTCCGTCGGTCGGTCCGGTGTTTGCGAGTTAGGGTACTTCCAGATGTGCTAGGACGCTGAAACTTGGCAGGCATATAAGGGACCCGACCAAACTAACTTGGAAATAGTCACTTGCTCGATCCGACCATCGTGGGGGGGGGGGGAGGGGAGCCGGAATCCGGAATTTAGTGACATGCACAACTTTCGAACGGATGATCAGATCTTAATGAAACTTGATATTTAGAAAGATGTCATGCCTCAGATGTCCTTGGCCGGACAGAATCCGATGAATGTGAGGGGGAGTTGGAGAGGGGAACCGGAAATCATGTGACACGCTAACAGTGGAGCGATCGGGATGAAACTTGGTGGAAGGAACAAACACAAGCTCTAGGTACATCCTTGACAGAACCGCACCGGCTTCGTGTATTGTGGGGGGAGTTGGACGGGGGTTCCGGAAATCCGGTGATACGGAGTTAAGTTACTTCCAGGTGGGCTAGGACAATAAACTTGGCAGATCCGACTAGATTAAAGTAGAAATAGTCAACTACCCGATCCAAAGACCGTGGGGGAGTGGAAGGAGGGGGAATCCGGTATCTTGCGGAATGTCTAACATTGGAATGGATCTTGATATTTGGAAAGACCTCGTGGCTCGGATGTCCCATTTAAAGTCCGGACCGGATCCGACGAATGTGGGGGGGGGGATTCGGAAGGGGGAACCGGAAATCTTGTGACACGCTTAGAGTGGAGCGGTTGAGATGAAACTTGGTGGGAAGGACAAGCCCACCAACTAGATACTTCAGTTACAGAATCGAAAAGGATTTGGACACTTTGGGGGGAGTTAGAGGCGGGCAAGGCCGGAATTCCGGCTATCACGAGTTAAGGTATTTCCAGATGTGCTAAGACGATGACACTTGGCTTGAACATTAGAGACTTGACATTTTTGGCTTAGAAAATAGTCAGTTCTCCGACCCAACCATCGAGGGGGAGTGTAGGGAGGTGGAATCTGGAATCTTCAGGTATGTATAACTTTTGAACGAGTGGTCGGATCTTAACGAAAATTGATGTGATTGTGACCTCGTGATTGGGATGTCCCGTTTTAAGTCCGGACCGGATACGATGAATGTGGGAGGGCGGGGGGCGGAAATCTTCTGACAGTGGAGCGATTGGGATGAAACTTGGTGGAAAGAACAAGGACAAGAACTAGACACATCAGTGACGAAAACCGGACCGGGTTTGGGGGATCGCGAATTAGGTACTTCCAGATGTGTTAGGGCGATGAAACTTGGCTTGAACATTAGAAACTTGACTAGATTGGCTTAGACATCGTCACTTCTCAGATCCGATGCATCCTAACCTTAAAGTACTTATCCTAACCACAAAGTACAAAAAATACTTTTAAGCAAAGTATATATTTAACTCAAGGGTGTTGTTCAAAAACTAATTTTTAGCAACCTTAAGTGCGTTTCTGAACCGAAAAGTCAAAAAATTACTTGAACCAAACGATATATATTCATGATCCCCAAGGGCCCATGATCATTTTTGCCTCAAGGATTTTGCTGATAACTGAATTTCTTAAAATACAAACAATGATTTTGAGCAAAAGATACATTTTCATGATTACAATGAGCTTATCATCATTTGTGCTTCAAATGTGTTCACTAAAAATGAATCTCTAGTGCCCTTAAAGCGCGCGTCGTCACGGCCAAATGCACAAATAAAATAGTCTTATGAAAAATACATTCTCGTGATTTCCAAGGACCCATGACCACTCTTACTCAAGGGTTTTGCTTAAAAATGATCACAACAAACAAAACGAATTGACGAATTCCTACTTTAATCCTATGACCCAGCCTTTGCCATACGAGCTTCCAGCTCTTGTTTATGGTACTTGCCTTCCGGCCAAGTGCCACATATCGATCACTTTTCCTTCGGTCGGTCCGTCAATCCAGTAATCTCGAATTAGGGTACTTCCAGATGTGCTAGGACGATGAAACTCGGCAGGTATTTTAAGGACCCGACCAAACGTAAATTCCCATGTTTGCTATGTTTGCTGCATGTCTGGTCGGTCAAGTATTGCTGGAAGTGATGGCTAAAGTAATTGGTAGGTTTGGTGGCACACAAAGTGGGGTTTGAGGGGGTCTTATAATTGCGTCATCCTTTTCTAGGAATCTATTGTACAGGTTTATACAAAACTCACCAGTATCTCTGTTTAAAGCTAAGTCACTTATTTCGTTTTTTTTTATTTCAAATGCTTCACGTATGAACTGACCTGTCTCTCTCTCAAAAAACGAAAAAACGAAAATCACGGTTTTCTATTTCTTAAGCCGTTTTAAGAGGTCAGTCAAACCGACCGGCGGGACAATAAAACGGTCAATAATTGTAAATATGTAGGTTAACGACCTATGGAGAAAAGGCAAAAAACACAACTAATAGTAAGTGTTATTTACGATTTTCGTTCCAACCTCGTGAGAAGTTTCTGCGCTGACTGTTCCATCCTTTTCGAAGTAGTAACCATAAGTAACTATTTTCTTACCACGCTCAGGAGCGTAGTAACCGTGGTAACTACGATCTCGGTGACGTGATAGGCCCGATTAGCCCGTGGCATGATATGTTGCCGAAAAGCGAAAAATTCGTTACAGCCTTGACAACAAGAAGCCAGTACCCGTGACGTCATGCGTAGTCGCCATGGTAAGTAGGGTGGAACACGCTGTTTGAGTATTTTGGGAAACACTGCTTCCGGTCGATTGTGTCGTGAAATAGCTATTTCTAATCAGAGCATTGCTTCATTGCATTGCCGATTAGCCCGTGGCATGATGTTTGGGCGAAAAGCGAAAAATTCCTTCCAGGCTTGACAACAAGAAGCCAGTACACGTGACGTCATGCGTAGTCGCTACGGTAAGTAGGGTGGAACACGCTTTTTGAGTATTTTTGGAAACACTGCTTCCGGGCTATTGTATCGTGAAAAAGCTATTTCTAGTTAGAGCATTGCTTCAAATTGGGCACGAGCAGTAATCCTCGGTCCGGTGGTTGTCTGTCAGACTGTAACGAGACAAACTTTTTTTGTATTTACCGCTCTTAGTGTTGTTCAATCTCCGAGGAAGAGGCGCTGTGAGACTAATCTCAACGTTGGAAAACAAGGCTCCAAACGTCGAGATTTGTTCAGGGAGAAGAAGAATATAATCGTACCAGAACAGGGCTTTCTGTGTCTCAACTCTTAAGAAAGGGGAAGAAAATCAGAACAGTGTCTTGCCTCTCGTGCTTTTTTCTCCCGAAATACGCTAGAGAACTGCAAAAAAGAAAATAAACAACATAGGCTAGAAACTACATCACAGACAGTCTATGTGACAACAAAAATGGTTTTCCCCATCGTGTTCGGCATGTCTTCTTACCCCGAAATCGAACATTTAATCAACTTCAAATGAAGCTTTTACTTTCACCCAAATTGCCGGTGTTTGCCGGATTCCGGGCGAGTGCCTTGTCGGACGAGAAAATGTTTTGCATATTCGTGTTCAGCATGTCTTCGTAACCCAGAATCAACTATCACATTAGCTCTTTAAAAATATTTTGTTTGCCCCTAAATTTGAACCCCCTCCCCTACCCCTAAATCTAGGGCTACAGAGCCCATCTACGAACTTGATCTTACCCTTGACCCAAAGAGTCGTCACACCAAGTTTCATCAAAATATCTCATTCCATTCGAGAGTTATCGTGCTAACAGACGGACTTTGACAACTTTGTTTTCTTGTTCTCTTTTAAATATGGATTTGTTGTCGCGTCAGACGCGGATAGGGTTGTCACAACTCACAACTGATTTTCGTAAGAGATGAAATCTGTCTTCTTTAGAGGTATTAATTCGTTTGAGTTCCTGAACTGGCCGTTTTAGAGCCTTTGGCATGTTGGCATTCGGAATTCATCTGTTGATTTCTTTTCGTTTCTACAAATAAAGCAAAGCAAAGCAAACCAAAAGCAAACAGACGGACAGACGGACGGACGGATAGACGGACTCCTTTTACGATTTCATAGGTATCCCTCGACTTATGTGTTGGGATCCCAAAAAGAGTAAAATATCATTTATTAGATTTACAGAAGAAAAGTTAAAATAAGGTATGATAATTTTTTGTTTTGTTTTTAAGTTTAAAAATAAAATAAAAATAATAAAATTTTGTTAGCTATATGATGGGGTGGTTTCCCCTGGGGTGCAGGAAGATAAAAACAAAATTTGTTAGTTATTGTGTAAATTGAGAGGTAAGGTTGTGTCTGAGAGTAGGAGCAGTGACCACTCTGCGCATTATGTTTAAAACGGAAAGAATGTGGTTCTCGGCGTCCAGGAATGTTTTGATTATGTGTTATTATCTTCTTATTTGTCAATAAACCCATTGAATTGAATTGAAAGCCGATTTCGGCCATTCCAAGTAGGATCGACTAAAAAGAGGCACGGCATGGCACGAGATAGTGTAGGAGGCACGAATACTAAAAAGAGGCACGAAAACTAAAAGGACCCTTCCAGGTTTCGGAGTGAGGGGCACAACCAATGTTCTAACGTGCCTTCTTTTAGGCTTTGGAGTTACAAACTCTCACTTACTTGTCTACTTTTCTTACTTGCTAATTACTTTTTATTCCTCATGCCTCCTGCGCCGTAACTTGCCATGTCGTGCCTCTTTTTAGTCGATCCCATTCCAAGTCGATCAGTCCGCACAGGGCAGTTGAATGAACGGTAAGTTACAACGAGACAAGCTCGTTCTAGGTTAGCTTAGGTTATTTTTTTATTTTTTTTTACACGAAATCACAGTAAACAACTTGTAACAAAAAACATAAAAACTAAACGATACATGTTCATATAAACCAGTCACCCGAGAACCCGGGCGTCCAGGTTGCCCTGGGGGTGACCACTAAATCCTACAACAGTCAAGTAGTGAAGGCGGCTTTTAAAACATTAGGCATTGACAGCCGGATTAAATACGATGGTAGTTGGTACAGGCAGTTGATTTGATAAATGTAATCCAGAACGTCTTTTTCTTTTTTTCTTTTCTACGCCGACAAGTATACATCTTAGCTGGAAAGAAGAAGAAGAGACAGTTGACTCCAAAACCAAAATGCAGAAGAATCTCTACCCTTTCAACGACCCTGTCTTAGATAATTTAAGTTTATTTGATCTGACCATGGAAGAATCTGCCTGCGAAGAACCTGCCTATCATTCTACCTCCAGCGAGTTTCCAGCTGCCACCAATTTGAAGAAACGAGAAGAGGAGCTACTTAGCGAGATGATCAAAGTCGTGCAGGCAGCAGGACCTGCCGAACATTCAAGGAAGACGAAAAAGAAAGGCGGAAAGGGACCGACAGCGAAGTAAAAGCAGGCGGAAAGGGACCGACAGCGAAGTAAAAGTAGATGGCATAGACAGAGTAGGAATAAAGAAAGAAAAGAAGAAGGAAACACCATAACAAGAGGAGGACAGACAAACATAGAGACCACGAGATTATTATCCTATCTACAAAATTATCCTATTGTAGAAGCATGCTCTCCCATTGATGCTTAATGTTATTGTTGTAATTATAAGTTGTCCAATTGCTGTAAGTGGGTCAGTGATGTTGTAAGTACTTACTATTTTTTATTTTTTTTTACTATTTCGGGCCCAAGGAGGGAGGCGGGGCAGGAATTTACAGAAACGAAAATAAATAGATCGAACTTGTTTTATATCAGTGTTAGCTAACATTCGCCAGAAAGTTGCGATGTATAAAATGTGAGGCAGGGCCACGGAGTTAGTAATCGTGGCGAGAATAAGACGATTGCAATTCAGTTTGAAGGAAGGAAGAAATATCTGCCATTCGATTAGTTTAGCATTGTGACGCCATCCAAACTTTAGGCTCGTTTTCCTGTTAGGGTTTTCCTTCAGGCTCGTTTTCCTGACAGCTATGTCCGGCGGCATTATGTTTTACAAATGAAGTAAGAAGTCGTGTTCATCAGCATGAAGAAAGGAGGATAAAGCCTTCCCCACAAAGGTTCTTCTCCATCTTGTCCTCAATGACTCGGACGGATCTCCTAAAATGCACGGTGCGGTTTTCAGGGCTTTACATTTTGTATCTACAGTTTTTGTGTAAATAAGCATTTCTTGCTTGAACTATAGTTGCGTTTTGATCGCCTGTGTAAGTTCTCTTGTGAGTTCGCGGTTGCAGCTTAATTTCCGTTTTACACTCAGTTCGCCTGACGCCTGACGGCTTCGCCGTTTCAGGACGCAGGTGAATAAAAACGGAAAATAAGCATCATAAAATAACGATTTTATTCATAAGATCGTCTAAATAAGTCAGGAAAGGGTAGTTACATTTGACAGTGAAAAGGCCATTCTTGTAGTCAAAACATACTAGTTGTAATCATCCATTTCCAAACACACTATCCAACACTTTCAATTTTTGTCGGTAAATTTATTCATGACTGGCGAACTCGGACCGGGAACTGCGTCTGCGTCACAGCTCGCCGTTTCACTCGCAGGTGTCGTAGAACCTAGAACTGACACGGTCTCCGTTTCAGCAAAAACGACAATTAAGCAAACTGCGAACTCGGAAGGTGGTCGAAAACGACAAATAAGAAGAACTGAGATCAGGAACGGCAATCAAAAACGCAACTTATGTGTGCGTAACTTATCCAATGAAACAACTTCTTTGGGTGGAACTTGATCAGCTCGAATTAGCCTATAATTTGTGTGTTAAGTCATAGACTTAGTTGGTTGGAAACTTGTCAAGTGACATAATGCCAGATCAAACCAACACAATATCCGTTCAAAGTCCACCTCATTAGAATGCGAAAGGAATATCAGTACTGTCGGACCTGGATATAAGAATTGGTTTGGTATGGTACTCTGTAATAACATCAAGCTAAATTAGATTATCTCAGGTGGCCCATGAACGAAGTGGATGGGGCGGAGATTGGACAGTGTAGATCCAAGACCAGAATCACCGCAGGATAGTGATGTTCGTAACGCTAGCCCGAACCCAAACTGCTGTCAAGTTACGGATCCAAGTCACCGGACAATACGGGTAAAGTTGCTTATGAACAAGCAAGGTGGGAGGACGAAACCCCAAACTTCTAAGACGAAGCCCAAAATTTCTAAGTTGTGTGATCTGCAAGCAAACCAAGTTCCCTCGTACTGCATCTAACCGTTCACAAGTCATGAACTTGAGCAACTGGCCAGTACTAGGCTTAGTTGCGCGAGAGGGGGAGGTGTAACTCCAAAGGGCACATCCAGACCCTAAAACTTATAAATACACTAAATCCCACCGCCCCGAAACCACCACCAATTGATCAGGATTTTTTTGTATTGATAGCTAGTGGCCTATTGTATGTTTCTTATGTTATTTTCCTGTTGTCTTTTGTTCTTTGCTCTTTTTTTTATTTATCTCTACTCCACACTCTTTTGTTGTAAAACATTTTGTTGGTTCTAAATATGCTTACTTACTTACTAACCGTTGCCAAGTTGCGAACATGAGTCACTCGACGGCCTAGGCCCCACCTTCTCCTGAAGCAGGAGAAGGTGGGAACGTGAATTCAAAAGGCACAACTAGACCCAAATCGACAAGTACACGAAGTTTCAACTTTCTACCTGTGATGGTCCACTTGTGTGGCGGCCTTCCGTAAAACGGAGACCGAAAACCGGCTAGAGCAGCCACAAGAGTGGATTGTGCATAAATGAGCACCCCACTAAATCCTGTTAGCTCCTAACAGTAGTATCTGGAATCGGAAATCACAACTGGAATTTACCTCCTCCACCTCGTAGTTCGACGATAGGTATCCGAGGCGAGAAACTATCAATACAACTATCTGTAAATGGTTTCCGTCCTTATTTTCCTCATCTAAACCGCTACAATCGTCTCAGCAACTACAATAGTCTGAACTATTATTTATTGTATGATATAGTCGGAATATGATAAATTAGGGCTTTCATTCAATCAGTGGAAGACCGAAGTTCTGTTTGCAAACCAAGAAGCCACTGACATACCAATTGGAACTATCACAAACTTCCGAGCATTTCTTTTTGTGAAAAGATTTGTGAAGGATGGAACTCACATCTCCAGATTTGTTCTAGCCAATGTGTATAGTAAGTTTTGGAACTTTTTAAAGTTAGAAATAGCTCAGAAATAAATGGTCAGCGTAATTTAATTATATATCTGTAAAGTATCTGCTGAGAGTTCCACAGTGGACAAGTAATAACAGTTTTTAGAGCAAGTATGGATTAGCACGGCCCGGCCCGTACCTGCAGCATTGCGCAACGTCGCGTCAGCACATACTCTCATCTAGCGAAAGTTTTTCAAGTTAAGAGTTACGTAAGTTGCGTTTTTTTGGATGTAGTTTCGGTGTAGTTTCGCGTAAAAGCCGTTTTATTTGTCCATTCCATTTGCTGTAGTTTCGAACCTGAAACTACGGAGCTCAAATTACGAACTACCTCGCCGACGTAGTTTGGTGTAGTTTGACTTTTCGGAAACAAGAACTCAATAAAACGCAAGTAAGACAAAACAAGAGCCAAACTACAAACTTTGACGAAACAAAAGTAAATCCAATAAAACGCAACTGTAGTTTAGACTTGCGTCTGCTAACGTTGCCATTAATGTTATGGTTCTTCTTTTCTTGTGTTCTCTATTCTTCTTTAATTAGTTTGTCTTTCTACATTGCTGTGTACCAAGATGGTTAGTACATCAGTAATGATAATATCTGTATAAATACTTTATGTTTATGTGATATTTAGAGACGTAAACTACGCGTTTGGACTCAAAACGGGATCGACTAAAAAGACGCACGGCACAACATAGTATAGGAGGCACGTGTCCTAAAAAGAGGCACGAAAACTAAAAGGGCTCTTTCAGGCTTCCGAGTGAGGGGAACCAATGTTCTAACGTGCCGTCTTTTAGTATCTGGAGTCACGAACTCTCACTTACTTACTACTTTTATTTTGCTAATCTCTTTTGATTATTCGTGCCTTCTGCGCCGTAACGTGCCTCTTTTTAGTCGATCCCACTCGAAACTGCAAACGCTAGAAGACGAGTAATTCGTCTTATTCTGGTTCAGCAATTCAAGTGGACTAGTTTCTGTTAATCTTTCATTGTGTCACAATCAACAATTCTTATAAGACACAGGAAAAAGTCTGATCCAATTGGTAGTGGGTAACTTCCTACTACCAAGACGTATGTAAAACCTACGTTACCTGTAAATGCAAATTTGCTGCTCATCATGTGAGTCTGTTTTACAATGACTGTTCCAAGCTTTGATTGTGAGGCGTTGGAGTTTGACATAAACTAGTCCGCTTGTAAGCGCTTAATATGGCGTATTGTTACAATGTGAATGTAAACAAGTGTAGATTGATCGAAATACAAAAATAATCTTGGGAATGAAGAAATACGGCCTGACAGTTTTTGGAGCTGATTATTACTAGTAACAATTCAAATCTATTTCCACAACCTATGCCCGTTTTTTTCAAAAGTTAGCGATGAGAATTTTAAATTATTTGCTTCAGTTCCTTCGTATTTTCATCTTTATCATAGTATTTACATTGTTGTCGAACGTACATACATATGTTGCTATATTATATTACTCCTCAATCCCGAGGGATAGAAATAAATAGATATAAACAACTGTATGTCTTATATTCTGTAGATGTGTGTCACTTCAGGTTCCCCATTCTTTGTCTCACATTTCCTTTTTTTCCTTTCTGACAACACGCAGGATAATTAGCACGCAGGATAATTAGCAGAGAATAACGAGGAAGGAAACTAGTGCAGTTGCACGCTCTCAATGAGTGATGATTGTAACTATCTCTTTAAATGTCACGATGAGGGTTAACACCAAAGCGAAGTAACACTAAGGAGTAGCGCCAAGTCCTATGCTTTTCATGCAGAAAAAACGGGCCTCACCTGTACCTACTATGCTCGGGACATTCAAAGCGAGACAAACTTGCGGGCTTAGAAAATTCTAGTAAAGCAAAGATGCGGCCTGTACGCATTGAGGAATCAGGGGAGGCTGTATTTTTTTTTTTTTGCTGTTTCCGGAATATGGAGGTATCGGAGCCAGTGCTGGTGCACGACTGATTGAGTTTCAGTAGGGACCTTACTTATCGCTAGCGGTGCTAATGTCGCTGTTACTCAAGTGTGCGTCACTTTTGTCAAGTCTTGGTGCTTCTTTCTACGATTATTTTACTCTGATACCAAAGACCGGCTGCAATGGTGAGACAGCTTAGAAAACTCCTTTAAAAGCGTGTCGTGGGGGATCGAGCAGCTCGAGCGCCCTTCCACATAGCGTTTGGACTCGAAACTGCAAACGCTAGAAGACTAGTAATTTGTATTGTTGCGGTTCAGCTATCCAAGTGGACTATATTTTCTGTTAATCGCTCATTGTCTCACAATCAACAATTATGAGGTATTCCTCCACTTACGTTTTGCGATCCCATAAAGCTAAAGTAATCCCTGTTATGGGGAATCCCAAAAAGTAAGTGGAGGGATACCCATGACATCGCAAGAGCTGTCCGCCCGTCCGTCTGTCAGCACGATAACTCTCGAAGGGAATGAAAAACTTGTATGATGCTTGTGTGAGGATTCTTAGGGTCAAGGGAAAGTTCGAGTTCATAGATGGGCTCTGTAGCCTTTGATTTAGGGGTGGAGTAGGTGGTTCAAATTAAGGGCAAACGAAACATTTTTAAAAACTAATAAGATAGTTGATTAAAGGGTAAGAATACATGCCAAAAACGATTAGGAAACCCATTTTCTCGCCGGTCAAGTAGGTTGCCCGGAATCCGACCAATACCGCAAAATTGTTAAATACAAAAGTTTTATTTGAAGTTGATTAAATATCCAATTTAGGGATAAGAAAGATTTTGAATTCGCATATGACAATCTTTTCGGGGATCCCAAAACGTAAGTGGAGGAATACCTATGACATTCCAGCTTACTTTGGCACAAGATGAAGTAGTAAAACTTAAGGCTGGCCTGGTTAAAGAAATCGAGAAAAAAGTTCAGGAAAAAATTGCTTCCGTGGCAGGAGCAGGAGGCTCATCACAACAAGCCACTCTAAACCCTGAACTGATTGTTTCGGAAATTTATGATTCGATCACGCTAGAATACAACGGAAAGTTTGAGAAAGTTGAAAAAATGTTTTCATCTCTGAACAGCCAAATTCAGTCAATAGAGCTTCGGGTCGCTACTATTGAGGAAAAGTTGGACGATTACGATCAGGAGAGTTTGCTTGATTCTCTGGTGCTTTTTGGAGTGAAACAGGACCCCGGGGTTGACCTGGGTACTGCTGTTCTGGAAATAGCAAAGAGAATGGGTGTACATGTTCAGAAAGAACAGGTGTTGTCCGTGTACCGTTTTAGTCTTCCGAACGCCACGGGGAATATCCAGACACCTACGCCTGTTGCGCCAGTTCTCGTTAAATTCGCGACGAAAGATATGGCGTATACTGTTTTCAAAGCGAAATCAAAGCAATTCGACGTTTCAAAAAATTTTTACCTCCGAGAATTTGATTGCTTTTATACTACGCTTTGATTCACCCATATATTTCGTATGGCTGCATGTTATGGGCAAGCAATTTTTATGTGAATTTTAAACGTGTTCAGATTCTTCAAAATAAAGCGATGCGTCTTATTGGTGGATATGTCGAAGGTGCACACAACACTGCAGCTTGTTTCAAAAAATTGCAAGTGCTTAATGTAGGACAGCTGCGGGAGTACCAAGTCGGAATTTTTGCTTATCAATGTTGGAGTGATGCAAGTCCAGAGGTTTTTCGTGATTATTTTAGTGACAATAGATCTTTGCATCATTATGAAACACGTCATGCTAGTGACTTCGTTGTCCCGCATAGAAGTGGAACCAGGGCCGGCTTCCCTACTAGATTTTCAGGGCCTAATGTGTGGAACTCTGTTCCGGAGAGCATTCGGGCGGCTGAGCACCTGGGGCTATTTAAAATAAATTGAAAAAGTATTGGTTAGGCCAAGGTTCATAGTTTTTTCTTCTTGTTTTTCTTCTTATTTTTCTTTTTTCTCATTATTATTAATAAATGAGTTGATGAGAGATTGGTTATTATTTCTTGTTTTAGTGCTTTTTTCTGGTATGTTTTGTTTCTAGTTAATTATTAGTTAGGATATGAGTTTTATGTACCCGCCCAACCGCAAGTGCTTTCTTATACCTTTCTTGGGGCGGGTACTGGCAACATAGTTAAATGTATTTGGGTCGTAAAATAAACTGAACTGAACTGAAAAAAAATTGCAAAAGTTGTCCGTCCGTCTGTCCGTCTGTTAGCACAATAACTCTCGAAGGGGTTGAGATATTTTGTTCAAATTTGGCACAGTGACTCTTTGGGTAAAAGTTCAGAATCGAAGATGAGCTCCGTAGCCCTAAATTTAGGGGTAGGGAGGGGTTTCAAATTAAGGGACGAAACATTTTTTTTTTTTAAAGCTAATGAGATTTAGGGGTAAGGAAACATGCTGACTCCGAATGTGAGAATTATTTTCTCGTCGGACAAGTAGTTCGCGCTGAATCAGGGAATTCAGCATGAAGTTATAACATAGTCGATATAGAGTGAGGAAACGTGCTATTGCAACTTTCGAACATACTAATGATAAACAGAAAGTGGTAATCAGTTTTATCTATGAAGTCTCAACGGTATTTACTGGGTCGAAAAGTTAGAATGCATCCGACAACTATCTAGTAACAATTTAACAAAATTGATTGACAAATTTTTTACCATTGACCAGTCCCTACCCTACCCTTTTACGCGCAAGTGCAAGCTCTGTGCGTGTGGCTGACGTCATTTTGTTTAATCTATACACCCAGGGGGATGGTGACTCCGCTGGCGCGTATAGACGCAAAGTCAATTGGGGTTATTAGAAGACTGTTTAAACCTAATGGGCTCTCGCGCAAATTTTTGTTGTTCGTCGCATGAGTTTCCACAGACATTTTTTAAAATGTTGATAAGCGTAGTTTCTTCACGAAAATGTTGGAAGTTTTTAACAGTGTAGTTTTTCCTGCTACACATCAAAATCCAACTAATACTGAAATCCACGCTTTCTTATCGTCAAACCAGACGTTCTGTATATGTATTCCCTAGATTTCCAGACGACGAGGCGTACAAATCTAGTCTATCTGGAATTTCCAGCAAGTACCTGGAATATATGACTCTTACCCTGGAATTCCAGAAGAGGCGACGTAGAAACCCAGGTTTGTCCGGAATTTCAACCGACTGCCCGAAATTCCAGGCTCTTACAAAATGTAAATTCGGACCTGTCTGGAATTTCAACCAATTGTCTGGAATTCGGGAATACTACCCTGGAATTTAAGGAAAGAAACATCACTACCTGAATTTCCAGATAAAGCTTGTCCGGAAATCAAGATAAGTATTTTAATTCCGTGCTGCAGCCCGGAAATCTGGGCAAAATGCCTGGATCCCCAGGCAAAATACCCAGAATCCAGGCTTTGTCTAGATTCCAGGCTGTTTTGGGATCCCAAAACGTAAGTGGAGGGATACCTATGACATCGCAAAAGTTGTCCGTCCGTTCGTCTGTCCGTCTGTGCGCGCTAAAACTCTCGAAGGGAATGAGATATTTTTATGAAATTTGGTGTGAGTATTCATTGGGTCAAGGGTAAGGTCAAGTTCGTAGATGGGCTCTGTAGCCCTACATTCGCGAGTGGGGGAGGGGGTTCAAATTAAGGGACAAACAAAGTATTATTAAACAGCTAATGTGATAGTCTATTATGGTGTAAGAAGGCATGCTGAGCACGATAGTGAAAACCATTTTCTCACCGGACAAGTAGTTCGTCTGGAATCCGGCAAAAACCGGAAAGTTGGTTAAAAGTATGAAGTTGATTAAAGGATCCATTTAGGAGTAAGAAGAACTGCTGAACACGATGGTGAAAACCATTTTCTCTCTGAACAAGTAGTTCGTCCGGAATCCGGCCAAAACCGGAAAGCTGGTTAAAAGTAAAAGTTTCATTTGAAGTTGATTAAATGTTCGATTTAGAGGTAAGAAGACATGAAAATGATGGTGAAAACCATTTTCTCGCCGGACAACTAGTTCGTCCGGAATCGGACCAAAACCCGAAAATTTGTTAAAAGCAAAAGTTTGATTAGATGACTGATTACGGGGTAAGAAGAGAGGATGAGTCTGTATATGACAGTCATTTTTTAACCGGACATATAATTAGTCCGGTAAGTCGAACTTTTATTCAAAGTTGATTAGATGTTGGATTTGTTTGAATGCGAGCAACTCTCAGACCTCAGGTGACAATTTCTTAATGGGTATACTATCAAGTTCCCCGATATTCTTGAAACAAAAAATAAAGCTAAGATACTTAAAATATGCCAATTCTTAAAGAGTGTATTACTTAAATAAAGATAAGTATTGAGTGATGTAAAGTGTATTGTAACTCATGTATTTTGTACGGCCAATTGGCTATTAAATATATTCATCATCATGGATATTCATCATCATCAACGACGCTGGATTTGTGTCTGAATTTTCTTTTTTCTGCTGGACTAGTAGTTTGCTCGGAATTCGGGTGAAACCGGAAACTTGGCAGAAGTAAAGCAGGAAGTCTCGGTCAGTATTATCAAAATAGATATGGCTTATGGAGGTATATCTGAACTTGGTTTTCTCAGATGATTAGCCTGGCGAAGACAAGACCCTATTGTCTGAATCAAATATTAGATTTTTGGGATCCCATCGACACCTTTGGTCTTGTTTTTCCTTCGTGCTAGCGTACATATTCTCTGGGTTTTGGATCGTCGGGGGGGGGGGGGGGCAAAGGTGTTGATATATGTTTTTCAAATTCGTAGAAGGATTCACTGTCAAAGTACAGGCCAAGTCCGTAGATGGGTCCTTGAGCCCTCTGTTTAGAGACCTTATAGAGAGCTTCCAAGTTATTTTTACGTGATCTACGCTTTGTATGTGTCTTTAGTCCCTCGTCTTTCCCAGAGAGTTGGGTTTTCGAATTAAGGGTAAAAACAAATATGTTTTAAAAGCTAACGAGATATTCGTTTAAGGGGTAAGGAGGCTCATTGAATCCGTATCTGAACTTTGTTTTCTTGCCGGACAAATAATTCTCCAGGAATTCAAGAAACTGGAAATTTGGCTGAAGCTCGAAGTTGTTTCTGAAGTCGATGAGAGATTCGGTATCAGGATGGGGAGACATGCTAAATTGAATTTTGAACTTTATTTCGTTGACGGATAAGCTGAAATTCGCCGGATTTTAATTCCGGATTTCGGTCTGTATTTTAATAGTAAAATCTTCAAACAGTCTGGTGAAGACGGATCTGGCGAAGACAAGACCCAATTTTCTGTATCAGATATTAGAGTTTTGGGATCGCATCGAAACCTTTGGTCTTGTTTACCCGGACATATAGTTCGGGTTTATAGCCGGAAAAACCGGAAAGTTTGTCATGCAAATTTGCCTTTGGTAGTAATCGCAAAATAAAAAGAGTATATATAGCTAAATACTTGGGTGTCCTTTTCGACTCCACCCTAATTTTAAAGCTCACATTTCGTTGCTGGGACGAATCAAGAAACTATCAAGTTTCTTGACATTTATATTGTGTGATATATGATATTATGTGCTCCAGCGACTAAAGTTTCTATTTTTCATATAAGGTTCTAAGAATCCTATATTTCTGTTTAGTTGACGCTTATATCCACTTCTTAGCTATTTCTGCTGACAATTAACTTCTTCAGAACCGCTGCAAACCCTCCAAAACTAAGCTATTCGAATTCTTGATAACTGCTTACAACACCCAAGGAGTAGCCTACATATATCCATCCTGAAACACAAACTTCTCACCTGTTTCTACGCTTATATCCACTTCTTAGCTATTTCTGCTGACAATTAACTTCTTCAGAACCGCTGCAAACCCTCCAAAACTAAGCTATTCGAATTCTTGATAACTGCTTACAACACCCAAGGAGTAGCCTACAGATATCCATCCTGAAACACAAACTTCTCACCTGTTTCTAAATATAATGACTCTTACGCAATAATTAGAGTTACAATTAAAGCTATCAAAAAGTTATGTTTAAGAGAAGACTAGGCAGTTTCATACCGAAATCTGAATTATCTGCTTGCAAGAACGGTTGGTAAAATTTGTATGTTTATTATTTATTTATTTTTATTATTTGCTTCACTCCACTAAAGATTGCTCTTTTTCATTTTTTCTGTTTTGTTGAAGTACTGACTCATATTTTTTTTCTTTGTCACACGAGCAGTATTAATTTGTATTTATTGCCCGGATGTCGAGCTTGTCTCCCCATTTGGGGAAGTCGAAGGAATTGATAGAATGACTATTCTTTTATAAAAAAAAACTGAAAACTAAAATAGCTGAATAGAACCGGTTCACAGGTTCCCGCCGATGTCAAATTCGTCTAAGCAGGTCGCATCTCTATGTCCCTGGATGATTTAGACAATACGGAGATTTAATGCAAGGGTCTTTTACCGTGACCAATCAACCGGAAGTAAATTTTGAAACTAAGTTTTGGCTCCCGGTCTGTTTACGAGGCTCAGACATTGGAGTCCTACACTTCTAAATTCAATTTAAAATCTGCTTCTGGTTTATTTGTCACGGTACATAGCCCTTGCATAACATTCAATCTCCTTATTTTTTTTTTATTATATTGTTTTCGTGTAATATACATGTGGGTTTCCATCTAAAGGCCGAACTTTCACACTATGCTACTGTCGTGAACTCCCCTGCCACCCGTGAGTTAGCGCCCTTGTCAATCTAGGGCGGAATAAAAGACTATGATGAGAGTCAGTCGGAGTTAAGACTCAGAAGTTGCTGTTTATCGGCTGGACCAACGACAGTCTGTTTTACTTTTCCTTGTTTCTTTTGTGCTGCAAGCTAATAAAGGTAACCTTTTGTATTAATTTATGTCGAAGAGAAAAAGACACGACAGGTAGCAGGAGATAATGAGCGTGCGAGGCTTCGAAATTTCAACTGCCAACACAGGTTTTAATCAGTCACTGTTCCCAAACATTTCTACGGCCTAGGCCAAAGGGTTTCACGTTTGACGAGGTCATGATCCACAAAATCGTGCATTGGGTTTGCTCTTGGGTATGGAGGCACAGTGCTTCCACTGTCCTTTAAAAAAAAAAAAGTCACTAAAAAAGGTCAAAGGTCAAAAGGTCACTAAAAATAAGGAGATTATCGGTAGACACGAGGAGTTTTGAATTTCGTTCAGTTTAAATAAGGATTACAAAATAATGTTTGGAAACAGCAACTGTAAAGTGTGCACGTCCGTCCCTCTATTTGTACGATCATCCTCGGATGGTCTGAGAGATCAATCTTGGTACGATAATCCTTTTTCGAAATATAGGTCAAATTTGTAAATGGGTCTTAGCCTATAGCTCTATATTTGGCCTGTTTCGATTATAAATATAGAAGGAAGCGGCCAGCGAGCCGCCGTTATCTATTGTGTTTGAAAACGTAATGAATGAAACGTTTTGCATAACAAGCTTTGTTAGGAAGGGCCAAAAAAACATCTACTGACTTCATTCCTTATCGTCATGATGTCGAAAAACTCAGCAGATACTTTTTGGCGGTTTTTCGATTCTTCCTGATAGCAATGACTAGTATACATAACATTTGAAACACAACAGATGACATCCGTAAGTGTTATCTGTTATGCATTGTCTGTTGAAACCGCGCATCCTCGTGTTATCTGTTCTGAAACTTTTGACAGTGCGTGCGTTTACATTTACCACGCGTGTCTAGAGAAAATTACCTTTAAAAAAATGATACTGAAAAATGTATCAGCATTTCGTTGTTATTTCTTGTGCATCTACACTCCTTGATTGATGCACCCTATGCCATGCCTAGGTTGACCTTATGGTAAAGTCAATCAAACTCTGATCCCACCGTTCATGCATTCTTTACAAACAACTGAAATAAATCTACGCTAGAACTTACTAAGCATGCTATCAATTTCCATCTAATGCCATCTAAATATCCATACTACATCCAATCTAGAGCGTATTTTCTAACAAGCTACGGGTACCATCATGTCCCAATCGCTACTGAGCTGGAATGGCTAGCATTTCAAGCCGGCTCTCAAAGCCTTCTCATGAGTCATTTCAGTGTCATGCGATCTTTTGTCTGTCGATTTGAGTGACTAGTAACACATATTCATAATTTGAGGAATGAGGGAGTTAGTAAATAATGCAGTCGTTACTACTCATGCACATTATTTACTTATAGGTAAGGTAAAGCGTTAGTCTTGACAGTCCAAACTGGCAGTTCTGGTTTCCGATTCTTTGCCCTAAGCCAGAATATGCAATGGGTGGTTGGGGTAGTGTTGGGCGATATTTGGATTTTTCGATATATCGATATTTTCACTTTCGATAATCGATATCAATATTTCGGTACCATGTTTTGTTACAGTACACGTCTCGTTTCGCGAAAATTGAAAAGTAAAATTGTCGTAAGAAAGCATCTTGCATGAACTCATAACTTTGAACAAATAGAAACTGAATTGTGAAGAACATATTGCTCCAGTTTTGGACATATAAATTTAACTTGTGGTGGATTATTTACAATAATTACAAATGAATAAATATCGTTTTTGATATCGGTATTTAGGCTTCGATATTCGATATCGATCTTTGGTCCGATAGATCGATAAATCGTTATCGATATTGAATATCACCCAACACTAGGCTGGGGGACATCCGGGTGTTTTCGCCCACTCTTCCTGTCAGCTTCCCAAATTTGTCCAGGTACCCACTTGAAGCTGGGTTGACTTTGAACTGTCTAAGAGGGTTATCCGAGGGAAGTTTTATTTTCCAGATTGGTCAAGATACATTTTTATGGCACTTGAGCTTACTCAAGTGCCATATAGCGATTGTAATTTCTGTCCGTCAGTCGGTCTGTCGGTCTGTCGGTCTGTCGGTCCCGGTTTTGCTAGTTCGGGCACTTCCAGATAAGCTAGGACGATGAAACTTGGCAGGCATATCAGGAACTGGACCAGATTAAATTAGAAATGGTCGATTCCCCGATCCGACCATCTGGAGGGGAGTGGAGGGAGGGGGAATCCGGAAAAATTAGGAAAAATGAGATATTTTTAGCTTACGAACGGGTGATCGGATCTTAATGAAACTTGATATGTGGAAGGACTTCGTGTCTCAGACCCTCCATTTTAAATCCAGACCGGATCCGGTGACATTGGGGGGAGTTAGAGGGGGAAACCGGAAATCTTGGAAAACACTTAGAGTGGAGGGATCCGGATGAAACTTGGTGGAAAGTAACAGCAAAAGTCCTAGATACGTGACTGACATAACTGGAACGGATACGCTCACTTTGGGGGAGTTGGGGGGGGGGGAGAAGTCCGAATTTGTAGTGATCCCGCGAGTTCCGCGCTTCATGTGCTGGGATGATGGAAATTGACAGGCATGTCTGGGACCCGACCAGATTAAATAGGAAATCGTCAATTCCCCGATTCGACCATCTGGGGGGGGGGGAGTGGAGGGAGGGTGAAGCCAAAATTTTAGGTACTTTTAGCTTGCGAACGGGTGATCGGATCTTGATGAAAGTTGATATTTAGGATGACCTCGTGTCTCAGACATCTCACTTTAAATCCGGGCCGGATCCGATGACACTGGGGGGAGTTGGAGGAGGGAGCCGGAAATTTTGAGAAACGCTTAGAGTGGAGGGATCGGGATGAAACTTGGTGGGAAAAACAAGCACAAGTCCTAGACACGTCATTGACATAACCGGACCGGATCAGGGCACTGTGGGGGAGTTGGGGTGGGGTTCCGGATTTCTAGCGATCCCGCGAGTTCGGCATACTTCCTGATGTCCTAGGGCGATGAAACTTGGCAGGTATGTCAGGGATCCAAACAGATTGATTTGAGAACAGCCGTTTCCCCGACCCGACGATCGTGGGGGGAGTGGGTGGATGGGGTGTCCGGAATCTAGTGGCGTGCATAACTTTTGAACGGGTGATCGGATTTGAATGAAACTTGTCTAGTGAGCTATCACCTCGGACGTTCAGTGTCACGTCCGGGTCGGGTCCGATACCTGTGGAGATGGGGGGGGGGGGGGGTGGAAAACTCAAGAAACTCTAAAAGCAGAGGGATTGGGACGAAACTTAATGGATGGAACAAGCATTAGGCCTAGATGAAATTGACGGAGCCAGATGGTTTCGGGGCTCTGTGGGGGGAGTTGGAGGGGGTTTCCTGGAATTCCGGTAGTCGTGAGTTAGAATATTTCCAGATGTAAAACGACAATGAAACTTTGCAGACATATTAGCGACCCGAATTATCTTGACTTAAGAACCTGACACAACATACCCCTGGAAACTTCCGTTCCTAGATCCGAGCATTTTTTGGGGAGCAAGAGAAGAGAAATATGGAAATTGACTTCTATCAATTGCAAACGAGTGGTCTGATTCGAGTGAAACTTCATGGGTGATACGAATCGATGGCCTCGACATGTAAAACATGCGTTCGAACCATATGCGACCACGATTAGGGGAATTGGGTTGGGGGGACTTTTGACATGCACAAAAACCAAACGGATGGACCGAATGAGATGCAAATTCGACAGTGCCGAGTTTATGCGGCCTAGATTTGTTATTTGGCGTCCGGGCCGGATTCGGCCAAGGTAGGGGGGGTGCTGGAAACTTGCAGATAGGCTATGCTCCAATTTCAGTAAAACTTGATGGACAGGAACAGGGAATTCAGAGATTGGGCCCCAACCGGCTCCAACAACGTTGGTGGGAGGGGGGGGGGGGGGGTACCGGAACTTTCCAGAAATGCTCAGATTCGAGTGAAACTTGATAGATGGTATAAAAGAAGATGCTTTAGGTGGTCGATTTTGTTTACTCCGAAGCAGACTCGGCCACGGTAGGTGGAGATAGAGTGTAGCACGTCTAGGGATCAAACAAATGGATTTATTGGGATGAAAGTTTGAATAGTCATGTTCATTTGCTACAGACAATCGAGACGATGCCGGAACTGCTCAGAAATGAGTGAAAATAAATATCCAGATCCAGATAACCGGTTTTACGCATCTGTAGCATGAGACGCGAAAACTCTTTCGGAGCATAACGAACAAGGAAAATAGTGAAATATGGCAAATGCAAAGATTAGTGAGGTGTCGTTCTTGTACAGCCTACTCGTACAAGTGCCATATGAGCTCGTAGCTCTTGTTTACTTAAAAAAAAACAAAAAAAATATGTCTTATTGACGGTATTGTTGAGGTTGATGAGGAGAAAATTGAGGACGACCATCTGCCTCTGTCTTTCTGTTTGGTTGTCCCTGTTTCTCGAATCAGTTGTCCAAATCCCAAGAAGTCCTGGATCCAAAAGCGTAACTGGAATCGTATATATGCTGTGCTCTACATTTCTACGTTAACTAATCTTCTCTCGCTTTTAAAAGTTCCTTTTCACCTTCTTCAGACTGGTATAGCAGCTACTACTTCGTCCGTTGATATTAATTGTTATTATAGCGAGCTTGTCCATTGCTTGAAATTGGTAGCCGATACTGCTGTACCGACTAAGAGAATTCGAGTTGGTACAAGGAAACCTATTTGGAAAGTCAGTCCTGAAGTTAAGAAGGCAAAAAACACGGCAAAATTTTGGCTAAAAATCTGGATTGCTTGTGGACGTCCAGGGAATGGTACTGTCTTTAATCTACAAGCTAAAACGAAGCGTGAATACAAATCTTCACTTAAAAATGCTCGTTTGAATGGCTTAGATGCTCCCAGTGACAAAAAAGCGTGGCAAAAGGTCCTTCGTACAGATAAAGGTTCAGCTGTACCTCCTTCCACGCTAACGATGGCTGACTGGACCAGCCACTACAGTGGTCTATTCAGTGGTTCCAAAAACCAGATTCAGCAGCACTTTGAAAATTTACTTCTTAAATACCTACCAAGGAAGATATTTCAACCTTCTGTTCTTCCCGTTACTTGTTCTTCCATCGAAATTGCTTTCCGAAAATTAAGAAGACCTGGTTCTACAGATTGTGATGGCCTTAGTGCCGATTTTTCAAAACTGAGTGTCCAGCTTTAACACAACACCTTCAGCTGCTATTTCAAATTTGTTTATGCCAGGGTTTGGTTCCGAATAGTTGCCTCTTGGGTACTATAACATCGGTGATTAAGCGAGGGAAAGACGCGGACCTTTGCAAAAGCTATCGGCCAATTACAGTTTCTTGTACCATAAGCAAAATCCTGGAATACGTCCTTCTTCCAGAAATAGTTGAAAAATGTCGCTTTGGTTCAATGCAGTTTGGATTCCGTTCAAGCGCCAGTTGTGCGCACGCTCATCACATATTGACAAAAATGATGAAACAGGCTACCCGCGACAAGTCTGCTATACATATATGTTCTATAGATATAGCTGGTGCTTTTGACAATATAACGCACTCTCAGGCCCTATTTTCTCTCATTACTTCTGGCGTGAATCTGTCTGTTGTCTATCTGTTAAAATTTTGGTATGGTCATTCTTGAGTAAGGTTCAAATGGCAAGGTAGCTTGTCAGAGATTATTCCAGTCCGAACTGGTGTTCGTCAAGGGGGAGTCTTATCTCCCTACATCTTCAAATCGGCCATATCTTCTTGTCTTGATTCTTTGCATCCTCCTTACTTTTATAAAGACCACGCCTTCAGCTACATAGCTTACGCGAACGACTTGCTCTTAGTAAGCCGTACCCGATCCACACTCACCAAAAATGTCTGTAAGCTGTCGTCGGAACTTCTCAAAATCGGTCTTGAAGTTAACCTCTCAAAATGTGAGTACCTACATTTCAACCCTTCGTCAAATCGTTTGACTGCTAAAGCTTCTATCTCTCTTGGATCGTTCGTCGTCAGATCAACAGAATCTCTACGATGGCTTGGCATAACATTCAAATCCTCGTTGTCAAAATTTTGCTCTTCGGTTGTTCAAGAAGTTTCTAGATCAATCCGTACCGCCTATGGGCGCATCGTCCCCAACTGGGGGCGCTATAATCGTAAAGCTTTGGGAAATTGTACAGCACCTTCTGCGCTCCTTCTATACTATTTTGTTCTGGTGTCACTCATGTTCTGCGAAAGAAGGAGATAAAAAAGATGAGATCATGTTATTTTAAATGTGCAAAGCACCTGCTCCACTTGTCGAAATTATGCCATAACCATACTTTGACGGAGAAGTTCAAAATTCAAGATGCAAGTGTTACCCTTTTGGATGTTTCTTCTTCGCTATAAAAAATCATTGACAACAGAACCCAACCAGCGCACGACCTTCTACACTGCTTCCTGGCCGACGATTGAAATTAAGTGTCTTTTTGTATATGTTTATGTGTTTTATTTACTTTCTTCATTTACTCCGCTTTCTGAAAACGGCGGGTTATAAATAAATAACTTACTTATTTTCCTTCCTACTGAAACTGAAGAGCCTAAGAGCGTGTTACACCCTTCTACAAATAGTAACTGTTAGTTACCATTTTCATTCCAACCTCACCAAAAGTTACTACGCTGACCGTTCCAACCTTCTCGAAATAGTTACTAATAGTTACTAATAGTTATTTGCTTACCACGCTCGAGAGCGTAGTAAGCGTAGTAACTATGGATCTCTGTAATTCAGCTTGAACATAGAAAAATCGTTCCAGCCTTGACGACAAAAAGCCAGAATTCGTGACGCCATGCGTAGTAACTACGGTAAGTAGGATGGAACACGCTCGAAGACTTACTGCGAAATGATGAAATATATCCAGCATTAAGATTTCGGAATGTTGAAGGTCAAATTAGATTTTTTTAGTTGGGTAGGCGAAAGCATTTAGTATTTTTCTCTTTACGCGTTTTAGTTGTATGGTATTTCGGATTTATTTTTTGGGATCCCAAAACGTAAGTGGCGGGATACCTATGACATCGCAAAAGTTGTCTGTCTGTTCGTCCGTCCGTCTGTCCGTCTGTGCGCACTATAACTCTCGAAGGGGATGAAATATTTTGATGAATCTTGGTGTGAGGATTCTTTGCGTCAAGAGTAAGGCCAAGTTCGTAGATGGGCTCTGTAGCCCTATATTTAGGGGTGGGGGAGGGGCTTTAAATTAAGGGGCAAATGAAATATTTGTAAACATATACTGTGATAGTCTATTATGGGGTAAGAAGTCATGCTGAACACGATGGTGAAAACCATTTTGTCATCGGCCCAAGTAGTTCGCCCGGAATCCGGCCAAAACCGGAAAGTTTGTTAAAATTTAAAGTTTTCTTTGGAGCTGATTAGATGTTCGATTTAGGGGTAAGAAGACATTCTGGACACTTGTGTGAAAACAATTTTCTACCCGGGCAAGTACTTCGCCAGGAATCCGGCCAAAACCGGAAAAAGTTAAAGTTATATTTGTAGTTGATTATGTATCCGAATTAAGGGTAAGAAGAGATGCTGAATCTATGTATGAAAATCATTTTTTACCCGGACATATAGTTCGACAGATAGTTCTACCGGACATATAGTTCAATTTGTTATAAGTTAAATTTTTATTTGAAGTTGATTCGATGTTCAATATTGGGGATACTCTGAGTTCGTTTTTGAGCTTTCTTTTTTCGCCGGACAAGTAGTTCCGGAATTCGGCTGAAACCGGGAAATCGTCAGAAGTGGCAGGAAGTTTTCGTCAAAACAGATATGACTTATAGGGGTAAACACAAATGCTGAATCCATATCTGAACTTGGTTTTCTCAGATGATTACCTATTTGGCCTTATCTGTTGCTGAATTTTAACATTAATACTGTTCAAGGAGTCTGGCGAAGACAAGACCCAATTGTCTGGATCAAATATTGACTTTTTGGGATCCCATCGAAACCTTTGGTCTTATTTTACCCGCGTCCTGTCTTTTTCCTTTTCCCTCACACCAATGCGAGTGGCTACGCCTCCCCCCGCCGCCACCTACTTACCGTCACTTATGCTAATTTATATTCCTTTTTTAAAAACATAACTTTCAGCGTAGTTTTTCCCTTGAATGTCAAAACTCATATTTTATCAATTACGGTCGGCCTTAATCATAGTATGGAAAGAATTTCAATTCTTGCACTAGTATTCTACCATTTGATTATTAGTATTTCCCTATCTACTGTCACGACTGCACCTTCGGTCCGTTGAATCGGAAGACCTGCGCCGGATGAGGGGGGAGGGGCGTTTTTAGAGACTGTCGTGTTGCACATTTTGAAAACCAGTCCATGAATTGCTGGAAACTGCAGTTAATTGATGAGTTCTCAGCCCGACATGAAAAGACACACGCATAAGTAGCCGTCTTCCATTAACCGTAATGTATATCAGTTGCGTTATTATTTTTATTTCCCTCGAATTGCACAAGACGAGTAAAAAGGAAAAAAGTAGGCCAGCTTATATCATAATCAACTTACATGGCGGCAAAACAGTTTAAAACAAACACTTAGCTAAACAAATTTACCATGACAACCGGCCGATCGCAATTTCTTTCTGTCCATCGGTCGGTCGGTCAGGGTTTGCTAGTTCGGGCAATTCCACATAAGCTAGGACGATGAAAGTTGGCAGGCATATCATGGAAGCGAAACCGACAAATATTAACATCCCTGATCCGACCACCTGGGGGGGGGGGGGGGAGGAGGAATGCAGAAAATCGAGGTATATAACCGTCGAACGGGGGATCGAATCTTAGTATCTGGAAAGACCTCGTGTCTCAGACGACTCACCTTAAATCTGGGTCGGATCCGGAGACTTAGAGGGAGGAACCGGAAATTTCGGGAACGCATAAGAGTAGAGAGATCGGGATGGAACTTGGTGGGAAGAACAAACATAAGTCCTCGATACATCACTGACATAACCGGACCGGATTTTAGCACTGTGAGGGGAGTTGGGGGGGGGGGGGGGCAGAAGTCTGGTGATCCCGCGAGTTCGGTACTTTCTGATGTACTAGGATGATGAATCTTGGCGAGCATATCGAGTACCCGAACAGACTGACTTGAGAATAATCGTTTGCACGATCCGACCATCATGGGGGAGTGGAGGCATGGGGAATCCGGAATCTAGTGGCATGCATAACTTTTGAAAGGCTGATCGGATTTGAGTGAGACTTGGCAAGTGGAAAGAACCATTGTCTCAGATGTTTCATGTCAAGTCCCAACCAAATCCGATACTTGTTGGGGGAGTTGGAGGGCGGGCACTGGAAATATCGTAAAACGGTTAAGTCAAGGGATCGGGGTACAGTTTGTTGGGAAGAAAAAATCACAAGCCCTACAAATGCTCTTGTAAGAATCAGATCATATCGGGGCTCTTTGAGGGGAGTTCGGGGTGCTCGGATCCGGTCCGGTCTTGTCAACCATTTTTTTTAGGGCTTGTGCTTGTTCTTCCCACCAAGTTTCATCCCGATCCGTCTACTCTGAACAAGTCACACGATTTCCGGTTCCCCGCTCCGACTCCCCCCAAAGTCACCGGATCCATTCCGGACTTGAAGTGTGACATCTCAGACACGTGACCTTTCCAAATATCAAGTTTCATTAACATCCGATCACCTGTTCAAAAGTTATAAATACGTCAATATTCCGGACTCCCCCTCCCTCCACTCCCACACAGTGGTCAAGTTGGGGAAGTGACTATTTCCATGTTATTTTGGTCGGGTCCCTGATATGCCTGCCAACTTTCATTGTCCTAGCACATGTGTAAGCATCTGAACTCGAGATCACCTGAATTGCGGAACACTCCCTCCAAGTCCCCCACAGTGCTCGGATCCGGTCCAGTCTTGTCGACTCTGTCCTCTGTCCTCTCTGAACATCTGTCCTCTCTGAACATGTCGCCCAATTTCTGGTTCCCCCCTCCAACTCCCACCAAAGTGACCGGATCCATTCCGGACTTGAAGTGTGACATCTGAGACAGGATACGTTTCCAAATATCAAGTTTCATTAAGATCCGATTACCCGTTCAGAAGTTATACATACGTCAATATTCCGGATTCCCCCTCCCACCACTCCCCCAGGGTAGTCGGATCAAGAAAATTATAGTTTCCCAGTCAGTTTGGCGGGGTCCCTGATATGCCTACCAAATTTCATCCTCCTAGCACATCTGGAAGTGCCCTAACTCGAGATGAGTGGACAGACCGACCGACGGACCGACCGAAAGGTGATCGGTATATGGCAATTGAGCAGAGCTGCAAGTGCCATAAAAACTGATGACCTGGGTAAGCAAAACATGGGTCCGAACCACATGTGGCGATGGTTGGTGTAGTTGGTGGCGGGGGGGGAGGGTCTTGACCTTTGCTGAATGACCAAAATCCAAACAAATTAGCTTGATGAGATGGAAGTTGGACAGTACAGAGCTAGTGCATCCTAGATTTGTTCTTTGGAATCCAGACCGTAGACAGTTAAAGAAGATTCTTTAGATGATCCATTTATGTGTCAGAACCGGAGTTGGTCGCGGTAGGGGAGAGTTGGACGGGGGTTACCGGAAAAAATGTGGCACGTTTATAGGAATCAGACGAGTGGATCTAAACTTGGAAGGTAAGTCGTTTGCCCTAGATGCTCCGAGGCGATGCCCGAAATGCTTGGACTCGAGCAAAACTAGATATCCTACTTCTAAGTCCGATCCCAGGTGTTTCAAGGGGTTATTTCGTGACGTTCTCATCTACTTTATCGCACCATTGACTCGTAAAAAGTGCCATATGAGCTCGTAGCTCTTGTTAACACCCGCGTAATATCTTTCTAATATCTTTCGTATAATTAACTTTTTTTGGGTACGACTCCTCCTCCACGCCGTGACATTTTTTCGTTAACCTCTTTAGCGCCACCTACTCTTTCCGTAACAGAGGTTCAAGGTTCCAGGATTTGCTAGTTACCACGAACCTCCAAACTTGAAGAGGTTGGGCGAAGAACTGGTCGCAGACAAAAGGACTGATCAATAATTTCATCGATAGTCCTTACTTTTGTTTTTGATCCCAAAACGACGCTGTAATCATATACTTTTGTAAATAGTGAACTGATAGACAAAAATGGTCCTCAGCCGGGATTTGAACTCAGGACCCTCTGCTTACAAGGCAGTTACTCTACCACTGAGCTACCGAGGGGCTTGTGAACAGAGTTCGCAAATCACTACAATAGTCTGGTAGAAGCCGGGCTTAGGAACAGTGATCCCGACCGAAGGCAAATTCATCTAACCAGTTCACATCCCCATGTCATGGAAATTAATAATATAGATGGCGCTTTATACAAGGGACTTGTACCGTGACCAGTACCATAAGCCATTTTTCGAATATAATTTAGAAGTCTAGGACTCCCTTGTTGGAGTCACGTAAACACTTCCTGACTGCTGGCACAAAGTTATGATATGATATGATATGATATTTATTTGTCTTCAAAGCCCAAAGGCCATAAAAACACAGACATATATAACAACATGTCAATACAAAATAAACGGTCACACTACTACACTAAACCCCACTCAAACACGTTTCCCTGTGCAGACTGGCCACTCTGAGGAGCCTCGCCACGTTTCTTATACTAAGAAAATCCCTACTCCGCATAATATTTAACAACCACTTCCTCCCATGAGTCCCTCCCTTAAAAATTTCCTCCCTTAGATCCTCAATTTCATCACAACCACATATAAAATGAATTAGATCCTCATCTCCCTCACCGCGCATTGGACAAAAGTAAGGACCAGATTTCTCCCTAACATTTCCCAAATACTTTCGTCTTTCACCAAGTGGCAAGCCGATGGCAAGCTATCTATATGTGACCGGTATAGTGGATTTAGCGGTCACCCCTGGACAATCTGGACGCCCGGGTTCTCGGGTGACTGGTTTATTTGAAGATGTATCGTTTAGTTTTTATGTTTTTTGTTACAAGTTGTTTACTGTGATTTTGTGTAAAATAAAGAAAAGAATAACCTAAACAAACCAGGACCCACAAGACGGATTCTCACGGTGAAAACCAAATAAAACCAAATGTACAATTTTAATGGGGAAGACTCCTTTGATATGGTAGAGTGACTGCCTTGCAAGCAGAGGGTCCTGGGTTCAAATCCCGGCTGAGCAGCATTTTGTCTATCAGTTTACTATTTACAAATGTTTCCATATCAAGGGCGTCTTCCCGATTAAAATTCTATATTTGTTTTTATTTGGTTTTCACCATGAGACCCCGTCTTGTGGGTCCTGGTTTGTTTACGTGGCTCCGGCAAGGGAGTCCTAGACTTCTAAATTATATTCGAAAAATGGTTTATGTTATTGGTCACGGTACAAGTCCCTTGTGTAAAGCGCCATCGATATTAGTAATCATATACATTTCGAAAATTCCGCCTGCGCCACTTTAACTGGGATTTCAAGCCAGTTTCAGGATAGGGATTTGAGGAACGTTAACAGCTAGAACCTGCGTGAGAATAGTTGCATTTGGCAGAAAAAAGCGAAGTTAAAAATCTCGCCTGCGACTCTCACTTGATGTGATCATGGGTGGTATTGACTAGCCTACAGTCACTCCATCGAGTTTCTGGGTAGATCTGTTACCCAAAGCAGATGAATTTTAGCCTACAGGAAAGAAAAAAAATTTAACTTTGAAAAAATTGGAGAAAATTTTCACCTGCGGCCCTCGATTTAATTTTGTCTTTTCTATAATAAATAGGAAGCATGCAATCGTGCCCTGCAATATACTGCCTAAGTGGGCTTCTATAAAACGACACCTAGTAGCTGGCTAGTCATCTTGCATGCTGCCGATTAGTGTTTATTTTAAATTGTTTTACAGAAAGGATCACGTGCAAAGAGTAACAAGTGTTACTGTACAAAGTTGCCGTATCGTTACAGTACAAAAAGTAACAGTGACAATTGTTTATGTTCGAAATCCTTTCTGCTTAACAATTTAAAGCTTGAATTCTCAGTTTCTAGGATCCGGTGAAATTTTAGAAAGATCCGGTACAATTTTTGGCTCTGCCCCCCCCCCCGACGAAATTCTTACAAATTTGCCAAATTTTAGTCCCCATATTTCTAAATTGGGTGATTTAAAGTGTTTATTGGTTCCCGTTCTTTATCGAATTTGGTAATTCATCCAACTTTTGTTATTTCTTCTGTATAAAAAGAGGGATCGACTAAAAGCAGGAAAGGAAAGGCAAGAGAAAAGCAGGCGAACTAAAACGGGAAAAGAATGGCCAGAAATCATGGATTTGAAAAACTGGAAATCCTTTCTTCTGTTTAGTATCCCGTGAGGTGTCCGCAACTTACAATGCAAATTTCATCTTTTCCTCCTTTTGGTATTTGAAAAACTGGCAAGCTGAACCGTGCGTTTGGTCTGTTTAGTATCTCGCGAGGGTCACCAACTTACATTTGTAAAAGTTCACCTTTTTCTCATTTAAATACCCTGTCGGTAGGCGACTGAAATCATCCGAGTTCAGCGAGGGGTCGGCAACTAAGATATTTCGAGTCTACCATTTCTTGCCTGGTTTTAGTAACTTGTCACGGATAGTACCTTAGAGTACTAGAGCGAGGAAAGAAATTGCGAATTTTAAATGATTTTTCTTCGAGGGGTCGGAAACCATCAAAGTTCATAATTCACCGTTCTCTTCCTCGTTTTAGTAGCTTTGAGGGTCGGCAACTAAGATATTTCAAGTCCACCATTTATTTCCTCGTTTTAGTACTCTAAGGAACTATCCCTGACAAGATACCAAAACGAGGAAAGAAATGGTGGACTCAAAATATCTTAGCTGCCAACCCCTCGCTGGTCTCGGATGATTTCAGTCGCCTACCGACGGGGTACTAAAAGGAGAAAAAGGTGAGCTTTTACGAATGTAAGTGGCCGACCCTTCACGGGATACTAAACAGAGGAAAATTGCGCGGTACAGCTTGCCAGTTTATCAAATACTAAAAAGAGGAAAAGGTGAACTTTTACAAATGTAAGTTGCTGGGATACTAAACAGAGAAAAGGCTTGCCAGCTTTCCGAATCCTCGATTTCTGGTAATTCTATCCCCGTTTTAGTTTGCCATTCCTGGTTTTAGTCTTTGCCTGCTTTGTTCTTGCTTTTCCTTTCCTGCTTTAAGTCGATCCCATAAAAAGAACCCGACTTGCCGACGACAATACCGAGGCCCGACAAAAGCATGGAGAATTCAAATCCCGACAGATATTTGCAGGACTTTATTTCTTGTGAATAAAAAGAACCCAACGTGCCGGCGAGTCGACGACGCCCGACAAAAGCATTCACATTTTATTTATTCTGTATTCCTTATGCTTGAAAAGAACGTGATATGCCGTAGAGAATATCGAGGACCGACAAAAGCATGCAGTTTACTATTTCTTTTGCGTTTTGCCTTTGTTTCTTGCGTATAAAAAGAAATTGATGTGCCGCCGAGTCGACCAACGCTCGACAAAAGCATAAACAAATATTTCTTCTGTGTATGTCCCTGTGTATACAGAGATGTAGTCTTGAATCTTGGTCTTAAGACCAGTCTCAAGACCGATGTCGACAATCTTGGTCTTGGTCTTAAGACCAGTCGCAAATTCTTGGTCTTGGTGTTTTTCTTGCGCTTCCGGTTGTCAAGACCTAGCCTGGTCTTCAAGACCGAGGCTGGTCTTCAAGACCCTAATTACATCCGGATTAATTTCGAAACTTTTCAAAATGTTGCAAAGCAGGATAAGGTTAATAATGGATTGCATCATCAGGACACATTTTGGAGGTCAAGAGATTAGCGGATCAAATTATTTAGGGTTATTCATAGCGATCGTTGCTATATAAGCAAATGTTCAAGGTGAGTTTCTTCAGTAACCCAATAATGGCTACCAAGGAACCTTCAGTGGTGAAGTATGCGTTTACCAACTTTCAGCTTTGTGAAAAAACTCGGAAGTGGTCCGCTGTTTGTAAGTTCTGCAACGAAAAGAGCACTGACAGTAAAGGGGTTTCTTCTACTTTTGTAAGGTAAGCATGCAGTATGTACAGATATTGCTGACATTTTTTATTCGTAGCAACGTACAATATGGACATGGATGATTGCTGGTAAAAAAAATGTACCTTTTCTCTAAGATCCAGTCAGCATGATGCGAAACGGACAGAGGAAATTATTCTCCTTCAAATTATGCGTATCAGCTCTCCCCACACATGACTTATTTGGCGGGTCGAAAATCATTCCATTTCATCTTGATCATTGGCTGAATGTTAGCAGAAATGACGATGAAATTGTAGAATTATATAAAAAGCCAACTGCCAAATGACACTTTCTTTTCATACATGAGCCAAATCTTTCGCGTTTTCTATTTGGTTGCTAAAAGTTCAGCTGTGTCGCTAGATAATCCGAAAGTCACATCAGGTCCTGGTCGGAACTAGAATCTGAATGAGGATAATCCAGTTCGGGGGTGAGCTGTCTCTAGTTTGGCGGAACTAAAGAACATAGTACCAGAAAACGCAACCAAAGAGCAACATTCTAATTTTCAAATTTGTACTCTCTTTTCGTTCGTCCTCCAAAACATCTAGTAAAATCTTGGTTAATCGGTTGACCAACCCCTTTTCGGCCACTAATTTTCGAGGAGAAATTTTGGAGAAAACTTGGACTAAAAGCTATGTTGACCTTTTTCAGACATCTGAGGCGGAAGCACGTTACTGTATACGAGTCGTACATCACGAAATCTCCAGCTTCCAGTTCCAGTCAGATATTGCTTACTGGTTTTGGCTTCCACTCTGCGACAGACTCAGCTGGAGCTCACTACGCTAGAGATCACCCCGTACAACGAAGATTTGAGAAGTCACTCTTGGAAAATCTTATCATCAGCTGCAGCCTGCCAATATCACTTGTTGAGAACCAATCCTTCCGAAAATTTGTCGCCGATATGGATCCGAAGCTTTGTTTGCCTGCACGCAGTACGATATCAGGTACCAGAATTCCGGAGCTACGCACGAAAAAGGAAGTTTCGGTGAAGAATTTCCTGGCACAAGCAAAATTCGTAGCTGGGACGCTTGATCTATGGAGCGACAGGAACTGCCATGCATATTCTGCGATTACAGTCCACACGTTCATCGACTTCCAGCCAAAGTCAGCTCTTCTAACCTTTGAAGAATTCAGAGGCTCACACACTGGAGAACGAATTGCCGAGCACCTTGAAAGTACTCTTGAAGTAAACGGAGTTGACACGAAGATGACTTACGTAACGACCGACAACGCTAGCAACATGAAGAAAGCTTTCAAAGTCCTTGGCGATTTGCTACAAGGAGACGAAACCGAAGACCCAACAGACGGAGCTGCCCCTAACTTTTTAGACGACGAAGACCTTTGGCTGGATCTGCAAGAAGGAGACGAAGATGACGTACAGAGAAGCATAAGTAAAGTTAGTCTTGGAAGACTTCCCTGCTATGCCCACACACTTCAGCTTGTTGTCAAGGATGGGTTGGACAAACTCGGCGGATCAGCTTCAGTCATCGTCAAGTGCAACAAGCTAGCCAACATCGTTCATCAAAGCACGCAGTTTCGTGAGGCCTTTGATTACATCTTTGGGAAGAATCGTTCAGTACCAGCTACCAACGCAACGAGATGGAGCAGCGTTAACAAGTAACTTTCGGTAGTCAGCATGCTTGACAGCGGGAAGCTAACGCAGCTTCTCCGGGACAAGCAAATGCCACACCTGATTCTTTCCTCGAAAGAACATGCAGCTTTGGCTGAACTAGTGGAAGTACTTCAGCCGTTCGCGGAAGCCACTGACGTCTGTCAGGGAGAAACTTACGCTACGATTGGTATCGTCGTTCCGTCGGTGGTGGCTCTCCATAAGCACTTGGCCATGTTGAAAAAGTCAACGAAATATCACTCAAGTCTTGTGGCAGCGCTTCACAGCTCGTTCTCTCGAAGGTTCAACGGTCTCCTGCAGCTGTTGAAGATCCTACCTTGCATGGAAACTGCCCTTTTGGACTACAGTTCTTTCGGAAACATGCTGTACTTGGTTGCCAGCGTCCTAGACCCTGTTTATGGCCTGGTATGGCTTGAAGAAGACCATCCAGGAAATCCGGATCTTAAGTTGGAGCTGAAGAACGAAATCCTTGACTACATTCTTCGCGAAGCAAATTCCGTACATGAAACCGAAGCCGCAGCATTGGTTGCGGAGAAAGATCCTGAGCCTCCACTGAAAGTTCACCGAACCACTCTCTTCGCTTCTTACGACAGGCGAAGACAGGCTACACATTCGACCACCGCTCAGACGCAGTCTATGCGGTCATCAGTTCTTGCAGCCCTAGAAGTTATCCCGTCATTCTTTTCATCTGATGACCCCTGGAAGAAACTGAAAGAGCATCCTGCCTTTTCGCGCCTAAATCCCCTATACGAGAAGGTTTTCTGCGTTCCAGCAACTTCAGCACCAGTGGAGCGAGTGTTCAGCCACAGTGGACTATTTATGAGATCGCATAGAGCGAGGATGTCCCAGAAACTCTTGGCAGCATTGGTTTATTTAAAATGCAACAGAGAAATTGGCATATGATTATATAAATTGTATGTGCGTTTTTATTGACAGAAATATAATCAGCTTACTATTCATTATTTTCCCGTAGTTAGGCTCAGCTAGAAAAGAAATTCCTCACTCAATCTAGTAAAATAGACTTTCTTGGTCTCGGTCTTGGTGTTGATCTTGGTCTTAAGACCAGAGCTGAATTCTTGGTCTTGGTCTCGATACCAGGGCCAAAATCTTGGTCTTGGTCTTAATTCCGATGCGAAAATCTTGGTCTTGGCCTTGGTCTTGACGTTTTGGTCTTGTCGACATCACTGTCTGTATATTATACAGAATGGTTAAACACTCAAGAACTACAGAAATGCTTAGCCAGGGATGGTTCCATTTCGCTTGTTTAAAGACATCCTCAAACTAGACCTACGTAGCCTGGGCAACGTGAAGTATTGCGGCAACCTTTGTCCGGCTTCGCCGACTAAAGTGTTGCGAGAGCAACACTTTGGTTTTGTTTCTTCGCTGTCGATTAAATGAAGTTGTCAACTTATCGAAGCTTTTAAAACGGTATGTTCTAGATCAAAAGCTAAATCAAAAGCTATTAAAAACAACAACAAAAGAATATCGGAAGAAGTGACTAAATTGACTTTGCAGTCAGTTGAACTTTATCCTTTTCAATCGTAGACATCGTGACGGATGACAACTTGGAACAATATGTTATATAATCTAGCTGGTCTGATAAAGCTATCCGTAGCTTTTCAGGATTAAAATACCATAGATTACATTATTAATTATTACGAAGCTACCTCATTGTTTTACAGTATCATTTGTACCCGTTGCGTAAACAATTAATCCTAGGTTACAGCGATAGACCATCGATACAAACTTTCTTACCGTCAGATTTATAGAAATCGAATACAATGTGGACCGATTTGCAAAAGTTCTTGCCCCTCCGGAACCGATTTTTTCTTACATGTCCCTCTCCCGTGATAGACATCAAGTTCAACGGATAAAAATAATGGGTACACCATCTAGCAGAAGTTGCAAACCCCTCATCCCTGAAGATGATTGTAGCATAACAGCTGATTATTACTTACAAGTCCCTTGCATGTCTTACAGTTGAGAACTAAATTGTTCTTACCATAGAATACATCGGAAACAAATAACACGTACATCAACTAGCAAAAGCTGCAAACCCCTCATTGCCGAAGATGATTATGAGCTAACAGCTGACTGTTCAAGTCCCCTATATGTCTTACAACTGGTATCGCCTTTTCTTGGTTTCAATGTGTAACTTACTACTGAAGTTGTCAACCCATTGAAACTTTCAAACTTGTTTTGTTTCTTCGCTGTCTGTTAATGCTGAAGTTGTCAAATTATGGAAGCTTTTAAAACGGGATGTTCTAAAAAAAATAATCACACGATCAAAAGCTATTCTTCAGCGTTGTAAAAACAACAACAAAATAATATCGGAAGAAGGGACTAAATTGACTTTGCAGTCAGTTGAACTTTATCCTTTTCAATCGTAGACATCGTGACGGATGAAAACTGGGAACAATATCGTATATAATCTAATTGGTATTATAAAGCTATCCGTAACTTTTCAGGATTAAAATACCATAGATAACACTATTAATTACTATGACTACCTCATGGTTTTACCTTTTCGTTTGTATCCGTTGCGTAAACAGTTAATCCTAGGTTACAGCGATAGACCATCGACACAAACTTCCTTACTGTCAGATTTATAGAAATCGAATACAGTCTGCATCCATTTGCAAAAATTTCTAGCCCCTCGTGAACCTATTCCTACTTCCAAGTTACTCTCCCGTGATAAGCATCAAGTTCACCGAAAACAAATAATGGGTACACCAGCAAGCAAAAGTTGCAAACCCGTCATCGCTGAAGATGATTGTAGCGTTATAGCCGATTATTACTTAGAAGTCCATTGCATAACTTACCATTGGGAACCAAATTGTTCTTACCATCGAATACACCGGAAACAAATAACAGGTAACAAAAGCTGCAAACCCCTCATTGCCGAAGACGATTATGAGCTAACAGTCGACTGTTGCTTACAAGTCCCCTACATGTCTCACCTATTTTTGGTTTCAGTGTACCTTACTACTGAAGTTGTCAACCCCTTGAAATTTTTAAACTGGTGTATCTCATGCAGGAATTTTTGTACCAGAAAATGGATAACACATGCTTTGATCAGCTCGTCAACGGCTATCGATTGCCGTCAAAAAAAAGTTCTACCTGTCTTAGTTCAAAAGTTGACGTTTTCGCCGTAGTCCAACTTTCTAACGTCACCACTTAGAAAGGAGCAAAGGATAAACTCTAGTTTCCTTAGCAACGAGAGAACCGCAAACCCAAGTGCAAAAAAACGAATGATAAATTCGGCTGCAATCGCGGACAGACATGGGTAGAAACAATAGATGGCAGCACTTTCGGACCCGTGGGGAAAAGCCACTTTTTTGTTTCTGTAGATTTTTCTATTTATTACTCAAAGAAAAGATATGTCGGCTGTGGGGCCGGGTAACTTCCGCATATATTTAACACTTATAGATTTTGGTCCATCTTCAATTTGAAACTGGTGCCTGCCTACTTGCGTGCTAGAGCGGAGCTTTCCGTCGCAAGCAGAAACATGGTTCGATGAAACGAAAGGTTCTCTACACAACTTCAGATAGTCCTCTCTGACATGGGCTATATAACTCCACTTCACTTCGATCACCGTAGGCTCTGGCTCGAGGACAAGCAAAACCATTCTTATCAGCCCCAGGCAAGAGATCTACGGAGCTTTCCAAAATGTAATGTCATAGTCATCAACCTGGTCTAAGGTCCAGACTTTCTGTAAAACCGCACCGGTTATACCCTTGCCAGTTACCAGGAATAAAATGAAATTGGAGGGCTAGTAAAAAAAAAAAAAAAAAACGAGGACAAAACCAAAGTGTTGCTCTCGCAATACAAATACAGTACTCAAAGATAGCCTCAAACTACACTGTTTCTTCTTTAAAAAAAAAACGCTGTCTGTGTCGTTAAACATCAAGTTTCTTCCGCCAAATTATTAGAAAGAACGACACATTGCACGACCATTGCCTTTCTTCGGGTTACTAATTGCAGTTTCCAGCCCCTTGCTCACATCCCATCACTTTGTTCAGATGTTCTGTGACGCCAGATTCGCCTACTTCCTTCTACTATCTTTATTAGTGTGGCAATTCATGTAATATTCATAATAATAATAATTCATATATCCTTTTGAATATTCTGAGGTATTCCTTTTTTTTTTTTTCGAAATTATTTTCATGCCTGAAATATTTGAATAAAGAGTGTATAGCCCACTTTGGGGTTCTAATCGAAAGCACCAAGGCTGACTGATCTTGGTAGCGTCGAGCGTCGGGGAAATTACTCAGCTCTTCGAAGACGTATAAAGATCGTAGTTAGATGGTTCGATTTAACTTACTATATTAATCTTTAGGCTCACAAAATATCGAAGATATTCCAATTGGTTTGGCTTAGCTTCACTAAATTCTCGTTAAATTCTCGTCTCAATCTCTTCTTAATCTCATCTCAATCACATCTCCCTGAAAACCGCTCTCCAGTTACTGCTTCTCTGCTACTATTAATTATGTCGGTTTTGTACACATCTGTTACAGGGCGGAAACCTAAGAATCACGGATGCTTAACCAAAATCCAAATCTCCACGGGGAAATGGGAATTCTTTTACGTCTTTTATATTTTAAAGACTAAGGATAAAATCGCTTCTGACAATTAATTATTAATGTAGTAGTAGTAGTAGAACAGTTTTATTGAAAATTAACATTTTGTTTTCAATAGCACAACAAAAGCGGGGCTGGCGAGGCTGTGCTAACTTGTAGAAGATACAAAAAAAAGAACATAAGAGAGGGTATGGAGAATGAGACCATGTACCGATACCAAAACAAAACAAAAACATTAACGAAAACGTTACATTAAGTGACCCCCAAACAACAAAACACAACAAAAAATGATAGAATTCTTACATAAAACAAACCTGAAAGAAAAAATTATTTGATCAGTTTCGAAGTATACCTGCTGAGCAACTCCATACGTAGATCCGACTTAAACTGGTTAAAGTTACCTGTTTCCTTAATACCTTTACTTAGTTTTTTTCACAGCTTGGGAGCTCTGTAAATAATGGCCTACTTGTAACCAGCCGAGGAACCTCAATATTTCCTCGTATCCGAGTATTGTGTGGAAGAACATCTGACCTCTCATAAAATATTCCTGCAAAACAATCCGGAAGACTCTCATTGTAATACTTATATATAAAAATCAACGTATAAAAATCGCCTAATCCAGCTGCTGGCATTACATTTATTTCTCTGTAAACCTCATGGACTCCCGGTTCCCAACACCACAAAAAACTCTGACAGCGTTATTCTGAATCACACGGATTGGACGAAGTACCGAAGGGAAAGTGCCAAGCCAAATTGAAAAACAATCTAAAATATAAGGGTGAATCAGGGAAAAATGTAACAACCGTAGAACATAAGGGGGGAAAATGTGTTTTAATTTACGCATGATACCTGGGTTACGCGACAATATTTTAGAAACTGACCTCACATGGTCTTTCAATGATAGGGTTTCATCAACATTAATTCCTAAGGTACTTCACGAACCTTGCACGTTTAATGCTTCCCCGCTCTGATACTATTTCCGTGATCCAAGGATAAAAATTTGGAGATCGAGAGAAAATAACAAAATTTGACTTACCTATTTTCAAGTCAAGGTGGTTTATTTTAACCACTCGCATATCTTTCTCATTTCTGCGTCCAATGTTGACAGGAGCAATTGTTACGTAGGGGCAACACACACCAAGGTTGTATCGTCCGCAAATAATGGCGTGCTAACCTGGGTCGGACCATTATCAACAAAATCGGTAATTCTGGGCAGAGATTTAACAACATCAGGTAAATCATTAATAAAAATCAACCCAAACAACCCAAGGTCACAATATTGCCTCGTCTTAAAGTTTAACTTAAAAGCCAACTTATTTTTATATCATCCAATTGGATACATTGAATTATTTGGATTCTGCCAAGGGATTTTTTTTATTTTCCACTATCGACGCTCAAAATATCTATGACCGTCTCAATGACGCAAATTCAACTATGAGGGGGGAAATTTGAATCTTAATACAAACGCGGTTGACCGGTGACAGCTTGCGGAAAGCAAATCACTGCGTGAACACTTATTTTCGCAAACCATTTTCGTCAAACATACAACACAGATCCAAGTACATAGACGTAGCACAAATCCGACATGGAAATTCCAATATATGGAAATCGATTCCTCGTGAATAGCGCAGCAACGAAGTAACGTATGTTCATCGGGTTTTCAAGCCTTCTTAAAGCACAACTGTTACTAGAAATTATCTTTTCACTGTGAAATAGATCAGAAAAAATGTTTCTAGAAAATAATATTAATTAGTAACTGAATTTAGTGGTTTTCTTGGTAGCACCTGTCGAGTCTATCGAGCTTTCCTGCTCTCCAACGCGGCGGATAGGCACGAAACCTTTAAAAACTGAATGCACCATGGTTAAAAAGTGAGAAAACCAAGCAAGTAAACAAGTCCAGAATAAAAGATTCTCATATCCCCTTGTGTGAAAGAGTTGTCAGCGGACACATGAAGATTCCGGCAAACCTTAGGTTGTTTTACTGGCAAAACTCGGCACGACCTAAAAGCGCTGACAATTCGTAGGCTTTTTTTTGCCGTTGATTTGTTTTCAACTTTGTATTGTAAACGCATAAGTATTGATAATAAAGGTTAACTTCGGACATCGGTTGATATCGGAAAATAACATCGAAACGGTTGTTGATATAACCTATTCGAGCCGAAGGCGAGGTTCACATTTTTAAATGGCCATCGAGGTTTTCCTTCCGATATCAACCGAGATGGAGGTTTGTTAACTGTTATTTTTTTATTTTTTTATCTATGACCCGCTTTTTGCGTAACAGCGGAGGCATGACAAAAGCATGCAGAATTCGATTTCTTCAGTGTTTTGCCCGACAAATGCTTGCAGGATTTCATTTCTTGCGTATAAAAAGAACCAGATGTGCCGACGAGTCGACCGAAGTCTGACAAAAGCATACAAAATTGTATTTCTTATGAATCGTCTCTGGAGGCTGATATGACTTATATCATCCTCTCATATTTACCGCTAACTAGATGTGTGAAGATTATCGTAATATGGCTGACCGTGGGTACGTACATACCTGTACGTACATACCTGTACGAAAAAAGTATTACTGTTTAATTTGGTAAAACATAAATCCTATCGAACAATACTACTACAAAGTATGCCTTAAATACGGACAAAGCCGTAAAGAAATGGAGTTGAGAAGCGATATTTTTATTTAAAATCATGCTAGTTCGCTTCTTAAAGACACGACCCCAGATCTTCGATGGTGAGGTCCTTAAGGCACTTGTTAATGTTACCACAACAGGCCTGGCCTTGGATTCTTGCCAACTTCTCCGGTTGCCGGACTAACCATGCCAGGCTGCAGTCGCACGTCAGTGAAGCTGGAAATAAGAGTTAGTTAGGGCATCCAGGGCTACTAGAGTCCTATTATAGAGTGGTACAAGAGCAAATTCTTAAAGTTCAATGGGCACATCAAACTACCCCAATCCCACTCTGTAACAACCTAGGAGCAATGCTTACCCTCTAGATCAGCAACTTTTTCAACAGTTTCCTCTGTATAATATTTCAAAGCGTAATTTTTTGGGCCAGTACATGCTCAATTTACTAGCTTGAACAAAGATAAAAGTGATGTTTCTTATAATACTTAGTATATCTTTATTTTATGCATAAATCAGCTTGCATAATTCAGATTTGAATAGGTTATTTGTTTCTGAATGATTTTTGTAGCTATGTTATTTTTTATAAGCTTATTGCATATTCTGGTACATTTTATAAAGCAAGCTAATCTAACTTCACAACACTATTCCACAAAAAAAGAACTTTTAATAGGCACTTTAAGCCATGGAACTTCTGATAAAACACTAGAACAATCAGGTAAACTGCATCTGCGGCTTCACTTTGGTGACGTCTCAAATATATCCTTTTATATCAAGCATTGCTCGGAGTTTTTGAATTTACTGCCACGATATCCCCGCTCCTAAGATTTGGATCGCCGAAATGCCAGAGAGGTAAAGACAAGGGATAACAAGAAAACGGCCGATTTTCGTAGCGCCTTCTAAAGGAAGTCGGAAATGTTTACTTGTGAAGCATTTAATACAAAGTAAAGAATTAGAAGTGTCCATTGTGCTTTAAAGGTTCACTGAAGAACCTACATTCCTGCTCCTCAACACGAGCATGCATACAGTGGCTGCGTTCCAGTACTCTATATGACTAAGTCCAAAACACGCCAATGATCCTCAGGAAGAAGGAGTAGACGTGTCTGTACGACTCAAACTCAACGCCTCAAATCAATCAATCACCGCGATCTTTGGGAGCAGCTTTGACACCACTTCTGCCTTTCTCCTCTAGCTACCCGGAGAGGCCGGAGATTTTGCATCGGCAAGGAGAGATAGTCATCCAAGAGTATTCCACTAGCACGGAAGAAAAAGAGATCAGATCCTGTACATTAACTCTCTTCCAAAAAAATGATCTTTTCACATGAAATGGATCAGAAATATCGTTTTTCGAAAAGGCCATTACTTTCCACATTGAATTAGCGATTTTCTTTTAACACTTGTCCACTCTGTTCCTTCCTGCTCTCCGACGCGGTGGCCGGACGCAAAATATTGGAAAACTGAACGCACCGGGGTTAAAAAGCTGGAAACTAAGCAAAACGAGTCAAAAACAGAAGATAGGCCTACCATGTCTTTCAAAACAAAAAACAACACTTTCAAGCTTCTCATATCCTTATGTGTGAAAGAGTTGTCAGCGGACGTTGAAGATTCCGGCGAAGTTTGCATTGCGTGACGCTAAAAATTCGTAGGCACAAATTGAAACAATGGAGAAAGGTCAGGATTTTATAAGCTTATAATTCTGTAAGGAAGCTAGGCATATTATAAAAGGCAGAATAAGCAAGAGGGTCCTTTAATGTCCTTCCACCGTGAAAACTACACCTATCACGCTCAACTGTGACTATCGTTGCCAACAAATGATGAATCCGATTGGTTTAAAGTCCGTACCTCGGACTGAACCATTCAAAAATGAGCCGAGGGTCATTTTTGTGAAAAATACTAATTGTGAAAAATACTCATTATGGGAATGTTGGACTTAGCTTGAGGGTAGGAGATGAAAACAAGTATGAATAGAAGCGGAGTGACGCTTGTTCGCAAAATTTGGATTGTTTGTATATCCATAATTTTTGTATCACCAAAATTTCTGAGAGGCTTCGCCAGGATACCTTCTTTTCCAGATTTTTGTGTTTTTTTTAAGAACGGGTAATATGCTTTTGCCCTGCCTGGCAAATTTTCATTTTGCCTTCCAACAAATCTGCAATGCCAATTTCACTGCAGCACCGATTGGCTGAAGTCACATCGCTTGGATGGCTTGTGCTTAGGTCGCTCTGCCGTAGACTATCAAATGATCTTCGAGAGTAGAAGAGTTACGAGTTTTTTCGTACCTAAAGATCGCGGGCATTCCTTTTTTCATCTTTCTTCAAATTAGCTTTGCACTGGAAGCCTTTGGATAGAATTGCAAAAAAGTTAAAAGTACTCACGATTGTCGACGTTGACAAATCCAGTCCCTCCTTCAGCTATCCACCTGGATAGTAAGGGGTCAAACGCTCCTTCGTAAAGAGTAGTCGGGTAAGGGCCAGATAAGCTCACGCGACCATCCGAACGAACACCTAAAAAGTGACGTTATCACAACAGTTTCTTCTCCTACGTCCCTAACGTCCACAAGCTGCGTTTGTCACGGGAGTTCTCACCGGTGGTCTCCGGTTTTTCTTATAAGCCGTTTTGCATCCACTGGTGACTTCTCACCAGTCTTATGACCCGTTTTTGAACTAACCAGTGTCCGGTTTTATCTCACCGGTGCGGACTAACCAGAATCTGCTCGGTAGCCTGGTTCAGCGAGGAGTTAGTGAACCAAAAGAACGCGTTTTAAGAGAAGAGCCAGACACTGGTGACTAAACACCAGAGACAGCCCGGAGTGCAACGAACACAGCTATACATGTATTTCTTATACTGTGTAACAGTACATCTCCTTCCTTATTCCACATGTACTCAGTACATCGTTGCTGTGACTCAAAGCTGGTGGACTCGGACTCGGACTCGTCTCGAGACTAGGGCTCGTCGTTCACGGAGCAGGACTCGGACTCGTCTCGTCTGTCGTAATTCGGCGAAGTCACGAGTCCAAGTGAAATTCACTACCCGGTAATTTAAAATAAAATGAAGTCTTCAGCGACCAAAGGGATTGGCCAATGGATGGTGATGTCGCACCTTTTCCAGCAGGATTAAATCAAGTAACACGTTGGAGGATTAAGTAACGAATCTCTATCAACTCGTCGGTGTCAAGCGGAAACCACGTATCTGGTCAAATTAGCGATTTCCACCTTTTGACACAGTTCTACTCGCCGAAAAATTCTCTTCCGACTCATTGGAGATACAACCAAGATGGAAACCACGTATCTCAGATTAACATAGGGGACTGTACTACTAATGATAAAAAGTTATTATGTTTTTTACACCTTCTGAAAAGTTTTGAAAAAGGGAGATACGTGGTTTACGCTTGACACCGACGAACTCACATTATGCAGTGCAGAATCCGGTTTGAGGACGTACTATTTAATTGGAAAGCAGAAGGCCCCTTTCCTCCATTGATCTTGGTGACATCAATCTAAAACCCGTTGAAAGCATTGTCTACCCTGGTCTCCCCAATGGCTCGTTATTAAAACACACCCGTTGGTTTCTATCTGAACAGTTTGAAAGAAAAATATGCAGTGCTTATGCTCTACTTGTAAAGAATGTAACTCGGTTCAACCGAAATCCTAGCTTCCCTGTATTACTCCGTTGCAATACCCCAGTTTTTTTACCTAGCTCCCTGCAGGCAAATATTTCTCCCTTCAGGCTACACTGTAAAAAGTTTCTCCGAATAAGGATGCAGTATTTGCTACTGGTATTAATCTTATCTCTATTGGGATAAAACTAATCCGAGCTAGGGATAATCTTATCTCAATAAAGACAAGATTAATCCCAGTAGTAAATGCTGCAAGATTTGTTATTACAGTATGGTGAAAAAAAAAAACCGTTCCACCTTCTTCAGATTCTCTAAATACTTACTTCGTCTCCCCTGCACTTGGACAAGAAATACCAAAATCATGAAATTATAAGAGACCCGTAGCTTGCTGTTGCTAACCTGATTAACAAGTAGAACTTAAAAAATCCAGACCCACCCCTGTAGCAAAATACTAAGTGTGCATGTATGTAATCGTGTTCAGTTGTCAATCAGAGAGTTTTCCAGTTGTCCAGTTGTTAATTTTTTCCTATGAAAGTGCAATGTTTTTCTTTGGTTTTGCTTTTCTTTTCATTTTTGTACTCCGTCATTTTTCTTTGTGTGACGGGTAATAAATAAATAAATAAAAAATATTTATTCAATGAATGCTTACAACGGATACGTCAGCTATGATAGAATCATAGCTGACGTAATAAATGTTTCAAAGTCAGCTTGGGCTCAAAGAATATTTAAGTACAAAATAAATACGGTATCGAGAGCGTCTCATCTTACCACCGGTTAATTTGTAACAGGGACTGAACATTTCTGGTAAACTTGAGCTACCCCTCAGACCCCCCCCCCCCCCCCGGTGAGGTCAAATCCATCTAGGACCAACAAATTCCAAATTTCATCCCAATCGTACTCCACTCGTTTGATCTCTTGGCATGCCAACAAATTTCTAGAAGCCCTCTCAGACCTAGACCTAAAAGTCATCGATGGTTTCATCTCTTTCATCAAGTTTCATTTAAGCTTGGACATATTTCGGGGAATTCCTGTGCGCCCAACTGTGGTGCATCTGTTCTAAGCCCAAAATATATAATCTCCATTCTACTAGACTTGGAGAAATTTCATTAATATTGCTCCACTCGTTTGACCCCTATGCGAGCCACAACATTCCCGGGATTATCCCTCCAACTCGCTCGACTGCGGCCGAATACGACTCAGACAGATAAACGTCGCGTCTCCGACATATCTTCTTCCATTCATCAAGTTTGGCTCTAATCGCAGCATATCTGCCAAATGTGCCCCCCCCTCCTCATCCCTCTCACCGTTACAATGGTCCGGGCGCCAAATAACATATTCAGGCCGTAGAAACTCGGTGTCCAACTTTCTTGTGTCCAAACTTTCCAAGTTTGGTCCAACTTTCGTGTGCGCTTACACAGTGTCTGGAAACCCCCTCCTAACTCCCAGTCACTGCTGCAAGTGGTTCTGGCAGATTTTATATATCTAAGTTTTCAGTTTACCACTCAAGAAATATCCCTGTTATCGGACCACCCGTTCGTAACTTACACATCAATAGTTTTACGGATTCCTTTCAGGTCAACTCCCCAAAACTTGTCAGAGGGCAAATCCCATTAAAGTTTCATTTCTTGCGACTAACCAGGAATTCATTTGCGATCCCTAGTTAATGGAAATCTTAAATAGTTGTTGAATAGATCAGTGTTGCCCCATCAAAAATACGCCAGACCAGTGAGAAACTTTCGCAAACCATTTGGATGTTTCAAAAACCGAACAACGGGAGCTTCTGCCTGGAAGAACTTTTAAAATACCCGTGCCAGTCATTCTTCCCACTCATTCTTTATCTTCACTTCGGTTGAGTATTTAATTTTTAAATGAATACTGTTAAAAATTTGTCTAAATCAATACACTTCAAAAAAATCACATCCGCCTTTCCTGTTTCATTTACTTAGCAAGATATTCTGCCGACAACACTGTGATTTCTGGTTGGCATTCAGATTTGGTTCAGTTGTTCAATGTCCTTACTTAAAGGACACCTGAATGAAGAGTACCAAGTATCTTCCCTATCTGTATGACTTCCGTTAACATTGCCTACAGAAAACCCTATCTAAATCAGAAATAGTGTTTCCAAGCTATAATGTTTGCTCCACTTTGCATCTGTCCTTATTTCAGTACCGAACAATTTTAGAAATGAACAATGTCTCCAATCAACCCTTCTTCTGGAATATTTTTTAACCAGTTAAATCCAAACGTATATCTAGAAGAAATTCAAATACGATCCGGCCAGCGCTGTACAAGATTTGAGTGAATTGCGCTTTTTGTCTTGGAGTATGCATATGCAAACCTCCTTAAACGAACATCCCTATTTTGAAAACGTCACGCTCAGGAGAAGAACGCTCTCCGCGGCCATGTCTGTAAATGCATTCTCCATGGCGTGTTCAAGTATGGTTTCATTGTTCAGGTGTACTTTAAGCTCTCATAATTGATTCTGACTGTTTTTTAACCACATTTTCTATCTTTAAATGAGAATAAAAGGTTGATGCATGCTTTTCTCCTAGTATGGTAAATTTCGGATTCATGCTAAAACTCGTCTCTCTGACACAGAACTTTTAAGATTTTCTATTTTCAAGTATTTTAGCCTTATCCTTGATGAAAATATCTCTTTTAAATATACAGATTCTTTGGTTCAGAAATTGATCCAAATAATGGGATGCTCTTCTACATCAAACATTTTCTTCTATAAAACATCCTTCGAGTGATTTATGTCGCCTGGCTCATTCTCATATGATGTCTCTGTATATGAAGAACATAGTTTATTATTCAAAGAAAAAAATTATTGTTAGGACTCAGGACATGACTATAGTTGCGTTTTCGCTGATACCGTGGTATCTGTTACCACGGTCTAAAGTCGTTTTTGCAGTTATCGTGGTATCTGATACCACGGTCAAAAGCCGTTTTTGCAGTTATCGTGGTATCTTGCCAGTTATCGGGTATCAGATATTCAGATACTACGGTCCGACCGTGGTAACTGGTCGTGGTATCTGAAAAGTCATCTCACTTTCATCAAATTTTGTCGGATTGGTGAGAAAAGAAGTTTAGCACTTAGTATTGTAACTGGATATCTGTTTTTCTTTCGTGATGACTTCCAAAAGTACAATTTCGGAAATAGTCGTTTTTGCACAGCACCGTGTATCAGATACCACGATAACTGCAAAAACGATTAATTGCAGATCCAGTTACTGTGGTAACAGATACCATGGTATCAGCAAAAACGCAACTATAGTTTATTATTCAAAGAAAAAAATTATTCTTAGGACTCGGGGCAGGACTATGAGTGTGTTCCACCCTTCTAACAATAGTTACTATTTCCGTTCCATCCTCACGAAAAGCTACTACGCTGACCGTTCCAACCTTGTCGGGATAGTAACTAATAGTTACTATTTGCTTACCATGCTCGGGAGTGTAGTAAGCGTAGTAACTACGCATCTCTGTAATGTCATTGGTCGGATTCGCCCGTGGCGTGAGATCCTGCTGGAAAATAGAAAAATCGTTCCAGCCTTGACGGCAAAAAGCCAGAATTCGTGACGTCATCCGTAGTAACTACGGTAAGTAGGATGGAACACGATCTATGTCTCGACACGTCTCGAGACGCTTTTTTAAACCAGCTCAGTCTTGTCCCCTCTCGAACGATTTTGTCCAGGACCCGTCGTCTCGACCCGTGAGCGTGACTTCGGTCTCGGACTCGGATATGCTAGACTCGCAACAGCTTTGCTCCGACTATGCAATCCACCATATTTCTGGTAATCGCTTTCAAGCGAACTAGTTTCTGTAAATCCCTGTATGTCTCATTATACTCACTTGTCAAACAAGACCAAAGGTTTCGATGGGATCCCAAAAATCTAATATTTGATCCAGACGATTACGAATGAACTACCATAAAAAAAAAAAAAAAAAAAAAGTTCAGAAACGAATTCAGCGTATCTCCTTATCCGTAGAAAGGACATCTAATCAGCTTCATGTAAAACTTTAACTTATAAAAGAAATCCGGTTTCAACCGGATTCCGAACGACCTATTTCTCCCGGTAAAAAAAAAGATTGTCATATACAGATTCAGCGTATCTTCTTAACCCAAAATCTGTCATCTAATCAACTTCAGATAAAACTTTTGCTTTTAGCAAATTTTCCGGTTTTGGCCTGATTCCGGACGAACAAGTTGTCTGGTTAGAAAATACTTTTCACATAAGTGTTCAGCATGTCTTCTTACCCCTAGATCGAACATCTAATCAACTTCAAATAAAATTTTACTTTTAACAGACTTTCCGGTTTTGGCCGGATTCCGGGCTAACTACTTGTCCGGCAAAAAATGGTTTTCACCATCGTGTTCAGCATGTCTTCTTACCCCTAAATCGAACATCTAAACTTTAACTTTTAACAAACTTTACGGTTTCGGCCGGATTCCGGGCGAACTACTTGTCCGATGACGAAATGGTTTTCACCATCGTGTTCAGCATGCCTTCTTACCTCATAGTCGACTATCACATTATATGTTTAAAAATATTCCATTTGCCCCTTAATTTAACCCCCCCCCCACCCCTAAATATAGGGCTACAGAGCCCATCTACGAACTCGACCTTGCTCTTGATCCAAACAACCCTCATACCAAGTTTCATCAAAATATCTCATTCCCTTCGAGAGTTATAGTGCGCACAGACGGAGAGACAGACAGACGGACAACTTTTGCGATGTCATAGGTATCCCTCCACTTACGTTTTGGGATCCCAAAAATAATCTTACTACCTTGTCACAAGCTTTGATAATGACAATAGGGGACTTCCCGAAACTAGTCCGCTTGGATCGCTGAACCGGAGTAAGCCCAAGAACAAATAAGCACAAGAACTTCTGTCTCCCTATCTCTGTAATACGACCACGAGGAGTCAATTAGATTCCCGATACCCTGTCTGATGCGAACAAGAGGAGGGTAGAAGCTACGCGGAATGTCACAATTCGTTACCCCTACAAAAAGTCATATTGCAGTAGAATATAATAGAACAGAATTTTGTTTTTCGAAAGCAGCTGTCACCACCGAATCTGACCTTTTCGTCATACAAAATGATGAATAATTGTCGTCGGCCAGCTTTTCAGTAGAAGCTTGTAAAATACCGACTAACTAGTACAATCGTTTTTCGATTCATCCGACAAGGGTCATGTATAAGGAAGCATAAGATGAATCAGAATATCCCTTGAACTTCAGTGTTCCAGCTGTAATAGTTTCATAAATATTCTCCTAAATATTCTAGTATTCCTGCCTACCAAAGGTTTCGCCGACAGTGGGTCATGTCTGCCGAACAAAGGTATTGCAATGTGAACACCAATCAATATTTAATCTATTGAGAACTGAATGATCGTGTGGTATTATAATTTCCTTTAACCGACTAAATAATCGCAATATACAGCCTACCGCTTTCAATACCTGTTGTACCTAAAAATATGGTAGCTCACTGATATTATACTTTTGCATTCATCCACCATTTCCTCTTTCATTATCAGCACCGAGGTCTTATATCATGCTTCTCGTCATTCTGGCTCAAGCTCTATTGACTAGTTTTCCGCCTTATTTACATCGGACGGTATCGTATGCTTTTCATTACTCCCCTGTGACTCAGTTGCTTTCTTCTACCGCGTTCTATGAAAAGAGACACGCTATCAAAGGTCAGTTTTGAAAATTGGGCTAGTCGATGGATATTTTGGGTCTTGTGACGGGTAGGAGAACTTACGGAAAAAGTGGGGGTTGTGACGGATATTTTGGCGAATCGATGGATCTTTTGGGTCTTATGACAGGTAGGGGAACTGTCGGAAAAAGTGGGAGTTGAGACGGATTTGTTGGGTCTTATGATGGGTGGGCGAATCGACGGATCATAGAATTGGATGAATCGACACTCAAGCAACAGGACGTTGGGTGAATTGACGTTGGGCGAATTGACGGGTGGACGAATTGACGGGTGGGTGAATCAGTGGGTGGGCGAATGAGTGGCTGGGCGAATCGACGGTGGGCGAATCAACGGTGGACGAATCAACGGTGGGCGAATCGACGGTGGGTGAATTGACAGGTGGGTGTATTGACGGGTGGGTGAATCGAAGGGGGGGGGGGTAGTGACGGCGACCCTTTGAGACGATATGGCGGCATGGTAAAGAAATATCGATATCGATATATAGAGTATCGAATATCAAAAGTGAAAATATCGATATATAGATAGATCGAAAAATCCAAATGTCGCCCAACACATAGTATGTACTGAAAGATGTCCTTTAAGTGCCATACAGAGACTAGGTTGCTCTCGTGCTGGAGTTGCCAGGGTCCGGACTAACTACACTAGAATGGTGAACAATTATACCATTAGGGCTAAACCATTAATTACATCGCTCTCTTACTTGCAAAAGTATCATTGGCCATGTCTTCTATCGGATTCCTATCCAGAAACAGTGTTGCGAAACTTCCCAGTGCCGTCAATCCTCGATCTTCAATGATGGAAATTCCGTTGTCCCAAAGCTCCAGCGAGAGGCTATAATCTTCCCCAATTCCAGCGAAACCCTCCGTCCAGTCTGATGGAATTCTTGTAAATTTCGAGTTTCCAGTAATGCTGGCAACAGCTAGGCCAGCAAACGGGCCATAAAAGGGAGCTATGTCGACCAAATTTACGTTGTTCTTTATATAAAGAAGAGACAATGCTGGCAGAAGAGGGAGGGCCTCGATGCTTCTAAGGTTAAAGTTACCCTCTATGTCGATTTGATAAATTTGGAAGAATCTTTCCAGGCTTGAAAAGGGGAAGTACTGAATGCCAGTGTACCTGATTGAAAGTTTCTCAAGGATGCCTCTGGAATTCTCCAGAAAACCGTATTCAAACAGGGTCACATTGGCTGCAGATTCAACTGCGAAATCCCTGGTCTGAAATGTGGTTCCAAGCAGGTCCGCTGGGAACACTTGGAAAGTTGGGAAGAATAGGTTGGTAAAAGCGATTCCAGCACACGGAAGTCCCGTGAAGTCTTGCTGGAATACGGGCCGAACTGACTCGAAGCTGGGAATTTCGTTACAGGTTACTTTAAACGATTCGCTGATTGGGTTACACGTGCATGGTGCGAACTCATAGTTCTGCGGGCACAATGCTAGAGCACATGCCACCACAGCAAACAAAACCAAAATCCGAAACTGTCCACTTCGAACCATTGTACTAACAGCGACTGATAAAAAAAAATTAAACGACAAATTGGGTAACGCTTATCTTTAAGCTTAGTGTGAGATAAATCTGTTTATTCAATGAAAACAATTGTTGAACCAGAAATGCCATATTTTTGAAGACTGCTACTCTCCTGTCATCATTTCCATGAATTCTGAAATAAAAAGAATTTTTGACAATCACTGTTTATCTATAACTTGATTGCATCTTTGGTAGTAATTGCGCTTATTCCAGTCTCATAAGGATTAGCCTACTGATCGATTTGTTTCTTTAAACTTGAACTATAATTTTTATTTTTCAGTTTCTCATAACCCCTTCATCTAACTATTGTCTCACGGCCTCTACCCCTTCGTCCCTCTGTTACGACGACTGTATTTGTATGGGAAGACGCACTGAACCTGATATTATGGCGAGGGGTGTAGTAGGCCGTACAAAAGATGGTAAATGTCCATATATACAGTCATCCAGGGACGTCACGACTGGGGGGGGGGGTCGGTAAAAAATAACCGAGTCAATTTTTCGTCAAAACAGTTGATTTTTTTCATGAAAACAGTCGGTTTTTCTGAAAATTGGTCGATTTTTCGTCAAAATAGTCGGTTTTTCTGAAAATCAGTAAATTTTTTTCTAAACTGTCATTTTCTGTTGTTGAAAACTGTCGTTTTTTTCTGCAGGAACAGTCGGTAAAAATTACCAGCCAGTCGGTAAATGCCTCGTCCCCCCCCCCCAAACATTTTGGTTAGTAACGCCTCTGCAGTCATCGGAGTCAGGATAGCCTAGTGCGTCTGGTGGCCTACTACATGTGCAGACTTCGCGGGTTCATTATGGACTCCCCAGGCCGATTCACACTAAGGTTTACGTACCGAACCACAATAGGCTATAAACCACCCATCATACACTAGACCTTACTGGCCAGCCCTCACGAAGGAGCTTTAAACAAGACTCATAATAATGACCTATGGTCCGTAAACTGAACAACAGTTTTTATTCACTGGCAGGTACTTGCAAAATCATATAAAACAACCTTTATGTAAAAAGGGTTGTTGCCGGCAGGGGTATCCCCCCTACGTTTTCGGCATTCAGTCAAATTTTCGCCGGAGGCGAAAAAGTCGGTCAAAATGGCCATTGCGGCGGAGCCGTGATGCCCTTTTCATAAAATCATTTGTTCCCGCATTTCGAAATTGGGTGGTTTACCGTGTTTATTGGTTCCCTTTTCTTTATCGAATTTGCTAATTCATCCGACTTTTGTTCACTCCGCAACGATCACCGCATTCGGGCTGTCCCTTCGTAAATTCGGTGATTTAACCTGTTTATTTGGTCTCATTCGTTAGCGAATTCGGTATTTCACCGTTCTTTTCTCAAGTCTGTATCTGTTCTGTCGCATTCGGTCAGTCCATTTCATAATTCGATCACTAATCAGATTCATTTGGTTGATTCGTGACCGAATTCGATAATTCATCCAACTTTTGTTCAGTTAGCATCGATTTCGCCACACTCGGTCCGTCCTTGCGTAAATTCGGTGATTTAACCTGTTTATTTGGTCTCATTCTTTACCGAATTTGGTAATTCGGTCGCATCTGGTCAGCCCATATCATAATTCGGTCATTAATCAGATTTATTTGGTTCTGATCCGTGACGGAATACGATAATTCATCCAACTTTTGTTCAGTCTGCATCGATTTCGCCGTATTCGGTCCGTCCGTCCGTCCGTAAATTTGGTGATTTAACCTGTTTATTTGGTCTCATCTACCGAATTCGGTATTTCGGTCGTATTCGGTCAGTCTATTTCATAATTAAATTTGATGAGATTCATTGGTTCTGATTCGTTACCGAATACGGTAATTCACAGGATTTTTCTTTAATCTGTTTCTATTACTAAACTTGCCGTATTCGGTTGCTTTAGGTGGTTCTAACAAGAGTTTTATTCAATTACGATATTAGGTTGTAATACCGTTCTCGATCTGTTGCTAATTTTGTTAGTTAGTTTCTCGGTATACTACGAATTCACTATTTGCTTCAACTGAGTTCCGTAATATAAGTGGCATTTATTTAGCTCTCGTTCTTTACCATTTACAGTAGCTTCAGCTGGTAGCTGTTAATTTTTTTACTTCTTAGGTTTGTAGTACTTCAGGAATAAGCACGTCTCTTGAGCCTACTTTTGTTTGCTGTAAATTCCGAACAAATGTACTTTGTAACCACTTTACCCTGGATCGCCGCTTTCGTTGCCAGCATCGCAGAAAGGCACTTTTGTCATCAGTCTTTCCACAAAATTTCGCATGCGCCGCATTTCGCTGTCTTCACTAATTAGACAAAGGTTGCCTCATTTAGTTGGCATCTGAACTATGTTAAAAGCTATGATTTGCACGGGAAGTAGTTAAACGTAGTCAGAAAAAAAGGCGGATTGAAAAAAATTTCCCTGCGGCGCCTTAATTAATCATGGCCACATCCGTTAGCGACGTTGTCACTATGCAGCAATATTTTTTGCGATAATTTCAAGTCCTGTTAGCAAACTGGAAAGGTCTTCCAGAAGTAAAAGGCTAGTGACGGCGTAGCCTATCCATGGAAAAAAACAGAAGCGGAAAAGCGTGAAAACGCGCCAATTTGTCTCCTTAGACTTGTTTGTACACACTCATGGAGGCAACTCCCTGTGTTTTTACATTTTTTGTAATAAATTCAGTAAAAATAAGGTACCGATTCCGTCGATTTTACCCAGGTGCGCCACCCCCCCCAATGCAGAAAGGCACGGGACGCCCCTGGTTGCCGGCCAAGACCCCGGAAAAGAATTGCGGTAGAAGATGACTCATCCTCGTGGGATGAGTCATGATCATGAGTTATAAAAAAATAAAGAGTACTACGGACAGTATAGAAGATTAAAGATGCTGAAGGGAAAGGGAGTAGCGCTGCCTAACGACGGCAGAAGTGAGCAGTGCGGGGTGCAGATGGCACCACCGTAACACCTCCTACCCACAGCTTTCGTAAACAGGTAGGTGGGTCACAGTTCTTTGAGTGGGGTTTTAAAGGTTCAGGAAATAGTCTATCGCTCCAGTCTCCCTCTATAGGTATACCAGTATCAAAGCACACTATCAATCCCACCCAGTCTCGACTAACCTTGCCAACAACGCTGTCTAGCTGATTGAAAAGCATGGAAACAACGTGGAAGAAAAATCGAAACCAGTCCGTCTGGTGATGCCGCTAGTCATTGACAACGACAATCATGGTTAATTATTACCAGATGAAGGACAGGGCCAAGGCGAGGAACCACAAATCAAAAGAACTTTATTTTAAAAAAATCTTTAATATATATCACAATAGTCTAACACAATAAATCTTCTTCTGTTGATTTCCGGTTCCCAGCAAGTTAGCTCAGAAATTTTAAGAATGCTGCAAAAAATAGAGGCGTCAGATAGCTTAACTTCCTCACATTTTTCATTTCATTCTGCCACTCCTATTTTTCAGATAACTTGCTCCTACTTCTAATTCCGTTCCTCTACTTTCTCCTTAGTTTTCAATATTACTTTGCTACTCTTACTCTTCTCATCTCTTTTTCCCAAGGCTTGTTAATCAAATAAAATATAAATTTTCAGCTATTAGATTCCATTTTGAAATCTGATAGTTTACGCTGAACAACTGAAAGAGCTTCTGGGTGTTATAGTTGGAGGGGGTCTTGGAACTAGTTTGGTACGCCTAAGGAATTATGATTGGCTTCGAACTTGGTTGGGACAAAGATTAGGCATATCCCTAGATGATCTGTTTGAAGTCCGGGCCGGATCCGGCCACGGTGGAAGAGTTTGGGGGGGGGGTATCGGACATTTTATGGCCGGATTAAGATTCGGAGCAAAATTGATAGGTGGTATGAGCAGCTAGTCTGGATTGCCCTATTTCCTGGTTTGAATAGCCTACATTGAATTATCTTGACTCGGCTGGGGATTTTCGATTCGCCCACAGTTGTCTTTAGTAGGTGGCTCGGTAGGTCTTTTACTTTTCCCCAAAACATTGAACAACAAGTAAAACTAAACTAGATCTACATTGCCTGAGCAACGTGAAGTGCTTGTTCGGCTTTGCCGACTAAAGTGTTGCGAGAGCAACATCTTTGGTTTTGATCCGTCGCCAACGATTAAACGCTGAAGTTGTCAGCCGATCGAGACTTTGAAAAAAATGGTATATTTCAGAATGTTTGTTCTTCACAGAGTTTATAATCACACTAAATCTACGTTGCCTGGGCAACGTGAAATGTTGTAGCAAATTCTGTTCTGGTCCGTCGATAAAAGTGTTGTGGGAGGTAACGGTTAAACTCTAAAGTTGTCAACCCACCAAAACTTTGAAATGGTTCGAGGGCTGCACTTTCTATAGAAACCGAACAGGTTAGATAATTACTTTTTTCAGGCCACTTTCTCGTGGTTTCAGAATGCGGACTCTCTCCCGAGAAGGCGAGCACAGCCGAAACATTCAAACCGGGATTATGTTAGCTTCTTTTTTGGTGGAGGGCAAATCATGCTTTGTTCGCCGTCCCTGATTGTAAAACGAGTTCTAAAGTCCACCCACTGACGAGGGTAACTACCAGAAGACTTGCCCCGTGGAATGATTTTTGTCGGCAAAAATCTACGGCCCTGGTTCAGCCTGGGTTGAACCGCAACTGAGTGATAAGCAAGTTTAAACTGACGATTAGCCATTCCATTTGTTGCCTTCACTTTAGGACACGTGAATAAGTGATTTACGCCTGTGTTTGAATAGATTATAGGCTAGAGGCGACTATCCTTATCTCGTCAAGGAACATCATTCAGTTCTAATCTGATAACCTTGAAATGTGGATTAAAGCAGAGGCGTTACTAGCCAAAAAGATTTTTTTTTTGGGAAGGGGGCAAGGTTTTACCGTTTGACTGGTCCATGGTGTTTCCCATAAGTTCGTTTTTTCCGTTTTTGGTTCATGGTGTTCCAACTTGAGCGGTGTTGATCCTGAAGAGAGCCCTTGCCAAGAAGGGCCGAAATATACCTCCAATAAAATTCAGCTGTCATATCCGGTTTGCACTATCAAATATGATTGGCTGGTCATGTTTACCGACTATCTTTGCAGAAAAAACGACTGTTTTTTTAGAAAAAAGCTACTGTTTGACGAAAATACGACTGATTATCAGAAAATTTTAAAGAAAATTCGGCTGTTTTTACGAGAATTGTGGCGCTTCGCGCCGACTCGGATGTTTTTACCGACTGGCCGGCAACTTTTTGGGAGGAGTCCCCCCTCTCATACGTGACGCCCATGGATTAGAGGTCTAAGACGAAACAAATAAAATGGGTCCTATCCCTTCACCGAAACCACAAGTAAATATGGATTATTCCTCTAACAGACGAACAATGTAGGTGTGTCACCATATAAATGAACTCTCTCAACTCACCGTCGAAGTCCACTGTCCCTGACCCGTCTTGGTCAATCTCAGTGATCATCTCGTCAAGATCGTCACTTGAGAGCTTGTCGTCAAGCGCTGCAAGAATTTCCCTCAAAGTGGCAGTAGTTATGTAGCCGTTTCCTAAAACAAGTAAACACGCGACATGACTTTCTGCATCTGAGGATGAATCGGGAAAAAAAGGAATTTATTGCTGCAGTGCGCATGGAAACGGAAGTTAATGGCCTAGCAAGCGTGGTCTTGATGTCTAGTAAAATATCCCCATCCAACAACTAATATTCCTTAACCAAATACGACCCCAGGGCCGTATCCAGGAACTTCTTTCGAGGGGGTCTCCCCGCGGCCACAGTCAATCAAAGGTTTATTCGTCGGGGAAGGAAACAAACCTGTAATCTTAAAGTTTACCTGAAAAGCAAACTTACTTTTGTGTCATTTAGCTGAATACACTGAGTTATTTGGATTCTGCTAGGAGATTTTTTTATTTTCCACTATCTGCTCTAGTAGTAAGGTTCAGAATATCTACGGCTGTCCCCCAGCACAAATTCTACTATGACGCGGAATGTTTGAATCTGAACACAACTGCGGCTTTTCAGTGGGCAGTGCGATAAGTTTGGTGAAGAAACCTGAGTGCCGGAACAAAGAAATTTCATAAATCTTTTTAGTCAAGCAAACGACAAAGGTAATACCACAAATATGACAGCGAAATTCCACTACTTGAAAATTGATTATTCGTTAATAGCGGAGCAATGAAGGAACGCATTTTCCTCGGGTCTTCAAACCTCTTAAAGTGAATAAGTGAGGGCTAACAAGACTGTCCCATCTCTGTCCTTTTCAGTTAAACTTTAAGTTACAGGTTTGTTTCCTTCCCCGACGTTGACCCGCAAGATTGACAGCCTGACGAGGACCCTTGCCAAGAAAGGCCCAAATATCCCTGATGAAGAATCATAGCTGATGTATCCGTTGTAAACACTGTTTGAATAAATGTTTCAAAGTCAGCTTGTGCTCAACGAATATTTAAATCAAAGGTTAAAGCCTATAAAACGGTTATTTTTTTATTTGCCTGTGGGGGGGGGGGCGACGCAGTAGTTTTATCTGCAAAGTGTTCGCACTCTAAATAAACCCGGTTTCACATTGAGGCGTTGAGCCTTTCACACTAAGCTAAGCAACCTCTGCGTCGTGCATGCGTCTACACAGCGCAGAGCTTATGCAGATAAGTAAAACGCAACGTTTATTCAAACAATGTTAACAACGGATACGTCAGCTATGATTTTTCATCAGCGATATTTCGGCCCTTCTTGGCAAGGGTCCTCGTCAGGCTGTCAATCTTCTGGTTCAACTTCGGGGAAGGAAACAAACCTGTTATCCAAAGTCAGCTTGGGCTCAAAGAGTATTTATAAAACGCAATGCAAGAATAGATAACGTGTCCGAAAGCTTTTTGGTGCTGAAATTGCTGCATCAATGCTCCATTTTCTTTTTTTTTTGGCCCGAAAGCTGTCACCTTTTTTTCTTCTCTGACACTTCTAGAATACCAAAATTTAAAATTTAATTAATTTAATTAATTACAGGTTTGTTTCCTTCCCCGAAGTTGAACCAGAAGATTGACAGCCTGACGAGGACCCTTGCCAAGAAGGGACGAAATATCGCTGATGAAAAATCATAGCTGACGTATCCGTTGTAAACATTGTTTGAATAAATGTTTCAAAGTCAGCTTGGGCTCAAAGAATATTTATAAAACGCAATGCAACAATAGATAACGTGTCCGAAAGCTTTTTGGTGCTGAAATTGCTGCATTAATACTGCATTTTCTTTTTTTTTTGGACCGAAAGCTGTCACTTTTTTTTCTTCTCTGACACTTCTAGAATACCAAAATTTAAGCCAGGAAGAAGAAGAAGAAAAAAGAATTAGCTGTTTAAAGCTGACAAAATGGATCAACTACTGATATCCAACCTTCTTATCTTCTTATCTTTCCTTTCTTCGTTGGCCATGATCGCCAGTTGTCTTAGAATTTGGAATGTTTGTCGAATTGTCAGTTGTCTTTTTTGAATTTGTTAGGTTTGCCACCGAAAGCACTGAGAGAATCGCCGTACTCCGCAGTTTCTTCTGGAAAACTCAGCATAAAATTTAGCATTCTTGCTGAATTTTTCGATGAATTTTATGCTGAATTTTATGCTGAATTAATGCTGCATTAATTGAGCGAAAATTTAAGTCCGAAAGCGAAATGCTGCGTAAAATGCTGAATTAATTCAGCATTTTCGTTCGTTTCGGGGCTTTCGTATACGTTCAGAACCAAGTTCTATTCTTGTGTTGCGTAGACGCGTACGCATCATATTTGTCAGTGGAAAACAGAAGTTTTTGAAGGACACTAAAAAAACTTGCTGATGATGAATAAAACTTGCTACTAGTAAAAAAGATTAAAATTTAGCAGAAGAAACCGAGAAAGGACAATTTAAATGAGCATCCGGCGCAAAAGCTTGTCGCGCAGGTGTGAAAGATACGCTACGCAACCTGTACGCAACGCAAGATAAACGCAGACGCAATACATTGCAACGATGCGTCAATGTGAAAGTGGCTTAACTGGCTTTTTTTGTGTGGGGGGGGGGATTAATTCATCGCCTCGTATTTTACTGTAAATAGCGGCAAGTCATTTATAATATCGATTAGATGAGCCCTGAGTTTTCGTTTGTATTGGTAAGTCGCATTATAAGCAATCTTTCAGTTAAGGTGAGTTCGAAAGAAAGGGTTGCCTGTTTGATTATATTACAGGTAATTTGTTTATTTATTCCTTCGTTCATTCTTCTCAAGACTGAAGAGTAACATAATATAAATCAAACAATTTTTACAACAGATATAGATCAGCTACGATTCTTTCAAAATTCTTTCAGATTATTTTAAACAGTTGATTTTTTCATGAAAACAGTCGGTTTTTCTGAAAAATCGGTCCATTTTTCGTCAAAATAGTCGGTTTTTCAGAAAACCTATCCCCGTTATAAAAATTGTCTGAATATATGTTTCAATATCAGCTTCGGCTCAAAGAATATTTAACATAATATAATAGGCGAGATAAAAGGCTTCAAATTCGTGCATGTCATAAGCGAGTCAGATTTTGTTAAAATGTAGAGCTGTGCTTACAATAATCATTCCTATCCACTGACAGGGGTTTCCCCTGCCCTCCCATTATTTGCCACATCAGTTAACCCCTTAAAAGTAGTCTTAAAGGACACCTGAACAATGAAACCATAGAGAATACATTTACAGACATGGCCACGGAGAGCATTCTTCTCCTGGGCGTGACGTTTTCAAAATAGGGACGTTCGTTTCTGGAGGTTTGTACATGCAGACTCCAAGACAAAAAGCGCAATTCATTCAAATCTTGTACAGCGCTGGCCGAATCGTATTGGACTTTCTTCTAGATATACGTTTGGGCTTAACTGGTTAAAAAATACTCCAGAAGAAGGCTTGGTTGGAGAAATTTGTTCATTTCTAAAATTATTCGGTACTGAAATAAGGACAGATGCAAAATGGAGCAAATTTATAGCTTGGAAACACAATTTCATATTTAGATTGGGTTTTCTGCAGGCAGTGTTAGGGAAGTCATACAGATAGGGATGATACTTGGTACTCTTCATTCAGGTCTCCTTTAAGGACCAAACGAAAAAGTCGACTGTTTGGAAATGCCTGCTTTATAACTGCCAAACCCACCTTCCTTGTCGTATAATCGAAACGCCTCCTTCAGTTCGTTTTGAACCATTTCCGCATCTTCATCTTCCAAGAAGCTGGACATAACTTCCGTGAATCTGTCAAAGTTGATTTTCCCAGCTCCTAGAAAATAGGGTCGATGAGAGTTTGAAGTAACTTATGCAAAAACAGAAGAAGTGCCTACGTGCTCAAGTTCAATTGAGGCCACACTGGGTCCTCGACCCCTGACCTCTGGATCATAATGTGGAGATGTTGGCAGAGGACTGGTGTGGGGTTGAGGGGGTAGAGTCAATGGACAGCTGAAGGGAAGGTTTGAGCCAAGGAACCACTTATGACGTCAAAATACTTGATTATTTGGCAGTGAATGAATGAATGTGATTGACCCACTGCACTACAATGAGGACTAGTGGAGTATAATAAAAGAAAAGAAACTGAAAAACGAAAAAAAACAAAACAAAAAAAACAAAGTATATGAACAATAACAATAAGACTTAAAGGACGGTAACCAATCATACTCGATCATTCCTGGCCGCACAGACGGGTGATCCAGGGGTGGTTGCAAGAACGAAGGATTCGGGCACGGAGATCTTCCACCGAGGTAACAGGTGGATATATTGGGCCCCACTAGAAGCTGTAACTTACGTGCACACATCCAGTAAGATTTCGCATCCGGAAATACGGATTTGCTTCGCGATGAGAAACCTGCATGCGATGCGCGAAAGCTCAATGTAATTTTTCTTTCTTTCTTTTCGTTCATTATCATCATCATCAGCTCTATACAATGTATTATTTCGAAAAAAAAACGTAGGCTAAAAGCTTGTCGCTACAACAAAACAAACACAACACTAGAACGGACGGGATCGACTAAAAAGAGGCACGGCACGCCCTGTCGCCTGAGGCACGAGTAATTGAAAGAGGTTAGCAAGTAGTGGAAGTAGACAAGTAAGTGAGAGTTCATAACTCCAGAGTCTAAAAGAAGGCACGTTAGAACATCACTCCTGCTATCACTCGGAAGCCTGAAAGGGTCTCTCCGAAGACTATGTCGTGCCGTTCCTCTTTTTGTCGATCCAGAACGGACGCCTGATCTTGAAATGTGTTGATGCAAGTAAACCGTTGAATGTATTCATACTGTCTGATTCTAGAGTTACTGTCGTGAGGTAATTCCATATGGTTTCCATACGCGGCTGTAAAATAAATTTTGGCAAATTCTCGTTTGGGACATGGAGGGTAAAGTTTACATGGGTGGAAACGAGAGCAAAATAACACTAGGGAATAGCGCATATAGCTTAGGTTGCCTCTGGCAGCATAGGAGGAACTAAGGTCTAAGGTAAGGTAAGGGGGCTGAAGCCGGTCCAGGCGTGACTGACACGGGGTATCCTGAATGAATTCAGACGTTTACTCTTAGGGCTTCGACAGACTCTCAGGAATTCCTGCCAGGATTCTCCGCACCATCGTCATTTTCGTAAGGAAAAATGTTGAATTCAATTTGTGACAAATAGTATTTTTGGAATATTAAGTATCAAAATTAGCTTTCTTAATAGGAGCTTTTGGGATCAGCATCAGTAAGAATAATAGGCCCACTTCTCGGTCGATTCTGACCTGATTCTTTCGAAATCCGTTTCTGAAGAAGACGGCACCGCTTCTCGAGAATCACGGACTTGCTCACCGACCAAGTCCGTGCTTCCCTGCAAGGTGCTGCAGCGCTGCCGCTTCAACCAAGAAGAAAGTGAATCCAAAATCGCATATTGTGCAAAAGCAAAGAAGTGCTGCAGCAGCGATGCTGCAGCGCTATTGAAACAAAAACGAGGCTCTGCTGTCACTTCTCCAGACACATATTATATAGACTTTAGCTCGCGGATGTTAGTGACTGTGGTTAGGTGAACTTTCACGGTAGCTCCTACGCAGTAAGCAAATTAGGAAATCGATGTGAAGCCCGAAGTAGGCATATGATTGCTCGATAAAATTGAGAGATGTTTCAGAGAGTTTATTGTAGCAAGACGTATGTCTGTATGTAGATGATTTATAGATTACCTTACATGTTTACTGTGACAAGTTATGAGCAAGGAATTAAAAAAGTAAGTATCAAAGAAAAAGAACCGACCTCCTGAAACGAAAGACCACGATCCCAAATACACCTTCGAAGGTTGAACATTCCCCACCGCTCGACGCTACTATCATTTAGGCAGTCTATGGGCTTCGGATCAGAGCACCCCCGAGTGGGGCCAGTAACCTCATCGGTTTAAGCATTAAGATGAAAGTGTTGTACGCTGGGGCTTAGCTTAGGTTAAGTAGATTGAACTTTCACTCTTTAGTTTCACGGGGGTTAAGTTATTCTGGGAATACCCGGTGGGTTTGGCTTGGGTTTGTTCGGGAACTGATTTAACCAGTTTCAAGACAGTTCTGTGTGAAGTTTCAGTGAAGAAGGTTGTACGGAGATATAGAAGTTGGGTATATAAGTATTTCTATTGTGGTCTAGTAAGGTAAATAAATAGTGTAGTAGCTGAGTTCTCGATTCCGTTCAGGCGTAGGATTTGGAAACCAGAGCATACAGACATAGTATGCAACAATGGTGGCAGCAGTGGGATAAACACTTATATACTCAACTTATATCCTTCTTCACTGAAACTTCACACAGAACTGTCTTGAAACTGGTTAAATCAGTTCCCAAGCAAACCCACCGGATATTCCCAGAATAACTAAACCCCCGTGAAATTAAAGAGTGAAAGTTGAGTCTACTTAACGTAAACTAAACCCCAGCATACAACAAAAGTGAAGAAAGTCCGGCCGAAAGCCTGATCATCTGTTTGCAGCATGAATCGTCATGCGCAGAGGAAATGTTCCATTTTCTCACCTGAGGGATCGGCCAGCTTGATGACTACCTCGAGGTCCTCGTCGTCAAACTTTTGGCCAAGCGTCTCAAGGATTTCAGAAATCTTTTCTGTTTCGATGAATCCGGTTTTCGAGGAGTCGAACATGGTAAAGGTCTTTCGCAACACTAAAAAAGATGATCGTAGTCAGAATTTGACTGAACTTGATGATTTTTATGGAGTCCGCCCAATTATTGCTGAGGGCTTCGACTAGTTCATTTTCCAGCTTGAGCGGCTTGAGTCTGAAGAAGACACTTGCCAAGAAGGGACGAAATATAGCTCTAATAAAATGTAGGTGACTTATCCGTTTTGCTCCGTCAAATATGATTGTTCTAAGAGCAGTCGCGCAAAATGACAACTGTGCAACCGCTCAAACATTCAGTTTCAAAGAATGATTAAAGTTCTATGAATGAATGAATGAATCAATGAATGAATGAATGAATGAATTTATTGCACGAAAAAACCCTTGGGGTCATGGCAACAAAACAAGAAAAAACACAACAAACTACAAAAATCGCTTTCTATGGGACAAACCAACGCGGAGGAATCTGGCCACCTTACGGATATCCCCCATAATTGTACTTCCAATTTTTTCTAGTAGCCACTCCTCCCTAGTAATTTCCACCCCAAATAATTCGACCCTTAAATCACTCAATCCTTCACATTCACACATAAAGTGGAACACATCCTCATCCACCTTTCCACACATCGGGCAAAAGTAAGGGCCATTCTTTAACCTATTTTTTCCTACAAACCTTCTTTTCTCCCCAATAGCAACCACTCAAACATTCAGTTTCAAAGAATGATTAAAGTTCTATGTGCTTGTCCCTCTACGCTTGAAATACCTCGCAACTAAAAAAGTAAGCCATTGCCCAAAGATTAGATTTTCTTACGTTGTAGAGGCGTAATGTTTCTGAGCTTAGCATTAAACAATGGAACTGCAGCTGTTTTGTTTATATTAGGTATCTAGCTCCGGCTATTTAGAATGATATCCCAGTTGGCATTCGGGAGGCTGAACACATTGGACCATTTCAAGTAAAACTTTAAAAACATTTATTAGGAGATGAGATTTAATTTTCTTTCTTTTTTCTTGCTTTTTTTATATTTTCTTTTTTTAGATTATGGTATTAACGGTTAATTGAGTGAGAGCGTTCTTGTCCTTTGTTTTTTTTTATGAAATTTGTTATTGGTTGAAAATCAGAGGATTGCAGCCGTCCATCATCAGGCTTTTTGAGCCTTCCCCGGGCGGTTGTGTGTTTGTATAGTTTATTTTGTAATTAGTAGCAAACAAAGCAAGTCAAGTCAAGTCAAGTCACATCTGCCTTTCTTCCGTTAGATACTCGGAGAGGCCGGAGATTTTGCATCGGCAAGGGGAGATAGTCATGAAGAGTGTATATCGCTAATAGAGTTGCCACAGTTACAATTCGCCAAAGGGACGACTCACCAGATTGTCATGTCACCAAACGATCAACTTGTCACATAGATAACTAGCAACAAAAATAACATGTCATACAAAGGAAGATTGTAAGGTCAGAAAAAGTCAGTAGTGATTAAGCTGAGTTGGATTAACAGATATGTATTCAATGTATGCAGAACTTCATCATTAACGTAAGTGTGTTTTCTAAACACTGTTTATTGAATCAATAAACGATGTTTATTGAGTACCAAGTCTTCCAGAATGATAAACAACATGTTGAAGCTTCTTGTGACCGCGTTTCTGAAAGATTTGCTGTCGACCCTTGAAGCTTTTGGCGAAGTCTCCGCTGCTTGACTTGCAAAAACTTGGCCAGGCCGGAAAATTGTATTTGACAATCCCGTGCATTTTGTATTAACAGAATTTTGGGAATAAACGAATTGTAATTGTAGGACCCAGCACCCACCGCCCGAATTTCCCGCTCTACAGTCACGAACCAACCCTCTGACCGGTACAGTCCAATATGTACCAACCGCTCGGGTACACGCTACATGTACATTAGATACTCGGTTTCGTATAACAAGTTAATACGTAAAAGTATCACGAGAGTGGTAATTTAACAAGATGAATTTAACAAGAGAAAACCAGCGTGGTTTTGTTAGAGCGGTTAGTATGTACCGTACGAAATGGGGGTCTCCGGATTTAGAAATATATGGAGTGATTATGGAAGTAGGTTGCATTAGTATTAGAGGTAAGACGAACAGCTTCCCTAGAACTGAGACTAAAAAGGGGAGACTACTGAAGGTTGCAAACTAAAACAGCAGGCGAGAAAGGAGACAAGAATTCAAGGGAAATTTCTGTGACTTAACAGGTTCGGAAACGTTCACAGCATGCATAACATTAATCAGATCACTTACTAAGTGCTTTTTCATCCTGAAATAAAAGTGCAAAATTAATAAATTTTTTAATCGCAGGTTAAAGTTTAACTGAAATGCCACCTTATTATTATATGCTCAAATGGAATACCCTGAACTATTTCAAGTCTTCTTTTCACCTTGGGCTCTTATTTTTGGGATCCCAAAACGTTAGTGGAGGGATGCCTATGACACCGCAAAAATTGTCCGTCTGTCCGCACGATAACTTTTGAAGGGAACGAGATAGATTGATCAAACTTGGTGTGAGGATTCTTTGGGTCAAGGGTAAGGTCAAGTTCATAGATGGGCTCTGTAGCCCTAAGCTTAGGGGTGGGGGTCAAATTAAGGGGCAAAAAAAATATTTTGTAAAAGCTATTGAGATAGTTGATGCAGGGGTAAGGAGACATGCTGAATCCGAATATGAACGTTATTTTCTTTCCAGACAAGTAGTTCACCCGGAATCCGGCTAAAACTGGACACAAAATTGATCGACTAATTTTCGGCTAGAGCAGTCACTACCCCTTTATTCTCAACCTGTATAACTGTCTCCAAGGTCGAAGGGGTTGATATATAAAGTTCAAGCGAGGATGTTGTTCAATGAAGATTTACTGGTAAAGTATAGGCAGTTCGTAGATGGGTCCTTTAGTCCTATCTTTAGAGACAGAGGAGGGGTTTCAAATTTACGGCAAAAACAGGTATGTTTTATAAGCTAATAAGATAGTAATTGGGGTAAGGAGGTCCTCTAAATCCATATCTGAACTTAGTTTTCTTGCTGGACAAATGGTCATCACGAATTTGGCTGAAAACTAGAAATTCGGCAAGAGCTCAAAGTTGTTTCTGAAATCGATTAGAAATTTGGTATCGGGGCAAATGAGACTTTTTGAGCTTCACGTTAACAGTACAAAATATATTCAAGGAATCTGACGAAGACTGAATGGCGAAGACACGACCCAATTGTCTGAGTCAAATTTTAGATTTTTCGGATCCCATCGAAACCTTTGGTCTTGTTTCATCTCGGGTGTAGTGAAGTTTAGAGCGTGTTACACCCTACTTACCATAGTTACTTCGCGTGACGTCACGAATACTCAATAGCATTGTCCAATTTCTTTTAACAGTGACTTGACTTAAATTGTGACACAAGTGTTTGTATCTTTGACGTGCCAGTGCTATTCGTTTTTGGATAATCATGGCTAATTCATAAACTTGATTTGATTTGATTTGAATAGGTGTTGTAAGGTGTATTACGGCGTATAAGGCTTATTACAGATTCCTCTTTTCCTCGGGGCGCGCTGTTATAAGGCGAATAAGGAAAACGGAGCTCGGCTCTATTCTCCCACAGCGGGCCGAGGCAAGGAGGAGCGCCGTCAGTGTTGCCACGGGAAGCGCTAAAGTCATACTTTCTTGGAAGCTAAAGAAACAACTTTTCTTCAAAAGAACCCCTTTTTTTCTGTTTCGACTGCTTACTGCTAGTTCGAGGACCAATGCTGTCCATCCGTAAACTTAATAGCTTTTTACAATATATTGGGCGTCAAATTGGACTGGTGTACTTCACGAGTACTAAGAACACTTTTTCTGATTTTCGAAACTTGAAAACTGTATCATTCATTCATTTATTCGTACTCGTAAGACTACATAACATAAATATAAAGCAAGAAAAAAGACCCCCTGAAGCTACCTTGTTGGGAGTATCAGCGTGGCAACACCAAACGCTGTATTCATAAGAGCTTCTCTAGTTCCTTATTTGAACAGGCGTGTGTATTGAGACGTAAACATCGCGTATTGTACTATTCAGCTTAGTACACCAATTTGGACAATACTTATATGACTAATTCCAAAACACGCCAGAGATCCGCAGGGCGAAGGAGTAAACGTCTCCGTAATGACCGAAACTCAACGACTCAAATCCTGTGTCAAACAATCACGGCGATCTTTGGGAGCAGCTGTGACACCACATCTGCCTTTCTATTTGACGATGCAAAACGGAGAAGTCCAGCTACATTTTATTAGTATTCATTGTCCAGCTGGAGCGGTTTGAGCCTGAAGAGGACCCTTACCAAGAAGGGACGAAATATAGCTCTAATAAAATGTAGCTGACTTATCCGTTTTGCATCGTCAAATAGAAAGGCAGAAGTGGTGTCACAGCTGCTCCCAAAGATCGCCGTGATTGTTTGACACAGGATTTGAGTCGTTGAGTTACATTGCTACATTGCTACATTGTATTAGTGTTCATTGTCCAGCTGGAGCGGTTTGAGCCTGAAGAAGGACCCTTGCCAAGAAGGGACGAAATATAGCTCTAATAAAATGTAGCTGACTTATCCGTTTTGCATCGTCAAATATGATTCGTAGTCAGCTTGGGCTGAAAGAATATTTTTCTGCCTTCCTTCCGCTAGGTACCCGGAGAGGCCGGAGATTTTGCATCGGCAAGGAGAGACAGTCATCAAGAGTATTCTGGCTTTTTGCCAGTAAGGCTCGAACGATTTTTCTATTTTCCAGCAGAATAACATGCCACGGGCGAATCCGACCTATCACATTACAGAGATGCGTAGTTACCACACTTACTACGCTCCCGAGCATGGTAAGAAAATATTAGTTACTATTTCGAGAAGGTTGGAACGGTCAGCGTAATAACTTTTTACGAGGTTGGAACGAAAATAGTAACTAGTAGTAACTATTGGTAGAAGGATGGAACACGCTCGTAGAGTATGTGCTACTTGTACGACAAGTCACAACTCATCCAGTAGCGGCGAATTTGAATTTTAGCGAAAGCGTGGGTTAACAGAGTGAAGCTTGTGATCACTTAGCACATGATCAAGGCGAAAGAAGAGAGTGTCTGAAGACTGAGAGCTTGGTCACACTTGGCTCATTTCCTTGCTTTTTGGGTTGCAAAAGTAGAAAAAAAGAAAAAGAACAAGATACAACTAATTCCGAATTTTGTCGTTTTAAATTCAGGAGATCAATTAGAGCAACACAGCTTTGTATAATTATGTTACAGGAACCCTAATTGACCCTTACTTGCAGTCGTTTCATTATTCCCAAGCTCCCACAAAGCCAATCAAATCTCATGTACTCTAGCCCAACCAGCGCACGACCTTCTACACTGCTTCCTGGCTGACGATTGAAATTAAGTGTCTGTTTGTGTATGTTTATGTGTTTTATTTATTTTCTTCATTTACTCCGCTTTCTGAAAATGGCGGGTCATAAATATATTACTTACTTACTTACTTAATTAGCCGCCAGAGAGAACGAATCTGGAAGGAAACTAGACCTACGTTGCCCGGGCAACGTGAAGTGTTGCGGCAACCTTTCTCCGGCTTCGCCGGCTAAAGTGTTGCGAGAGCAACACTTTGGTTTTGTTTCTTCGCTGTCGGTTAAATGCTGAAATTGTCAACTTATCGAAGCTTTTAAAACGGTATGTTCTAAAAAGAATAATCATATAATCAAAAGCTGTTCTTTAGCGTTGTAAAACCAACAACAAAACAATATCGGAAGAAGGCTATCCGTAACGTTTCAGGATTAAAATACCATAGATGACACTATTAATTATTACAAAACTACCTTATTGTTTTACATTACCGTATCGTTTGTACCCGTTGCGTAAACAGTTAATCCTAGGTTATAACGATAGACCATGGATACAAACTTTCTTACTGTCATATTTACAGAAATCGAATACAATGTGCACCAATTTTCAAAAATTTCTAGCCCCTCGTGAACCGATCTTACTTACAAGTCCGTCTCCCGTGATTGACATCAAATTCACCGGAAATAAATAATGGATACACCAGCTATCAAAAGTTGCAAACCCCTCATCGCTGAAGATGATTATAGCATAAAAGCCGATTATTACTTACAAGTCCCATGCATGTCTTACAATTGGGAACAAAATTGTTCTTACCATCGAATACACCTGAGACAAATAACAGGTATACCAACTAGCAAAAGCTGCAAACTCCTCGTTGCCGAAGATGATTATGAGCTAACAGTCGACTGTTGCTTACAGTCGACTGTTGCTTACAAGTCCCTTACATGTCTCACAACTGGTATCGCCTATTTTTGGTTTCATTGTGTACCTTACTCCTGAAGTTGTCAACCTCTTGAAACTTTCAAACTGGTTTATCTCATGAAGGATTTTTGTTCAAAAAAATGGATGGCATATATTTTGATCAGCTCTTCAAGGGCTATCGATTGCCCTAACCACAACAAAAGCATATCGGAAAAAGGGACTAAATTGACTTTGCAGTCAGTTGAACTTTATCCTTTTCAATCGTAGACATCGTGACGGATGAAAACTTGGAATAATATCCTATATAATCTAGTTGGTATTATAAAGCTATCCGTAACTTTTTAGGATTAAAATACCATAGATGACACTATTAATTATTACGAAACTACCTTGTTTTACATTACAGTATCGTTCGTACCCGTTGCGTTAACAGTAAATCCTAGGTTACAGCGATAGACCAACGATACAAACTTTCTTACCGTCAGATTTATATAAATCGAATACAATGTGCAACAATTTGCACAAATTTCTAGCCCCTCGTGCACCGATTCTACTGACAAGTCCCTTTCCCGTGATAGACATCAAGTTCACCGGATAAAAATAATGGGTACACCGACTAGCAAAAGTTGCAAACCCCTCATCGCTGAAGATTTGTGTAGCATAACAGCCGATTATTACTTACAAGTCCCTTGCAGGTTTTACATTTGGGAACCAAATTGTTCATCAAATGACAGGTACGCCAACTAGCGAGAGCTGCAAACCCCTCATTGCCGAAGATGATTATGAGCTAACAGTCGCCTGTCGCGTATAAGTCCCCTAAATGTCTCACAACTGGTATCGCCTATTTTTGGTTTCAGTGTGTACCTTACTACTGAAGTTGTCAACCCCTTGAAACTTTCAAACTGGTGTATCTCATAAAGGAATTTTTTTTACCAAAAAATAGATGTCATATACTTTGATCAGCTCATCAGCGGCTATCGATTGCCGTCGAAGTTGAACTTTATCCTTTTCAATCGTAGATATCGTGACGGATGAAAACTTGGAACAATATCTTATATAATCTAGTTGAAATTATAAAGCTATCCGTAACTTTTCAGGATTAAAATACCATAGATGACACTATTAATTATTACAAAATTACCTTATTGTTTTACATTACCGTATCGTATGTACCCGTTGCGTAAACAGTTAATCCTAGGTTATAGCGATAGACCATCGATACAAACTTTCTTACTGTCATATTTACAGAAATCGAATACAATGTGCACCAATTTTCAAAAATTTCTAGCCCCTCGTGAACCGATTCTTACTTACAAGCCCGTCTCCCGTGATTGACATCAAATTCACCGGAAACAAATAATGGATATACCAGCTATCAAAAGTTGCAAGCCCCTCATCGCTGAAGATGATTATAGCATAAGCTTTTTAAACGGGATGTTCTAAAAAAATTAATCATATGATCAAAAGGTATTCTTCAGCGTTGTAAAAACAACAACAAAATAATATAGGAAGAAGGGACTAAATTAACTTTGCAGTCAGTTGTACTTTATCCTTTTCAATCGTAGACATCGTGACGGATGAAAACTTGGAACAATATCTTATATAATCTAGTTGGTAATAGAAAGCTATCCGTAACTTTTCAGGATTAAAATACCATAGATGACACTATTAATTATTATGAAACTACCTCATTGCTTTACATTTTCGTTTGTATCCGTTGTGTAAACAGTTAATCCTCGGTTACATTGATAGACCATCGACACAAACTTTCTTACCCTCAGATTTATAGAAATCGAATACAATGTGCACCCATTTGCAAAAATTCCTAGCCCCTCGTGAACCGATTCCTACTTACAAGTCCCTCTCCCGTGATATACATTAAGTTAACCGGAAACAAATAATGGGTACACCAGCTAGCAAAAGCTGCAAACCCATCATCGCAGAAGATGATTGTAGCATAACAGCCGATTATTACTTACAAGTCCCTTGCATATCTTACCATTGGGAACCAAATTGTTCTTACCATCGAATACACCGGAAACAAATAACAGGTATACCAACTAGCAAAAGCTGCAAACCCCTCATTACCGAAGATGATTATGGGCTAACAGTCGACTGTTGCTTAAAAGTCCCCTATATGTATCATAACTGGTATCGCCTATTTTTGGTTTCAATGTACCTTACTATGAAGTTGTCAACCCCTTTGAAATTTTCAAACTGGTGTATCTCATGAAGGAATTTTTGTACCAAAAAATGGATGACATACACTTTGATCAGCTCATCAATGGCTATCGATTGCCGTCGAAAAAAAAATTCTACCTGTCTTAGTTCAAAAGTTGACTTTTTTGCCGTAGGCCAACTTTCTAACGTCACGACTTAGAAAGGAGCAAAGGATAAGCTCTAGTTTCTTTAGCAATGAGAGAACTTCTAAAGTTTAAGAGGCACATCTGATACCGTTACTCTACCACAAACCAAAGTGCAAAATTTTTTTTTTATAAACTCAGCTGGAATCGTCGCAGACATGGACAGAAACAATAGATGGCAGCACTTTCGGACCCGTGGGAAAAAGCCACTTTTTTGTCTCTGTAGATTTTTCTATTTATCACTCAAAGAAGAAATGTTGGCTGTTTGGCCGGGTAACTGCCGCATATATTTAACACTTATAGATTTTAGTCCATCTTCAATTTGAAACTGGTGCCTGCCTGCTAGTGTGCTAGAACGGAGCTTTCCACTCGAAAGCAGAAACATGGTTTGATGAAACGAAAGGTTCGCTACACAACTTGAGATGGTCCTCTCCGACATAGGCTATACAACTCCACTTCACTTCGCAAACCGTAGGCTCTGGCTCGATGACAAGCAAAAACCATCCTTATTGGCCCCAGGCAAGAGTTCTACGGAGCTTTCCAAAATGTAATGTCATATTCATCAATCCGGCCTAAGGTCCACACTTTCCGTAAAAACCGCACAGGTTAGACCCTTCCCAGTTACCAGGAATAAAATGAAATCGGAGTCATAGGAAAAAAAAAAAAAAAAAAAAAAAAAACAGGACAAAACCAAAGTGTTGCTCTCGAAACACAATTTATTAATTTATATACATAATTATGTATTTCAGGTCTTAGAGTGGATTCCGGGCGAATGACGTTTCCGGCGATACAAGAAAGTTCAATTATTGTTTCAGGATGTGTTGTTAACCGTGCGTCCAAATCATTATCGACTTCAAACTTTCAACTATTATCTCTAACATATTTCCATTTTTTAAAGGATTCCGGGTGAATTACTTTTCCAGGAAGGAAATAGGTTCACTTGTGGATCTAATAATATTATTTTTTTTCCCTTTTTTCGACACTCTTACCGACTTCGCAAAAAAATATCTACTTCTCGTAAATTTCTTGCTTTGCTAAATATCGTTTCACCATTTTTGCCATGAGAAAATTAATTTCCCCTTATCCCTAAATCGACTGTCTCATCGGCACAATTTATTTTGTTTAGCCCTTTAATCTAAAACCCCATCCCTAAATTTAAGTGTACGTGGTCAATCTACGAACTCGACCTGTTACTTAGACCCAATCATACCAAGTTCTAACAAAATTTCCGAACTTCTTTGAGAGTTTGTGTGCTAGCAGACGGACGTTCAGACAAGCATTACGAAGTCATATGTATCCTACCCACGTTTCGGATCATAAAAACGGCTATGCAGTTGCTCTTGTCTCCCGGCCCAGCTGTTTCAGAAATGTGAAATCCCGGTTACGAATCTTTAAAATATTTAGATAGGTTTGAGAACTCGATGAAAATGATGTTGTCCACGAATCCGCTGTTCCAGAACAGTTTTCAATGCTGGTAGAAATTACAGAAACTTTTGCATATCTTGTATCTCCTTCTCTTTGTAGCACTAAAAGGTGATTTCTGTCAAGTTCTGTCTGGGTGTGGCAAAGCTATGTCAATATTTGTTTCGACTCTCATCTCGACTTTTCTCTCAGCAAGGCTTGAAAGTTCTTCGTCCTTTTGTATTACAAAACCAGAGAGACTTTTCTCCTATTCACGACTGAAAGTTCTGAAATGAGTTTTTTCAAGGACCTCTTATTCTGTGTGCGTGCTGGAAGTTTGGTAACGAGTTTTGGGGGATTGGGTGTAATTTTTTGCTATACAGGACAGGGCACATAATTTTCTTTTAGAAAGTTGTTAGAAGGATGAGATGAAGGGTCCGAAAGTTTCAGGAGTCAGTAGTAATCCATATATCTATCTTGTGCATTTACTACATTATTGAAAGCTCAGTGTACTTTTTCCTTTTTTTTTGTTTATACTGCACTATTTCCTCTCCTTAAGTGCGTTAATAAAATCATCATCATCATCATCATCATATCGTTAACGTCACTGTAATAGTAAGGTCAGAGGCTTCCGGTGAGCCAACACGAGCAGAAATTTCCGTCTGAATTTTCTGCATTTTCCGTTCAATTCAATTCAATTATATTCAAGAAAACCAAAACACGGACAAGCCGACTAGTAGATAAATATTCTTTGAGCCCAAGCTGACTTTGAAACATTTATTCAAAGAATGTTTACAACGACTACATCAGCTACGATTCTTCATCAGCGATATTTCGGCCCTTCTTGGCAAGGGTCCTATTCAGGCTGTCAATCCTCTGGTTCAAATTCGTGGAAGGAAACAAACCTGTAACACCTGTATTATAGTAAACCTGTATTACAGGTTTGTAAACCTTCCCCATGTAAACTCCTTCCCCAAAGTTGAACCAGAGGATTGACAGCCTGACGAGGACCCTTGCCAAGAAGGGCCGAAATATCGCTGATGAAGAATCGTAGCTGACGTAGCCGTTGTAAACATTGTTTTGAATAAACGACTAGTAGGTTTCGTGTCACATCAACATAATACAACACAATAAGAACAGATATAAAAATTCAGCTGACAAACAGCTCGGTCAGTAAATATATCCACTTGCGATAGTTATAGGTTAACAATACTACAAAAATACACAGTCGTGCAATAAAACTTTATACGAATATTATATAATTACGAAAGCCAACAAACAACAACACTAACATCATTTACAGTTCACTCTTGTTATTATATAACTTTACGAAACTAGGCACAAAGCTGTTCACGTAACGAGTGTGACTGTGCATGTGCGAGTGCGACTGTAATTTCGGCAATGGTAAAGCGACCGCTCTTGCTGGAGGGAGGATGTCTCGGAGGACGGGATTCTCAAGAATTCTAGTACCAAAAACTGTCGATAGCTTGAGACGACGATTTGCAAGTGTATCTAAATTAAACTCCTTTAAAAGCTGAATGTACGGGACTTTAGGGGATTTCGAGCCTTTTTCATCATTTTTTATCACATTTCATCATCATAAAGGTGATATATTTACACTTTTCCGTGTGTTATCGATGATGGTGCGGGAAAATCTTTTCTGCACTTTCATCATGAAGTTGCAAAAATTGACTCTTCCGGGAATAATTGATGATGGTGAGGAAACTCCTTAAAGGACTTTATAGGATTCCATTCTGCAAGATTTCCCTTTTGTTTTTTAGCTGTTTTGTTTTGCTAAGAAAGAAATAATTTGTCTAACTCTTGAGGCAACTTTCCTTGATATATAGATTAATCTATAACAACATGATCTGTAACAATCTGAAAATCGTCCAGCACTTTGCGCTTTTCCCAAGAAATATAATAAATTTTAAGTTTACTTAAACTGTATAATATAAAGTATATAGCAAAATATGCACGGATGAATATTTGTATATTTTGTTAAGTGCAACCAAATTTCCATTAGCCTTCCGACTCTCTCCCCCCACAAAACCATGTCCAAATCAGGTCTGGACACCTAAATGGATCATCTAGAGTTTCGTCGCTTACCACCCATCTAGCATTTTTCCACCCATGTCGGATCGGGCGGGGAGCGTGAAAAGGATCATCTAGGATGTTTGTATTCGCAGTTTCACCCCAATCCCTCACTGGATCCCTAACAGGCGCAACAAAAATCAGAGAAATTGTGTACAATCCTAGTAGGAATTTCAGTCAGCGACCACCGAACCTGATCGCTTGTTTGCGGCTTTCAAGCTATACCGCATGTATGTGCCAGTTGAGTTGTGAGTTCTTCAAGTTTAAATTCAGTTATTCCTCCAAAAATGTTGCTTTTCGAAGAATAATAGCGTAGGAATTCTTAGGAATTTTTCCAGTTTAAATCACAATTTACACAATATTAAATTACCACATTTTGATTTTATACAGTTTAAAATCACGATTTGTCAGCATATTGGAGAGGATAAAGACTCGTCGGCTGATAGATTTTGGGTATGCTAATTTTCTTAAAGGACCCCTCTCACTATTTACTCTTCAACTTACAGTAGCCTATATTAAAATATTTGAATACTTGAAAACTATGCTGTGCTTTTAGCAAATAACTCACGATTTTGGCTAAGCCTTTCCCGAGACCCGTTGACTTGTAGCGAAAACAGGGAAACAATTTACATAATCGGTTTTTGGGATCCCAAAACGTAAGTGGAGTGATACCTATGACCTCGCAAAAGTTGTCCGTCCGTCTGTTAGCACGATAACTCTCGAAGGCGTTGAGATAGTTTGATCAAACTTGGCACCAGGACTCTTTAGGTCAAAGTACTGGTTATGTTCGAAGATGGGCTATGTGTCCCTATATTTAGGGGTGGGGGAGGCGTTTGAAATTAAGGGGAAAAAAAATATTTTGTGAAACATTTGCGTTCGATTTGCTTGTAAGAAGACATGCTGAATCCGTATATGACAATCATTTTCTCGCCAGACATATAGATCGCTCGGAATCCGGCTAAAACCGGAAAATTTGTTAAAAGTAAGAGTTTAATTGTGTTGCGAGAGCAACACTTTGGTTTTGTCCTCGTTTTTTTTTTTTTCCTATGACTCCGATTTCATTTTATTCCTGGTAACTGAGAAGGGTCTAACCTGTGCGGTTTTTACGGAAAGTGTGGACCTTAGGCCGGATTGATGAATATGACATTACATTTTGGAAAGCTCCGTAGAACTCTTGCCTGGGGCCAATAAGGATGGTTTTTGCTTGTCATCGAGCCAGAGCCTACGGTTTGCGAAGTGAAGTGGAGTTGTATAGCCTATGTCAGAGAGGACTATCTGAAGTTGTGTAGCGAACCTTTCGTTTCATCAAAAGATGTTTCTGCTTTCGAGTGGAAAGCTCCGTTCTAGCACGCAAGCAGGCAGGCACCAGTTTCAAATTGAAGATGGACTAAAATCTATAAGTGTTAAATATATGCGGCAGTTACCCGGCCCCACAGCCAACATATCTTCTTTGAGTGATAAATAGAAAAATCTACAGAGACAAAAAAGTGGTTTTTTCCCACGGGTCCGAAAGTGCTGCCATCTATTGTTTCTGTCCATGTCTGCGACGATTTCAGCTGAGTTTATAATTTTTTTTTTTTGCACTTTGGTTTGTGGTAGAGTAACGGTATCAGATGTGCCTCTTAAACTTTAAAAGTTCTCTCATTGCTAAAGAAACTAGAGCTTATCCTTTGCGCCTTTCTAAGTCGTGACGTTAGAAAGTTGGCCTACGGCAAAAAAGTCAACTTTTGAACTAAGACAGGTAGAATTTTTTTTTCGACGGCAATCGATAGCCATTGATGAGCCGATCAAAGTATATGCCATCCATTTTTTGGTACAAAAATTCCTTCATGAGATACACCAGTTTGAAAATTTCAAAGGGGTTGACAACTTCATAGTAAGGTACATTGAAACCAAAAATAGGCGATACCAGTTATGATACATATAGGGGACTTTTAAGCAACAGTCGACTGTTAGCCCATAATCATCTTCGGTAATGAGGGGTTTGCAGCTTTTGCTTGTTGGTATACCTGTTATTTGTTTCCGGTGTATTCGATGGTAAGAACAATTTGGTTCCCAATGGTAAGATATGAAAGGGACTTGTAAGTAATAATCGGCTGTTATGCTACAATCATCTTCTGCGATGATGGGTTTGCAGCTTTTGCTACCTGGTGTACCCATTATTTGTTTCCGGTTAACTTAATGTATATCACGGGAGAGGGACTTGTAAGTAGGAATCGGTTCACGAGGGGCTAGGAATTTTTGCAAATGGGTGCACATTGTATTCGATTTCTATAAATCTGACGGTAAGAAAGTTTGTGTCGATGGTCTATCAATGTAACCGAGGATTAACTGTTTACACAACGGATACAAACGAAAATGTAAAGCAATGAGGTAGTTTCATCATAATTAATAGGGTCATCTATAGTATTTTAATCCTGAAAAGTTACGGATAGCTTTCTATTACCAACTAGATTATATAAGATATTGTTCCAAGTTTTCATCCGTCACGATGTCTACGATTGAAAAGGATAAAGTACAACTGACTGCAAAGTTAATTTAGTCCCTTCTTCCTATATTATTTTGTTGTTGTTTTTACAACGCTGAAGAATACCTTTTGATCATATGATTATTTTTTTTAGAACATCCCGTTTAAAAAGCTTATGCTATAATCGTCTTCAGCGATGAGGGGCTTGCAACTTTTGATAGCTGGTATATCCATTATTTGTTTCCGGTGAATTTGATTTCAATCACGGGAGACGGACTTGTAAGCAAGAATCGGTTCACGAGAGGCTAGAAATTTTTGAAAATTGGTGCACATTGTATTCGATTTCTGTAAATATGACAGTAAGAAAGTTTGTATCGATGGTCTATCGCTATAACCTAGGATTAACTGTTTACGCAACGGGTACAAACGATACGGTAATGTAAAACAATAAGGTAATTTTGTATTAATTAATAGTGTCATCTATGGTATTTTAATCCTGAAAAGTTACGGATAGCTTTATAATATCAACTAGATTATATAAGATATTGTTCCAAGTTTTCATCCGTCACGATATCTACGATTGAAAAGGATAAAGTTCAACTTCGACGGCAATCGATAGCCGCTGATGAGCTGATCAAAGTATATGACATCCATTTTTTGGTAAAAAAAATTCCTTTATGAGATACACCAGTTTGAAAGTTTCAAGGGGTTGACAACTTCAGTAGTAAGGTACACACTGAAACCAAAAAATAGGCGATACAGTTGTGAGACATTTAGGGGATTTGTACGCGACAGGCAACTGTTAGCTCATAATCATCTTCGGCAATGAGGGGTTTGCAGCTCTCGCTAGTTGGCGTACCTGTCATTTGATGAACAATTTGGTTCCCAAATGTAAAACAAGCAAGGGACTTGTAAGTAAATAAATGGCAAGGCTGTTATGCTACACAAATCTTCAGCGATGAGGGGTTTGCAACTTTTGCTAGTCGGTATACCCATTATTTTTATCCGGTGAACTTGATGTCTATCACGGGAAAGGGACTTGTCAGTAGAATCGGTGCACGAGGGGCTAGAAATTAGTGCAAATTGTATTCGATTTTATATAAATCTGACGGTAAGAAAGTTTGTATCGTTGGTCTATCGCTGTAACCTAGGATTTACTGTTAACGCAACGGGTACAAACGATACTGTAATGTAAAACAAGGTAGTTTCGTAATAATTAATAGTGTCATCTATGGTATTTTAATCCTAAAAAGTTACGGATAGCTTTATAATACCAACTAGATTATATAGGATATTATTCCAAGTTTTCATCCGTCACGATGTCTACGATTGAAAAGGATAAAGTTCAACTGGACTGCAAAGTCAATTTAGTCCCTTTTTCCGATATGCTTTTGTTGTGGTTAGGGCAATCGATAGCCCTTGAAGAGCTGATCAAAATATATGCCATCAAATTTTCTGAACAAAAATCCTTCATGAGATAAGCCAGTTTGAAAGTTTCAAGGGGTTGACAACTTCAGGAGTAAGGTACACACTGAAACCAAAAATAGGCGATACCAGTTGTGAGACATGTAAGGGACTTGTAAGCAACATTCGACTGTAAGCAACAGTCGACTGTTAGCTCATAATCATCTTCGGCAACGAGGAGTTTACAGCTTTTGCTAGTTGGTATACCTGTTATTTGTCTCAGGTGTATTCGATGGTAAGAACAATTTTGTTCCCAATTGTAAGACATGCATGGGACTTGTAAGTAATAATCGGCTTTTATGCTATAATCATCTTCAGCGATGAGGGGTTTGCAACTTTTGATAGCTGGTGCATCCATTATTTGTTTCCGGTGAATTTATTGTCAATCACGGGAGACGGACTTGTAAGTAAGATCGGTTCACGAGGGGCTAGAAATTTTTGAAAATTGGTGCACATTGTATTCGATTTCTGTAAATATGACAGTAAGAAAGTTTGTATCGATGGTCTATCGCTATAACCTAGGATTAGCTGTTTACGCAAACGGGTACAAACGATACGGTAATGTAAAACAATAAGGTAGTTTTGTAATAATTAATAGTGTCATCTATGGTATTTTAATCCTGAAACGTTACAAATAGCCTTCTTCCGATATTGTTTTGTTGTTGGTTTTACAACGCTAAAGAACAGCTTTTGATTATGTGATTATTCTTTTTAGAACATACCGTTTTAAAAGCTTCGATAAGTTGACAATTTCAGCATTTAACCGACAGCGAAGAAACAAAACCAAAGTGTTGCTCTCGCAACACTTTAGCCGGCGAAGCCGGACAAAGGTTGCCGCAACACTTCACGTTGCCCGGGCAACGTAGGTCTAGTCTGAAGCTGATTAGGGTTCGATGTAGGGGAAAGGAAGACATGCTGAATTTGTTTTTGAGCTTTAGTTTTTTGCCAGAAAAGAAGTTTGTCCGGAATCCGGCCGAAATCAGAAGTTGGGCAGAAGTACGTAAGGAAGGAGATACGACGTAGGCTATGGGGATTCCGATATGAATCTATATCTGAATATTCGACAGCGAAAGATGGATATCTGGATATATCTGAACTTGGTGAAATTCAGCTGGCGTATCCGTTTTGCGCTGTCAAATACAAACTTGATCTACTCCGATTATTACCATTACCATATTACCATTTTGTAACGATGGTCGGTGAGCATCCTTGCAAAATAGTTAACAACTGCATAACTGGGAAAAGTTAAAGATCGATAAAACTGCAGTTAGCTCCGCCCCGAAGTAAAGTTAACGATTGTTGACAGTTGTTAAGTTTGAGGAACGCAACCGAAAGCTACGAAGATCTTACCATTTTTGCTGGTATAGGGTATCCCTCCTTTTCCTGGTTGGTGCAAGTCAAGAACTGATGACCCAACCTTGTGACCTGGCCTAACAAACGAGAGATCTCCTAAATGATATTGATACTGGCATAAAGTAATGGTGCATATCTTCCGTGTTTCTTAAGTACACAATTCATTAAAATCGTAGCCGGAAATATTTGGCAAGATGTATAATAGCTGCGACGAAAAATCGAACAGATGACAGGATGCTGATCGTGATCACGTCATTCCTGTCCGTATTTCGTTTCTCTGGTTAGCTCTGAAAGTCCGCAGGTGAAAACATTATCAAAGCCCCACTTCTCCTTCTTCGTTGGACTAGAAATTCGCAAATGAACCAGCGATACAGTAGCAATCCAACCAACGGTTGCACGAAAACTTCCGTTGCAAACACTTCCGCTAATGGAATTAAAACAGCCGAGAAGAAAAACAAGAGCCACGAGCTCATGTGGCACTTAGCTACGAGTAGGTGGTACAAGAAATGAGATCGTCACACCTCACAAAATACCCCACCATCCCAAAATATGGTTCGGACCTAGAAATAGGGTATATAGTTTCACTCACGTCTGAGCATTTCCGGCATAGCCTCGGATCATCTAGGGCAAATGAATTTTTCTATCTTCCAAGTTTCAACCCAACAGATCCACTCGTTTGGTCCCTAGACGTTCCACACGATCTCCCGTTTCCCTTCTACTCCCTCTGCCGCAGCTGAATCTGGTTTGGACTCATGGATCATCTAAAGCAATTTATCTTACCAACTATCAAGTTTCACTTGAATCTGAGAATTTTGAGGAACTTCCGGTACCCCCCCCCCCCCCCCCCCCCACACTGGTCGGACCAGGTACGAACCCCAAAATCAGTCTCTCTACATCCCAAGTTTCGTTCAAATGCCTCCACTTGTTTAACCCCTATGCGAGCCACAACATTTCCGAGACCCCCCCCCCCACACTGTGGCTGAATACGACTCGGAAATGTGACCCTTTTAGCAAAACTTCTTTTAATCATAATTTATTGGTGAGGTAAAGTGTTTGCTAATCAATCAAGGCTATTCCCCGTGGAATTCGAGTCTTCTCATCGCACCTGCTGCTCTTATTGTGAAGCCTCTATGGTATGCAGTCAAACGGGTTGCTGATCTGTCTTGTGGAAGAAAATGCTGATTGATGATCGCCTTTAAACAACACCTAAGGCGTATTCTCGTCGTTCCCCGAGGACTCCACTTGAGGAGTCCCCGCGTTTTTGTATTTCCAGGGGACTCACTCCCCGTATTCTCACGAGTCCCGACGAACGGGGAATGCTCCGATTATCATCACCGTCATCGAAAAGGACTCCCTTTCAGATTCGGAGGGGAATCAATTTTTCCTGGTGTTGGTGCAATGTAAAATTAATTAAAAAAGAATCAGAATAAACAGAACCAAAAATAAAGTGTATCTAGACTAATTTCGTAACTGCATATTTGTTTTTCCAACAAAATCCATTTTGAAAGCATTCCCCGTGTTCTCGCTGTTTCTATACGCGGAGTCCGCGTGGAGTGACTCTCTCTATTCTCGCCGTTCCCTTTGATTCCCCGAGGAGTCCTCGGGGAACGGCGAGAATACGCCTCTAGAACGCCATTTATTTATTCACAGAAGTCAACGTCAGCATTCACAGGCCTAGTTATTTGTTAAAAATCAGTGCCATACTAATATAAGGTTTGAAGCCAAGCTGACCATTCATTACGAAAGAAATAGAAAACCGAATTAATATTTATCCCCTATGAAAAATTTGTAGCCTGCGTAGTAGCATGGTAGTAGTACGAAAACGTTGCATGTAATACTATGTAATAGCAAAGAACACCATCATATAACGTGCCTCAGACTGGTCCAATCTTATGTAGTAGTATCCAGTAGCATCCTGTCTTGCCATAGTAGCACCCAGTCTTGATAATAGTAGCATATAGTAGCATGCAGTAACACGGTAGCCTTGAAGTAGAAGCATGTAGTAGCATCGTTAGTACTGCATGCTACTTTTTCATACTACTTCATAGTACTAGTTTGAGATGAATTTTTCATCGGGTCCCTCGCACATCATCCTAGAGGGATAATTAGCTGATAACCCCCCCCCCCCCGAAAATCACGGTTTTCTATTTCTTTCAGTGCCATACTCGAGGCGGTACTAGTGCCTGGTCAGTAAGGAAACTTCCATATCGGGAACACTTAGAAGGGAATGAGTGAAGATCAGTCGTCTTGAAATGGTTGGATTACTGAACGATTCGATGGGGCAATATTCACCAGCAGACGGGCAATTTGGGATTTCTGCCTGGGCCAGTGGTGAACCTCTGTCTAGACAAACTAGGCAAGAAGCCTAAGGCCGCACCCTCAGAAGCGCCGGATTGGTGAATATGTTTGTAGAAAACTTGCCTATAGGTGTATTCTCGCCGTTCCCCGAGGACTCCACTTGAGGAACTTGAGGAGTCCCCGCGTTTTTGTTTGTCCCTGGGATTCACTCCCCCTATTCTCGCGAGTCCCCACGGATGGGGAATGCTCCGATTATCATCACCATCATCAAAAAGGACTCCCTTTCAGATTCAGGAGGGAATCAATTTTTTCTGGTATGAACGAAGTATGAACGAAACCAAAAATAAAGTGGATCCAGGCTAATTTCGTCGACATGATATTTATTTTAAGTAGAAAAATAATTTTCGAAGCATTCCGCGTGTTCGCGTTGTTTTCCGGACGCGGAGTCCGCGTGGAGTGACTCCATCTATTCTCGCCGTTCCCTTCGAGTCCTCGTGGAACGGCGAGAATACGCCTTATATTTCATTCTAAGTCTGCTTGTCTATTTTCTAAAGCCCAAAGTACGTTAAAGTTTAACTGAAAAGGCAACTTATTTTTAGATCTGATATTTGATTACATTAAATAATTCGGACTCATTTAAGGGATTTCATATTCTTCCCTAGGGGCTTTAGTAATAACGTTCAGAGCTTGCGCTGCTTGCACGACAACCCAAAATTCACCCAGACGCGGAAAATTTCAATTTCAACAAAAATACTGCACTCCATGAATGTGTCACGGACGCTAAGCTGGCAAATTCACTGATGAAATAAGTAGGAAATTGATGGTAAGATACGTCTTGTTTGTATATAGTTATTACTTTTTGCAAATGACTTACCTTTGTAGTTGCTGAATATTTCAAGCATAGAGGGACAAGCACATAGAGGTGCTACAAATCCGAAAGAATATCATTCGATGAAATCGATTATCTATGGTTAGCGGACAAACGAAGTAACGCACTTTTATTGGATTTCACGTCTTTTAAGTAATAATTCGTGAAGTGTAACTAGACTGTAGGATATCAGCCATATAGGCTAAACTTTAAATTGAAAAAAAAAAAAAAGTGAAGTTCGTTTTTGCTAGATTATCACAAAAAGGGGCTCCTTTTTTTTTATGTCCGGGCCTGCAAATGTGCATTTCTACGGGAAGTATTTTCCAGTTCTGCTGAATATGGTATCGAATTCTCCATTTTCCAATATTCTCGGAAGACCGAAGAGAACGAATTTGAAGTTATGGCACCGAATTTTGATTGAAGAATTTAATTTTGTTATAAGCTGGGACGTGGTAGAAATAGCGGCAGACTTTCATTTCAATAACGTCATTGTAAAAGGGTCGGATATGTCTGTTTTTGTACGTCGTTCTCGAAATTTTTGTTCGTCATTCGCCGTTTAGCTTAGTCCAGTGAATCCAGATGGGATGGTCATTAGTAGCTTTAAGTAGACTAGTGACTTTTAAAGTTTAACTGAAAAGCAAACTTGTTTTTGTGTCATTTAGTTGAATACACTGAACTATGGATTCTAAATATTGCTTCAGCCCAAACCGAGTTGGTAAGGAAACAAAAGAAAAAGAAATCACACAACACTAAGAGACAAAATTAGGCTGCCATAACTAAAAACGAGCAAACTTGAGTCACATAATTACACCAGGATAGCCAGTGGAAAATCGTGCAGTTTTTTTTACTTCGATTGATGAAACGACTGATTAGCTAATTCATTTTTTCCCTTATTTCATAAATACGGTACGCAATGTTTTTCTTTTTTTCTTTCTGAAAGTTAATGTTTGTTTATATCTTTTAGGGCCAGCCCTAAAAGGGTTTTTATACGATATCGTATTAAGACAGTCAGGGGCGTCACTATGGGGGGGGGAGGGGGGGACTCCCCCCCCTAAAGGTCCTGAGAAAGTACTTTCGTCGGGCGAAGCCCGGCGAAAGTTCACTTGTTTGTCGGCGCGAAGCGCCGGCAAACACAGAAAAAATAATATTTTGTATGCTTTTTATCAGGCATCGGTCGATTCGTCGGCACATCGGGTGTTTTTATATGCAAGAAATAAAATCCTGCAACAGATTGTCGGGCAAAACACTGAAGAAATCGAATTCTGCATGCTTTTGTCGTGCCTCGGTATTCTCGTCGGCACATCGGGTTCTTTTTAGACAGAAGGAATCCAGAAGATATAAAAACAAATTAAGTTTTTGTCGGGCGTCGGTCGACTCGTCGCCACATCGGGTTCTTTTTATACGCAAGAAATGAAATCCTGCAAACATTTGTCAGGCAAAGCACTGGAGAAATCGAATTCTGCATGCTTTTGTCGTGCCTCGGTTCGTCGGCACATCGGGTTATTTTTATACATAAGAAATCCCGAAGAAATAGTTTTTTATGCTTTTGTCGGGCGTCGGTCGACTCGTTGGCACATCGGGTTCTACTTATATGCAAGAAGTTAAATTTTGCAAACTTTGTCGGGCGCACCCAGGAAGTTTAAGTTTCATTGGCACAAGGGGTTATTTTTACAGGTATGAATCAAGTTCTGTACAGTCTAGTCCAGCAAAACAGAGAACAAATCAAATGCTCGATGGTTTTGTCGGGCGTCGGTATTCTCGTCGGCACATCAGGTTCTTTTTACAAAAAAAAAAAAAAAAAAAAAATCAAATTTTGTAACTTTTTATCGGGCGCATGCCGAAATTTCAATTCTGGTCGGTACATCGGCTTCTATTTACGCGTAAAAAATAAAGTTCTTTACAATCTTGTCGGGCAAAACACAGAAGAAATCGAATTCTGAATGCTTTTGTCGGGCGTCGGTATTCTTGTCCGGACACCGGGTCTTTTCTACGTAAGAAATCAAATTCTGCAAACATTTGTCGGTCGCAAATTTGTCCGCAAAAATACAGATTAAAAGAAAATTCGCCGGCGTTGCTTAGTTCAACTTGTTCTGGGTACAGTCGTTGGAAGCTTCGCTTCTTAGCAAAAGTTGAAACGAAAAGCCGAATATGTGAAATTAAATATATGAATTTACATCAAAGGAACAATCTCAACTGATGCATTACAGTAAGTTTTACACAAAATTTTGCCTGCGGCGCATTTTGTAGTATTCCCTATTTGGAGGAATGGTGTATCATTTAGTTTTCCTGTTAGGATAGAGATTCTTTGGGTTTGAAACACGTTAAAAGCCGGAAATTGTATGGTACCATAGCTGAATTTTCCACAAAAAAACAGATTAAAAAAATTTCGCCTGCGGCGCTTGGTTTACCTTGCCTTGGTACAGTCGTTGAAAGCTTCGCTTTCCAACGAAAGTTAAAATAAAAAGCCAAATATATGAGCTTTAAAATACGAAATTATACCAAAGGAATAACCTCAATTGATGCGTTGTTACAGTTAGTTCACACAAAATTTCGCCTGCGGCGCATTTGTAGTATTCTTTATTTAGAAGAACAGTGTTTCATTTACCTTGGCGTTTTGGGACTGAAATTCGCTGAGACACGTTAAAAGCTAGAACTTGTATGGTAGGTATAACTAAATTTGTCCGGAAAAAAAAAGTCAGATTAAAAATATTTCGCCTGCGGCGCTTACTTTAACTTGTTCTTGGTACAGTCGTTGGAAGCTTCGCTTTTTAGCGAAGGCTAAAATGAAAAGCCAAATATGTGAACTTAAAATACGAAATTACATGAAAGGAATAATCTCAACTGAGCCATTACAGTTAGTTTTACCCCGATTCTATTCTGTGCTGGCGGGAAATGTACGCCGTTGCCGCTTCGCGGCAACGGCGTACATTTCCATTGTTTTGTCATTGTTTCCATTGTTCCATTGTTTTGTCGGCACATTTTTTAGTCCGTCGGCACAAACCGGACGTCCCCCCCCCAAAGGTAAAAGGCTAGTGACGCCCCTGAAGACAGTAATGTATTTGTATTTTTGTGTAAAATTAAAAAACTTGAACTTAACAACTAACTACCTGTGGGACATGGGCATTACATACCTGTTCGAGAAAAGTCATATGTTACAATGGTAGGCTATCCGTTTTAAGTCAGTACTTTTTCATATTATACGAACTGCCGAACACGGATGATTTCAACTGATATTTTAGCTACGCAGTCAAAAGTCATCAATTAGAATTCCATCCTCGTTCAACCAAAACTGGGAGCAAGGCAGGTCACGGAGTTCCAGCTTTCTTTTCCCTTCATTCCAAACGGTAAGTCGGTTCCGATGAATTGGCTTTTCTGGGCGGGTTCCCAACTTAATGCCTGCGATGGTTTTTATAGACAGTTTGTGCGATCATTTTTATCTTCGCTAGAGGTTATTGACTTTTTGCATTATATTGATCTTACCGTAGGCTATATCTTTTCCTTTGTAACTTTCATATTTCTGTAGTCACGTGTTAATTATTCTCATGTCATATTTCACAGAATCACGTGTCAGCCGGCGTCAACCACGCTAATAAGTTAGTTCAGGCCTAGGCGTAGGCCATCCTCTCGGCTGTTTTCGACACCGTATGAATGAGTTAGTCCTTTGCGAAGTTGTCCGAAAGCATCACTTTCCATTTTCCGCGCAGATCTACAAGTGTCGATAGATGCACTAAGCTATGAGCTTTTTCAAATCCGTACACAGGTGCGCTTCTTAATCCCAACCTAAGGCGTATTCTCGCCATTTCCCGAGGACTCCACTTGAGGAGTCCCCGCATTTTTGTTCGTCCCGGGGTAAATATCCGTCGATTCGCCCAACCGTTGATTCGTCCAACCGCTGATTCACTCGCCCGTCGATTCACCTACCCGTCGATTCGCCCACCGTCGATTGGCCCAACCTCGTTTTTTGAAGCGTCGATTCACCAGGGCAAGACAAGATTTCAGGCATCAATCATTCCTGTCCTCAACAGCAACCCCAACAAAAAAGAAACAAGACGTCCAACATTCTATCGAGCATTAACTGTTTTCAAGTTCATATCTAAAACTAAGAAATATGATGGCCAAGTATTCACAGATGTTCTTTACTGCTCGGGGTGGAGGGATTCCCAAGATCACTTAATCATTCGAAATCAGTCACAAGTATATAAGGTTTGAAGCCAAGCTGACCATTCATTACGAAAGAAATAAGTTTTCTTCTGGTTTTTAGTTACATCGCGTCTTATTGTCTGTTGGTTCCACATCGTTCTCCTGTTGTGATTGTGGTGGATTTTATGATTTAGTTTTGTTTTGTTTTTCGCTGAGGACGGTTTGCCGGAAGTGCAACCGAAATATCCGAATTTATATTATCCCTCGCACATCATCCTAGAGGGATAATTAGCTGATCAAGAAAAAACCCCGAAAATCACGGTTTTCTATTTCTATCAGTGACAAGCGATGAGCGAGGGTGTTGGGAGTAAAGCAAGCGACTACCATTTCGCGGGAAATTCGCGGTTTTGTCATAATATTGTGATACTCTGGTGGAAGGAAATATACATCAAAGTAGACAAACAAAGCATTTCGAGACCGTCTTTAACTGGCTTGTGTCGAAAATGATCGTGAAAGCTGTGTGACTCGTGCCTTTTAATCTAAGGCAAAAAAACAAATTTACAAAAATTACATCCAGTTTCAAATGCATGGCCTACCAAAGAAGCAAATATTTCTATGCCCATCGATTGCACGCCCCCTAAAGCTCAGATTTGACTGGAGCCTTCAGAGCTGTTACAACCGGCCCAAGGGGATAGGCGGTCCCGCCGACGATGACCTTAGGTCCAGCGTATTGCCTCCAAAATAGGTTAGCACCTCGCTTCAGCTGATTCCGAGAAGAAAGATCCCTCCAGCAATCGGTCCAGCTACCATAGACTGGTGTGAAGGGGGGTCGGCCAGCCTGGATCCTGCAACAGAAACATTATGTACGAAGGATTTGCGTTTATAGTCCCTATAGAGGACTTGTCCCTGTAATATTCGGCGGCAAACCTTTTCCTAGTTTTGTTTCGGTCCCGGCACACGACCCCGTAAACAAAGAACCCCTCGTACCTATAGTGCCAATGCAACCTACTTCCGAATTACAGGAGTGCTGCGTGAAGCCGCCACCCTAAACTCCTATTTTTGGGAAATGACTTAGGGAAAAAGAGTAAAGGTTGAGATAAAATTCAGTGGAGTATCCTGAAAGGAAGCTTAGAACCTTCACTTTCTGCTGGTACCATAGTTTACTTGTAATTGTTCAAGGCTAAGCTAGAGAACACGAAAGAATATAGGCTCCCAAGTGATCATGAAGTCGCCCACTTTGCTAAAAATAGTATTTTGCTACATGGTGAAGTTAGAGGCCAGCTGTTTGGTCAGAGAGGTTCGTTGACCTTTTGCAAATAACAAAATTTGCTGTTTTCTTGGAATTTGCATGATTTTTCTGGGATGGCAGCTTCATGATCCAAGGTGGCAGGATCATGTACCATGGCCAATTGGGGGGTGGGCGGTGCCATAGTAAGGGCAGCTTCATGCAACACTCCTGTACAGTCATTAATTCTTAAACCTGAAGACCTAAATATGTTACATTCTAAACCCACTAACGACACCACACTAATCTTTGCACTTGCCGAGATTCACGTTTTTCCACGCGCTTACCCTCCCAACGAGGGTTGGCGGTCACGCTACTTAAAACCGGTTATCTCAATCTTGCCGAGTTTTTGCTAGAAGCCAATGGGTCTTGGGAAAAGGCTTAAAACAGCCAAAGTCGTGGATAATTTGTTAAAAAGCAGTATTCAGTTTTACAGTATTCAGATAGTTTTGGATATTGGAACATAAACAGTATGAAGTGCAAGGGGTGCTTTAAGACCAAGCAGGGTGCTCTGTTTGTCCATCTGGGCCGAGTGGCTAGCGCTTCACTCGACATTTTACTGGTTCCCATGGGGCACAGGTTTGATCATCCTAAGTAGTGCCTGCCGTTTGGTTTGAGGCGGGTGTTGGTGGCGCGACGCTGTAAGATAAGCCAAAGTCGACCCAGCCACAAGTGCATACCTAGAGGAGTCAGGAGAAGATGACAGGATGTGCCCTTCCTGTTACCGGGATATCTTGTACCCATCCACCCCGGCCAGAGAAATGAAGATCAGCGCCAGAAGTAAGGGATGTCAAGACTGATGCTGGTCCCTTCTAATGCCGGGTTCCCGTCAGTTATCGACACGTCAGAACGCGCACAAAATCCGTCACTACGGCCACATTTTCCTTCGCCCATACGTCACAAGGCGCACATTTTCATATTCCACACGTGTGGAGGTCGGCGACACACTAGACCCTGTTTGGCATCTAGCAACACAGGACGATTCTTTTACGTCAAATTAATATCGTCCGACAGATGTAGGTATGAATGAATGAATGCATGAATTTATTCCCAATAAAGCCCAAGGGCCATGGCGGGAAAAATAACACAATAAAAAACAACAAAATATCATACAATCCGAAAACAAACCAAAAATCAAATTCTATAAAAATAGTTCACGGTGGGTCATAGCTAGCTTCAGGAATCTACCCAGCCTTCGGAGCTCACCTAAACACTTACTTCCCTACTGAATTCTAAAATCCAAGTGAGCACAACGAAAGACGAAAGCAGGGTATCATCTCCGACCACCGTAATTTACCGAAAACTGACCATTTTTTTCCTGGGCAAAAATACTAAAAACGGCTCTATCCGAAATCTAGCGGCCAGACACATAATCTGACAAGATTTCTAAAAATAAACTTAGGCGTTGGGAACCGAAACCTGGACACTGAGAACCACATTTGAAGCCTTTATCTGGTGGAGTTTTCAGCAAGAGACAAATCAGGCCAACTTTATGACATAACTTAAAGGACCCCTGGCACTATTTACTCTTCAGCTTAGACTATTTTAAAATATTTAAATACTTTAAAACTAGGCTGTGCTTTCAACAAATAATCGACAGTTTTGGTTGTTGTAAGCATTTCCGAGACCAGTTGACTGGTAGAAAAAACAGGGAACGATTGACATATCTGTTTTTTCTGATGGAAAAACTTCTCGCAGACAACCATCACAGCGTGATATACATCGAAGGCAGCAAAACACGGCAAGTGAGAAAATCAGCGTGGTTTTCTCAGAGGGATTAGAATGTACCGTACGAAATTGGGGTCTCCGGGTTTCGAAATATATGGAGTGATTATGGAAGTAGATTGCATTATCATTATAGGTAAGACAGGTCCTTTAAGCAGTGAGTAGTGAGAAGACAATTCAAGCGCTTACTCGGTGAGGGCACCAAGGATGATGGAAAAACAGAAGTAAAAAAAAGTGCACTTTTGTTGGGAAAATGAGAACTACCACATTCTTGGAGGTCATCGTAGAAGTCTACATAGCCGTTACGCAAATACGCACAAGACACTATCCATGAAGGCGCATGTTAGGAAAACACCTGCTCGTCTGCAATTGCAAATTTGCAGCTGAAGTGACATCGCGAAGTCCCGGACGACAAGACGCAATGTCAAATTACAACAACAGCAACAACAGTTTAACACCTAGTCTTTTCCTAGCAGTTCCATTCACGGCGCTACCCGGAAATTGTCATTGTTCGTTTTCGCTAATGTCACTTACCTCGCCGTCTAAAGGAGGTTGACACGCAGAAATTTATTTACTCGATCTCTAGTCTTAAAGGACACCTGAATGAAGAGTACCAAGTATCATTCATATCTGTGTGATGTTCGTTAACATTGCCTGCAGAAAACCCAATCCAAATACGAAATACCGTTTTCAAGCTATGATTTTTGCTCTATTTTGCATCTGTCCTTATTTCAGTACCGAGCAAATTTAGAAATGAACACATGTCTCCAAATAACCCTTATTCTGGAATATTTTTTTTAACCAGATAAGCCCAAACGTATATCTAGAAGATATTCGAATACGATCCGGTCAGCGCTGTACAAGATTTGAATGAATTGCCTTTTTTGTCTTGGAGTCTGCATGTGCAAACCTCCGGAAACAATCATCCCTATTTTGAAAACGTCACGCTCAGGAGAAGAATGCTCTCTGTGTCCATGTCTGTAAATGCATTATCCATGGTGTGTTCAAGTATGGTTTCATTGTTCAGGTATCCTTTAAAGGCATGTCCGAGGACAGGCCCGTATCCATGATTTTTTTTTTTTTTGGGGGGGGGGGGGGGATTTGCGTGCTGGTCGGATACAAAGTACAAAAATACGTAGATCAAACGGAAAAGCCTATAAAAATCATTATTTTTGTATGTGTCGGGTTTTTTTTAACCCCCTACCCCCCCCTGGTTACGGCCATGTCCAAGGGATTTAGGATTGTAAGGAGAAAACATGGGTCCTTCCCGCAAAGTATCTATTAAAACTAATGGAAACGGACAAATCCAGGCTCTGGAACGAATCAGTCAATCAATCATCGTATTTATTCCTGATTATCTGTTTCAAAACATGATAACATAGGACTGTCAACTTAAACAAAATGTAATTAATGTATACAATTCATTTTAAAACTTTTACGACTTCAGGAATTCGTAACAGAATTAAACAGTATGTCAAACTTTAAAAATATACAAAATACGTAATACTAGATTAATTGTCAAAACATTATATGTGTCTTCACTTGTTAAAAACTTCACAAAATATGACACAAATGACCTTAGGAATCTATCAGAAGAGTGGGTTTTGTAGCGTTAATTTCTTTGCCGAACTGGTGCGTGCTTGTTCACCATTCTTTACTAGGCAGAATACCCTTGTGCTTTTCTATATATACAGGATGTATAATAGGAAGTATGAAATTTTCTCCCCCAGTCTGCAAGCTTGGCAGACAATCTAAAATCCTCCAAGATACGGCGAAGGTGTTTTTTGGGATCCCAAAACGTAAGTGGAGGGATGCCTATGACATCGCAAAAGTTGTCCGTCTGTCTGTCCGTCCGTCCGTCTGTCCGCACGATAACTCTCGAAGGGAATGAGATATTTTGATGAAACTTGGTGTGAAGATTCTTTGGGTCAAGTGTAAGGTAAGTTCGTAGGTGGGCTCTGTAGCCCCAGATTTAGGGGTGGGGGAGGGGGTTCAAATTAAGGGCCAAACAAAATATTTTTAAACAGCTAATGTGATAGTCGATTATGGGGTAAGAAGAGATGCCGAACATGTTTGAATATGCAACACATTTTCTCGTCCGACAAGTAGTTCGCCCGGAATCCGGCAAAAACCGGAAAGTTGGTTAAAAGTAAAAGTTTCATTTGAAGTTGATTAAATGTTCGATGTAGGCGTAAGAAGACATGCTGACCACGATGGTGAAAACCATTTCCTCGCCGGGCAAGTAGTTGGTCCGGAATCCGGCGAAAACCGGAAAGTTGGTTAAAAGTAAAAGTTTATTTGAAGTTGATGAGATGACAGATTCAGGAGTAAGAAGGCATGCTGAACACGATGATGAAAACTATTTTCTCACCGGACAAATAGTTCGCCCGGAATCCGGCCAAAACCGGAAAATTTGTTAAAAGCAAAAGTTTTATTTGAAGTTGATTAGATGTCTTTTATAGGGATACGGAGATACGTTTCTGTTCGTTTCTGAGTTTACTTTATTTGCTGGACAAGTAGTTCGCTCGGAATTCAGCCGAAACCGGAAATTTGGCAGAAGTAAAGTAGGAAGTTTCGATCAGTGTCATCAAAACAGATATGGCTGATAGAAGTATATCTGAACTTTGTTTTCTCAGATGATTACCCTGGCGAATACTGGACCTGGCGAAGACAAGACCCAGTTGTCTGGATCAAATACTAGATTTTTGGGATCCCATCGAAACCTTAGGTCTTGTTACTTTAAACTATCTCACTAGATACCAAATTAAAAATAAATAAATATATGTTACTATTATCGGTTAGTGTGTTTATGCATGCTAAAATAAGACATAAGACGTGTTTATGAAGTATGGAATATTCCATGTTTTACACGGAATGCATCACAAGCTTGTCATGTATTATGTAATACATGGATGACCCCTTCAAAATATGTATTATTATATTATTTACCCACTCCTCCCCCCCCCCAGTATACAATAGACGGACCGACCGAAAAGCAATCGGTTCAAGTGCCATGTAAACTTCGCTTCACGAACATTCGTGTTCTTGGTGGCAATGTTCTTTATTGTACTGCGTCAATCGTAAACAAGTAAAAAAAAATCCGAAAAAGGAGCGATGCAACAAACCGTGCTCGAACCCTCTGAGGCGGTGCCCCTTATTTGAGGGGGGAGGAAGTTTAACGTTGCTGCGGTGCCTTTGAATCATATCTGACAATGCACATTTTATAAAATTTTATAAATGTAAGTCAACTTGGGCTGCAGGAATATCTATACAAAGGCATCGCAGCAACGTTAAACTTCCTCCCTCCCCAAGAAGGGGCACCGCCTCACGAGTGTTAAAGCACGGTTTGTTGCATGGCTACTTTTTTGGATTTTTGTTTATATATTTACGATTGATGCAATTCAAATGAGTTCAAGATCGTCCGATACATTTGTTTTAAAGCTGTTTTAGTATCTGCGCACTTAATTGTTCGAGGATAAATGCAGACATAAAATTAAAACAATTATTGCCTTGGTGAACTAGGTAAAACCCCAGCAACTCGCTATACAGGCTTGGTCTCTCCACTCTGCCTGAAAGACGACACAAGTTGACAATGGAATTTGGACGTAAATGCTTGTCCTCTGATCTTCATAGATCTCTCCTACCAGATTACGAATCCCCAAACCAGAATCGACCTGAAACAAGGCTTTGCGCTGCAACCCGCAATTGTACCAGACTTGTTCGCCCCGATATCCACTCTACTGACCGGTATCTTTCGTCATGTGTACCATATTTCGTAAACTATTTTAATCTGAACTGTGGTATATTCGTTACTAATTGTATATACATATAAATATTTCAAGGTAATTATCGAGAAGTGATTATTAGGTTTTGGCCGTGTTAATAATTGTGAGACGATCCGACGCTAGCGAGTAATTATATGAGATATTCAGGAAATAAACGTTGTTATTTATTACTTATTTATACAGGCTTCTCGTACTCCTAACTCAAGGTCTGGAAAACGACCCACTTGGGTTTTTGCAAGATATTTTGTCGGACGTTTCACAATTTAACGTTCACACAAGGACGAGCAGCTTTAAAATATATGTCAGAACGCATTCCTGTTGACATTAAAGAGTATTAATGCAGTTATCACCTTCCAGTTCGGGCGCCACTCAAACGGATCTCGCTTATTTCTGAGTTGAGGTTATGGCACGCATTTTCGGTCATAATTGGTAAAAATGTAGCCGACAATGCTGTTTTTGTCGCCGAGATTTTTTTCTGTGTATCCGAGACTTCAATGTTTGTTGCCGAGAATGACAACTTTGTAGCCGAGATTGCCACTGAAAAGCGTGGCTAAATATCATGCATTCTCGGCGACATTACGTGAAATCTCGGCGACACTTAGTTCCGTCTCGGGAACTAGGTTTTTAGTTTCGAACACAGATCTGTATTTCTCGGTGACACGTTTTTAAGTGGCAATCTCGGCTACAAAGTTGTCATTCTCGGCAACAAACATTGCAGTCTCGGATACACACAAGAAATCTTGGCGACAAAAGCAGCATTCTCGGCGACATTTCGTGCATTCTCGGCAACATTTCTGCCAAATTTGACCCAAAATGCATGCCATACTGAGGTGATCAGAAACACGTCCGGTGACAAAATGGTTTTCACCAACGTGTTCATCATGTCTTCTTACCCCATAATCGACTATCACATAAGCTGTCAAAATATTTTGTTTGCCCCTTAATTTGAACCCCCTCCCCCACCACTAAATGTAGGTCTACAAAGCCCATCTACGAACTTGACTTGTCCGATGACACAACGAATCCTTACACCAAGTTTCATCAAACTATCTCATTCCCTTCGAGAGTTATCGTGCTTACAAACGGACGGACAACTTTTGCGATGTCATAGGTACCCCTCCACTTACGTTTTGGGATCCCAAAAAGCGGAGTAAATGAAGAAAATAAACAAAACACACAGAAAAAGATGGGTCAACGTCGGGGAAGGAAAGAACCTGCAATAAATAACTGAAGCTTCTACCGACTTTGAATATCCTAGTCGGCTAGAATGACCCTGAAGATCGACAGCCTGACTATGACCCTTGCTAAGAAGGGCCGAAATATCGCTGCTAAAGCATCATAGCTGACACATCCGTTGTATGCATTGTTTGAATAATGCAACCCTACTTTGTGTTGCTTCGGGATAGTCAGTTAAGACGCTTTCTAGTTATTAGCTGCGCTTTTTGCCGTCATCCAGTTATTCGATCTAAGATTTCTCACTGTAAGTCGTTTTCTTCCTTCGGTTAACCGACCTAAGTTTTTATAAGCTATTTTTGGCTCCGTTTGCCGGTCGGTTAACCGACCTGTGGAGTGGACTGAGGCGGGAGCTCCGTCCAACCGACCTACGCTCTTGGCACGGCGCGAAATTCAAAATTCTCATTGGACAGATAGGCGCCGGCGACGGGAAGACGCCATTTTTTCTTATAAGCCGTTTTTAGAGCTCAGACGAACCGACCAGCGAGACGAAAAAACGGTCAATAGTGGCAAATAGGTAAGTTAAACCTATGCAGAAAAGGCAAAAACGCAGCTATTTATACATGGTAAGTTCTTGCTGTAGCTTAAACCAACACTTCAGATCTTTTCTGTGTATTCGTGTGACGACGAATACTGACAGTGGACATCAAAGTCAAAGTAAAATGGAGTATGTTAATTAAGGCACTGTACAGACTGCTTGACGAACACTGTACTACACGATTACGGAGCCAATGATGATTTGGCTGGAATGCCAAAGATGGTTCCCGCCACAAGAGGGTATCAAGCCGGCCACACTAATCCATAGCTGGAGACATTTGCTGTGCTACCAGAGCCTCGTTTTTGTTGCAATCGCGCTGCCGCGTCGCTGCTGCAGCACTTCTTTGCTTTTGCCCAATATGCGTTTTTGGATTCACTTTCTTCTTGGTTGAAGCGGCAGCGCTACAGCATCTTGCAGGGAAGGACTTGGTCGGGGAGCAAGTCCGTGATTCTTGAGAAGCGCTGCCTTCTTCCTCGGAAGCGCTGCAGTGCAAAAACGGATATAGAAAGAATCAGTCCGGAATCGGCCGAGAAGTGGACCTGCAGCACGCAACAAAAACGAGGCTCAGATCTCCAGTTCTACGAGTGGGGCAGTTCAACAAGCTCCAGTTACATGGGAATTGGCCGGAGACATTTAGAGGGTGAAGATAATTTGAACGGCAAAGACAGAACCTGAATTACCGTTGCAATATACAGGAGTTCCTTTCCAATCTGCCGGACAACCTCTTTCCTTCTGGCCCAGAAATCCAGTAGCAAACACTCCAGGACCCACTTTTCAATCCGTCGAACAACCTCTATTCCCCAGGCTTCCTTTGCGAGTTTCTTTCAATTCATCCGATAAATCGTTTACTATCAACCAAATGCCGACGGGCCTTTCATCCCAACATGACGCTCTATTCACTTAGAACTGAATACTAACACAACAGCTACGGTAGTGAAAAAACTTATCGCAGTTTTGCAGTAATTCGTTTGGCAAGGAGTAATCTGTCTGCATCTCAGAAGCCTACTTCATCAGAAAGTCACGTAAGGATTTTGTTTATGCTTTTCAGGGGAGGGGGGGGGGGGGAGGAGGGTCTTCTGTGGAAAAACTTTGCTGTAGCCGGTTGGTGGTCACGTTTCTTGGATCATCGATTTATCGTATTAGCCATTACTGAATAAACCCTGCCAAAACCAGGAGGATACTGTCACAGGACTGTTAGCCGATTTAAATGTTACAATTAACAGAAACTAAAAGCTATATAACATCTAACACATAGATACGCATCCTGATTTTTCAGAAAAAATGGCGGAGCCGAGGAGCTACGCATAACATCATAATTTGTTACTCTACAAACGGCTAAATCGCAGTAAAACCCCGCAGAAGAATACGAACGCTGTCTGAGTCGACTGGTTAATGCTGAATCAATCAATAGTTTCAAGTGCATTGTTGATGGGATTTTTGGGATCCTAAAACGTAAGTGGAGGGATACCTATGACATCGCAAAAAATGTCCGTCTGTAAGCACGGTAACTCCGAAGGCAATGAGATATTTTGATGAAACTTAGTGTGAGGATTCACTAGGTCAAGGGTAAGGTCAACGTAGATGGGCTATGTAGCTTCACATTTAGGGGTAGGGGAGGGGGTCCAAATTAAGGGACAAACAAATATTTTTAAACAGCTAATGTGATAGTCGATTATGGGGCAAGAAGGCATGCTGAGCACGATAGTGAAAACCATTTTCACGCCGGACAAGTAGTTCGTCCGGAATCCGGCAAAAACCGGAAAGTTGGTTAAAAGTAAAAGTTTTATTTGAAGTTGATAAAATGGTCGATAAGGGGTAAGAAGACATGCTGAACACGACGGTGAAAACAATTTTCTCGACGAACAAGTAGTTAGTCCGGAATCCGGCAAAAACCGGAAAGTTGGTTAAAAGTGACAAAGTAAAAAGATATGCTGAAAACAATGGTGACAATCATTTTCTCGCCGGACAACGAGTTCGCCCCGAATCCGGCCAAAACCGGAAAATTTGTTAAAAGCAAAAGTTCGATTAGATGACAGATTAAGGAGTAAGAACAGAGGCTGAGTCGGTATACGACAATGGTTTTTTACCCGGACATATAATTATTCCGGAATCCGGTTGTAACCGACATTTTTTTTTAAGTCAAATTTTTTTCGAAGTTGATTAGATGTTCTTTAAAGGGATAAGGAGATACGCTGGATTTGTTTCTGAATTTTCTTTTTTAGCTGGACTAGTAGTTCGCTCGGAAATCGGCAGGAAGTCTCGGTCAGTATCGTCAAAATAGATATGGCTTATAGAGAGGTATATCTGAACTTGGTTTTCTCTGATGATTAGCCTGTCCACGACTGGATCCGGCGAAGACAAGACCCGATTGTCTGTATCAAATATTAGATTTTTGGGATTCCATCGACACCTTTGGTCTTGTTAACTCTGATCAGTTCGACTACTAAAATTTCTTAGAGTTATTTAGAGGCGAAAGCCTTTTCTCTTGTCTTTGTATTATTATTATTATCATTTAACAGATGATTGGTTGTCTACCATTCCTGACGTCATGCACGTCTAACTAGCCGCCGATCGGGTTCTCCACCCCTAGCTGCAGGCATCCTACCGTTTGTGGGATCCCAAAACGTAAATGGAGGGATACCTATGACATCGCAAAAGTTGTCCGTCTGTAAGCACGATAACTCTCTAAGCGAATGAGATATTTTGATGAAACTTGGTGTGAGGATTTTTTGGGTCATCGGACAAGTCAAGTTCGTAGTTTTGTAGCCCTACATTTAGGGGTGGGGGTTAAAATTAAGGGGCAAACAAAATATAACGAAACACGCAATGTGACAGTCGATTATGGGGTAAGAAGGCATGCCGAACACGGATGATGAAAACCATTTTCTCATCGAGCAAATAGTTCGTCTGGATCCGGCAAAAAACCGGGAAGTTTGTTAGAGGTAAAATTTTTATTTGATGTTGATTAGATGTTAGGGGTAAGAAGACTTGCTGAACACTTGTGTGAAAATCATTTTCCACCCGGACAGGCAGTTCGTCGGGAATCCGGCCAAAACCAGAAAATTTGTTACAAGTAAAAGTTTTATTTGTAGCTGATTAGAAATCCGATTTAGGGGTAAGAAGTGATGCTGAATCCGTATATGACAATGATTTTTTACCCGGACACATAGTTCGCCCGGAATCCGGATGGAACCGGAAAATTTGTTATAAGCTAAATTTTTATTTGAAGTTGATTAGATGTTCGATATTGGGGAAAGAAGATACGCTGAATTAATTTCTTAGCTTTTTTTTCACCGGATAAGTAGTTCCGGAATTCAGTCGAAACCGGAAAATTGGCAGAAATAAGGCAGAAAGTTTTCGTCAAAATATATATGACTTTTAGGGGTTAAAGAACATGCTGAATCCATATCTGAACTTGGTTTTCACAAATGATTATTTGTCCTTAATCTGTTTCTGAATTTTGATATTAGGCTACAAATGTTCAAGGAGTCTGGCGAAGACTGGACCTGGCGAAGATAAGACCCAATTGTCTAGATCAAATATTGGATTTTTGGGATCGCATCGAAACCTGTGGTCTTGTTCATCTAGCTTGCGCAGCGGCGAAGAGGGAAGTAGACGGGTATCAACTCAAACCTCACAGTAAGTACCTCTAGCTCCGCTAAGTTTAGATTACATTATTTTATTGCTAAATTGCATAATAACCTATCATGGCGGGTAACCGCCCGTGAGAAGACATAAATGCACTGGCACTGGGCGGTTACCACAAACTACTTCAACTTAACTTAAACAATAACTTAATTTCATTTCAACACTAACTCAACTAATTTCTATCGGAGTATCTGTAGTCGCTGCATGGAACCAAAGGCGGAGGTTTTATTAGATTATTTGCTCTTAAAGTTGTGTCCAGGATTCTGTCCCGTCAGCAGGGGCGTCACTATGGGGGGGGGGAGGGGGGGGGACTCCCCCCCCTAAAGGTCCTGAGAAAGTACTTTCGTCGGGCGAAGCCCGGCGAAAGTTCACTTGTTTGTCGGCGCGAAGCGCCGGCAAACATAGAAAAAATAATATTTTGCATGCTTTTTATCAGGCATCGGTCGATCCGTCGGCACATCGGGTGTTTTTATATGCAAGAAATGAAATCCTGCAAACGTTTGTCGGGCAAAACATTGAAGAAATCGAATTCTGCATGCTTTTGTCGTGCCTCGGTATTCTCGTCGGCACATCGGGTTCTTTTTATACAGAAGGAATCCAGAAGAAATAAAAATAAATTAAGTTTTTGTCGGGCATCGGTCGACTCGTCGGCACATCGGGTTCTTTTTATACGCAAGAAATGAAATCCTGCAAACATTTGTCAGGCAAAGCACTGGAGAAATCGAATTCTGCAAGCTTTTGTCGTGCCTCGGTTCGTCGGCACATCGGGTTCTTTTTATAGAAAAGAAATCCAGAAGAAATATTTTTTTATGCTTTTGTCGGGCGTCGGTCGACTCGTCGGCATATCGGGTTCTACTTATACGTAAGAAATCAAATTTTGCAAACTTTGTCGGGCGCACCCAGGAAGTTTAAGTTTCATTGGCACAAGGGGTTATTTTTACACGTATGAATCAAATTCTGTACAGTCTAGTCGAGCAAAACACAGAACAAATCAAATGCTCGATGGTTTTGTCGGGCGTCGGTATTCTCGTCGGCACATCGGGTTGTTTAAAAAAAAAAAAAAAAAAAATCAAATTCTGTAACTTTTTATCGGGCCCATGCCGAAAGTTCAAATCTCGTCGGTACATCGGCTTCTATTTACACGTTCTTTACAATCTTGTCGGGCAAAACACAGAAGAAATCGAATTCTGAATGCTTTTGTCGGGCGTCGGTGTTCTTGTCCGCACACCGAGTATTCTATACGTAAGAAATCAAATTCTGGAAACATTTGCCGGTCGCAAACTTTTCCGGAAAAATACAGATTAAAAAAAATTCGCCGGCGTTGCTTAGTTCAACTTGTTCTGGGTACAGTCTTTGGAAGCTTCGCTTCTTAGCAAAAGTTGAAACGAAAAGCAAAATATGTGAAATTAAATATATGTATTTACATCAAAGGAACAATGTCAACTGATGCATTACAGTAAGTTTTACACAAAATTTCGCCTGGCGCATTTTGTAGTATTCCCTATATGGAAGAATGGTGTATCATTTAGTTTTAATTTTAGGATAGAAATTCTTGGGGTTTGAAACACGTTAAAAGCCGGAAATTGTATAGTACTATAGCTGAATTTTCCGCCAAAAAACACATTCAAAAAATTTCGCCTGCGGCGCTTGGTTTAACTTGCCTTGGTACAGTCGTTGGAAGCTTTGCTTTCCAGCGAAAGTTCAAATGAAAGACGAATATGTGAACTTTAAAATACGAGATTATACCAAAGGAATAACCTCAATTGATGCGTTGTTACAGTTAAATCACACAAAATTTCGCCTGCGGCGCATTTTGTAGTATTCTTTATTGAGAAGAACAGTGTTTCATTTAGCTTGTCGTTTTAGGATTGAAATTCGCTGAAACACGTTAAAAGCTAGAACTTGTATGGTAGGTGAAGTTAAATTTTTTCCGGAAAAAAAGGCAGATTTAAAAATTTCGCCTGCGGCGCTCAATTTAACTTGTTCTTGGTACAGTCGTTGGAAGCTTCGCTTTTTAGCGAAGGCTAAAATGAAAAGCCAAATATGTGAACTTAAAATACGAAATTACATCAAAGGAATAATCTCAACTGATGCATTACAGTTAGTTTTACCCCGATTCTATTCTGTACTGGCGGAAAATGTACGCCGTTGCCGCGAAGCGGCAACGGCGTGTTTTGTCGGCAAATTTTTTAGTCCGTCGGCACAAACCGGACGTCCCCCCCCCAAAGGTAAAAGGCTAGTGACGCCCCTGCCCGTCAGTACAAACCAGCGCTCACCATTCCCGGGAACAGCTCCTCTCAACCATCAAACCGGCAGCGAAATTAAACAACTAAGCGACGCGGAACAGAGCTATCAACACGTCAAGATCACTTTTAGTTTTCTTGATGGTAAATTATTTAAATTCTGATAGCTATTAACATGTGTCCATTTATGTAATTTTTGTTGCCTATTATTTAGCTTTTGCTATTGTGGCAATTTTTCCATTAAAACATTAAGAGTCCCATGTCTCCAACGAATCCTTTCAAGAATGATGACGATAAAGGGATTGACGACACGAATCCATTCGCTGATAGTGATGATATCGCTCCTGAAGATTCTAATAATCCGTTCGAGTAAGAGGAGGACAAGGGAGATGGTATTGACAATAAACATCTTTTTTAAGAATACTGCACCTAGGTTTTCTTTCATTCATCACTCTTCGTTAAATTTTTGTCACTTTCAGCCTCTGGATGTCCGAGGAAATCGATACAGAAACTCGTTTGTGTTAATTTCTACTTCGATACTTAAGAAATAGAAAACCGTGATTTTCGGGTTGTTTTCTTGATTACCTAATTCCCCTAGGATGATGTGCGAGGGATAAATACAAACTCGGATATTTTGGTTGCACTTCCGGCAAACCGTCCTCAGCGAAAAAAAACAAAAAAGTAAATCATAAAATCCAACACAATACCAACAGAGCAAGACCAAAGGTTTCGATGGGATCCCAAAAATTCAATATCTAATCCAGACAACTGGGTCTTGTCTTAGCCAGATCCAGTCATCGCCAGACTCCCTGAATATTTTTACGATTAACATTCAGAAACAGATTAAGGCCAAATAGCTAATAATCTGAGAAAGCCAAGTTCAGATATGGATTCAGCATGTGTGTTTACCCCTATAGATCACATCTGTTTTGACGAAAACCTCCTGCCACTTCTGCCAATATCCCGGTTTCGGCCGAACTCCAGAACTACTTGTCCGGCGAAAAAAGAAAGCTGAAAAACGAACTCAGGGTATCTTCTTTCCCCAGTATTGAACATCTAATGAACTTCAAATAAAAATTTTACTTATAACAAATTTTCCGACTCCAGCCGGATTCCGGTCGAACTATATACGAGAGTTATCGTGCTTGCAGGACGGACAACTTTTGCGATGTCATAGGTATCCCTCCACTTACGTTTTGGGATCCCAAAAACGATGCGGAACCAACAAAACATACAACGATATGTAACTAAAACCAGAAGAACGAAACGGATTGAAACGACAAACAAATTCAAATAAAATAACGAATATTAAAATGTGCGTGTTAAAAGTGTATAGGTACAAATCTGTGATTATTTTACATTTCTGAATTCTGTGTCTATTTACAATTTACCTATTCCCTGGGAAAGCGCAGAAGATTTCACCCCAGCACTTATTTAATCATTCGTTTTTCTCATCCCTGTACACATAATTTCACAGAACTAAACTCTTCTCAAATTCTTCTCTATTTCTTTCGTAATGAATGGTCAGCTTGGCTTCAAACCTTATATTCGATACTTAATATATAAAGTCCTAGTCTCTGTGTAAGAAACCAACATTTGTTATTGTGTTTTGTTGCGGGGGCAAAACTTTGATTTTGTCGTGTTTTTAGTTTTGTTTCTAGTCCTCCGATTTCAGCTTATTAAGTAGAAGATGGCAAGGGCAGTGCCGTCTTTTATTTTTCGTGGACCCTAGGCCATCTCTGGGTTTTGACCCCTTTTCATTAGTTAAAAACTTACAAATGCCATTACATTACACATAAACACACACGACTCTTGATCGAGCCACACTAAGGTTTCGGTAATGTAAATGACAGTAAAACGTAGCTAGTCACACCTGGATCGTAATGAACAAGGCAACAAGGGTAGCAACCGTAGCCTAATTCCTCAACAATATACACCGACCGCTTCGCCTCCCCCCCAACCCCACCAGCCTAAGGGTAAAGACGGCACTGGGTAAGGGTATAATGTCTGCGGTTTTAACGGAAAGGTGTGGATCTCTCAACGGATTGACGAATATGATATTAGTTGCGTTTTCGCAGATACCATGGTATCTGTTACCACGGTAACTGGACCTGCACTTATTCATTTTTGCATTGGCCGTGGTATCTGATACCACGGTTGCTCTGCAAAAATGACAATTGCCGAAATTGCATTTTCGAAGTCATCCCAAAGGAACAAGACCAAAGGTGTCGATGGGATCCCAAAAATCTAATATTTGATTCAGACAATCGAGTCTTGTCTTCGCCAGATCTAGTCTTGGACAGGCTAATCATCAGAGAAAACCAATTTCAGATATACCTCTATAAGCCATATGTATTTTGACGATACTGACTGAGACTTCCTGCCGATTTCCGAGCGGACTACTAGTCCAGCAAAAAAAAAATACAGAAACAAAACCAGCGTCAAATCCCTATAAAGAACATCTAATCAACTTTGAATAAAAGTTTGACTTACAAAATCCGGTTACAACTGGATTCCGAAATAATTATATGTCCGGGTAAAAACCATTGTCGTATACCGATTCAGCCTCTCTTCTTACCCCTTAATGTGTCATTTAATCGAACTTTTGCTTTTAAGGGGTTTGGCCGGATTCCGAGAGAACAAGTTGTCCGGCGAGAAAATGATTTTCACAATCATGTTCGGCTTGTCTTTTTACCCGTAAATCACACATTTAATCAACTTCAAATTAAACTTTTACTTTTAACCAACTTTCCGATTTTCACCGGATTCCGGGGGAACTACATGTCCGGGTAGAAAATTGATTTCACATAAGTGAAATGTCTTCTAGCCCTAAATCGTAAATCTAATCAACTTGCAATAAAACTTTTAATTTTAACAAACTTTCCGGTTTCGGCCAGATTCCGGGCAAAATACTTGTCCGTCGAGAAAATGGTTTTCACCATCGTCCTCAGCATGTTTTCCTACCCCTAAATCGAACATCTAATCAACTTCAAATAAAGCTTTTACTTTTAACAAACTTTCCGGTTTTGGCCGGATTCCGGGCGACCTACTCTTCCGATGACAAAATGGTTTTCACCATCGTGCTCAGCATGTCTTCTTACCCCATAATCGGCTATCACATTAGCTGTTTCAAAATATTTTGTTTGACCCTTAATTTGAACCCCCACCCCTAAATGTAGGGCTACAAAGCCCATCTACGAACTTGACTGGTCCGACGACCCGACGAATCCTCACACCAAGTTTCATCAAAATATCTCATTCCCATCGAGAGTTATCGTGCTTACAGACGGACGGACGGACAACTTTTTCGATGTCATAGGTATCCCTCCACTTATGTTTTGGGATCCCAAAAACTGATATCCAATCACATCTATAAGTGCCAAATTTCTTTTCCACCAACTTGACAAACTCCTAGGCTCTATTGTTGGTGATGATAAAAGCCAGATGACTTTTTCAGATACCACTATCAGTAACGGTTCGGGTATCTGAATATCAGATACCACGATGATCGGCTAGATACCCCGATAACTGCAAAAAGACCTTTGACCGTGGTATCAGATACCACGGTAACTGCAAACACGACTTTAGACCGTGGTATCAGATACCATGGTATCGGCGAAACCGTAACTATTACACTTTGGAAAGCTTCGTAGAGCTCTTGCCTGCGTCCAGAAAGGTTGGTTTTTAATAAGTGAATTTTCATGGGAAAAGTACCTGAACGAACGCCAAAGTTTCATAGGTTTTCAGCCGAACTTTAAGTATTGAGAAAACTTTCCATTTCCGAAAATCACTGGCGAACAACGAATTCCTTGTGTCAAACCTAGGTTTGGTCATTTATTTCTATGGTAACCGCCGCTTGAAACCAAACGTCGATTCACGTCATTCAATCTTCGTGATTCGTCTGATACAGGAATTTAATCTAGTTCGTTATATTGATTCTGATTTAACAATCGTGGGCAAGGTTTTAGACATAGGGCAGGTAGACACGCGAAACTGAGCAACCAAAACGACAGGATATTTTAAGCGGCTCTTACAGCATGCAACGAAAAACTATCTATCAAAGGGTATTTACGGTCCTGGAGCATGCACAGACAGAACCTGCCGATACAAGTAGTAATATCCGATGGTTTGGCGATAGGACAAGTTACTGATTAATTAACAAGTGCGCAAGAGCTCGTACGTTAATACTGACTGTCTAACTTAATTAAAGTATGAAGTAACTGAAGAACATCGGTTGACTTTTCCATTCAGTTGCAAATATCTGAAAGATTATAAGAATATTAAAGAGTCGGTTGGTTTTGAATTTTATTTTAAGTTACGTTTACCGGCTGAAAACCTGCGTTTGTGGTTCCAGATCCGAGCGAACAGTATCCCTCTTAAGAGTAGGGTTAAATTAGTTGAAAGAATTTCCCGAAACCCAAAGTCATGTTATACTTGCTGGTTATGTGGTTTGGAAGAGGAAAATCTGTCTCACTTCCTGTCAAGATGCAAGGGGCTCTCGGATTTGAGAGTAAGATTTTTTGGTGAAGATGGGTTGCTCTTTCCTGGTATCTAATCTTCACGGTCAGCGACAATGGCAGTTACAGGTTTTGTCAAAGAAGCGTTAAAGAGATGTAAATAGTTATTGGTAGTGTGAGTTTAAATCGTTTTACATGTGAGTTTATATAATCGCTCTCTCGAAGTGTTTAAAAATGTATGATTTTGTGTATGGCCAAACGGCTAAAATTAAAGTATCTATCTATCTATCTATCTATCTATCATTCGCAGTCAGCTTGGGCTGAAGGATTATTTATAATGAGGATATAAGTAAGTAAGTAAGTAATTTATTTATGACCCGCCATTTTGAAAAGGCGGAGTAAATAAAGAAAATAAAGAAAATAACAAAACACATATCTACACACATAAAAAGACACTTAATTTTTAATCTTCGGTCAGGAAGCAGTGGACGACGTCGTGTGCTGGTTGGGCCTTGTTGTCCATGATATATATAGGCACATAATAGATAGACTGGTGCATTCATTTTCTTAATAAATGTTCACTGTATTTTTTATTTCCTACAGCACTACTTCTTTTTCCTATCCAATGTGTAATAAAATATAATATTCATCATCTATGACTTAGAGGCTCCGACACTAGAGCCCTAGGCTTGTAAATTTAATTTAAATTGAGTTCTGGTTTTGTAAAATCCCTTGTATAATATTAGCCTAACCGATTCCGTGACCCGCGGATGTCAAACGCTTAGCCGATTTTGTCTTCGGCAGGATCACTGTTCCTGCAGACCACATCTAGATGACTATTGTAGTATTTGTAGTGGTGGCAAAGTATACTGAGAGCCCCGTAGCTCAATGGCAGAGCGGTGGTCTTGTTAGCCAACGGTCGAGGATTCAAACCGCGAATGAGGAGAACTTTTTTCTGGAACGACTAAAACCAGGAAGGGAAGGGAAGACGAGAAAAGCAGGAAGGCATACTAAAGCGAGGAAGGTATACTAAAACGAGGAAGGCTGTCGTCAGAATTCAATGCTGCGAAAGAATGGAAAGCCGCACCGTTCCTTTCCTCTATTTGAGGGGTCGGCAACTTTTCAAATTAAAAGTTCGCCATCCCTTCCTCGTTTTAGTATCCTGACATGGGTAGGCATTAAGTACAGTGCGGGGTCGGCAACAATAAAAATTGTAATTCACCTTTTCATTTCTCGTTCTGATGGTAGGCGACTAAAATCCTCCGCGAGGGGTCGGCAACTACGATATTTCAAGTCCACCATTTCCTCGTTTTAGTACCTTGAAGGTACTAAAACGAGGAAGGAAACTGTAAATTTTAAATTATTCGTCAGAACGAGAAATGAAAAGGTGAATTACAATGTTATAGTTGCCGACCCCTCACTGAACTTAATGCCTGCCCATGTCAGGATACTAAAACGAGGAAGGGATGGCGAACTTTGAAAAGTTGCCGACCCCTCAAATAGAGGAAAGGAACGGTGCGGCTTTCCAATTTTTCGCAGCATTGAAATTGGCGACAGCCTTCCTCGTTTCAGTATGCCCGTCCTCGTTTTAGTATGCCTTCCTCCTTTTCTCGTGTTCCCTTCCCTTCCTGGTTTTAGTCGATCCCACTGTTTCTTTCAGTTCACTACTTATAACTCGTCGCAGTCTTTCGCCCCTACATTCTGAAAAAAATTCCAATCCTAGACGAAGAAACCATGCTGACTGTCTATCCCTTGCGTATACAAGCCCACTCTTATTACTAAACGCCCACTGAGACCCTTCGTTTCATTAGATCCCTCCAAAAGTAATCTGTGAGAAAAAGCCAAATTGCCTAACTTTTCTTGTCCCTTGGCACCAGCGTGGGACTGACGCTTGACAAAGTTGCCAATATACATGACTGACGCTTGACAAAGTTGCCAATATACATTCGCCATAGGTCTGGTATGAATGGACTGGAGCGAAAAATATCTGTCTCGAACCCAGCCTGCATCGACCAAAGAACATATTTTTTTTTTTTACAGATTTCTTGTCAGGTCTTTCTGTGTGTCCTCTCACGCTTTTACGACGTTAAACAAGACCAAAGGTTTCAATGGGATCCGAAAAAGTCAATATTTGATCCATACCATTGGGTCTCGTCTTCGCCAAATCCAGTTTTCGCCAGACTCCTTGAACATTTTTACTATTAAAATTCAGAAATAGATAAAGGTCAAACAGCTAATCATCTGAGAAAACCAAGTTAGAAATGGGTTCAGCATGCGTGTTTACCCCTATAAGTCATATCTGTTTTGACGAAAACTTCCTGCCACTTCTGCCAATTTGCCGGTTTCGGCCGAATTCCGAAACTACTTGTCCGGCAAAAAAAGAAAGCTCAAAAACAAACTCAGCGTATCTTTTTCCCCAATACTGAACATCTAATCAACTTCAAATGAAAATGTAACTAATAACACATTTTCCGGCTCCTGCCGTATTCCGATCGAACTATATGTCCGGGTAAAAATTTATCCTCATACACGGATTCAGCATCTTTTCTTACCCCTATATCGGATATCTAATCAACTACAAATAAAACTTAAACTTTTTCCGTTTTTGCCGGATGCCGGACAAACTACTTGCCCGGGTAGAAAATTGTTTTCTCATAAGTGTTCAGAATGCCTTCTTACCCCTTAACCGAACATCTAATAAAACTTTTAATTTTAACAGACTTTCCGGTTTTGGCCGGATGACGGGCTAACTACTTGTCCGGCGCAAAAATGGTTTTCACCATCGTGTTCAGCATGTCTTCTTACCCTGAAATCAAATATCTAATCAACTTCAAATAAAGCTTTTACTTTTAACAAACTTCCCGGTTTTTGCCGGATTTAGGGCGAACTACTTGTCTGGCGAGAAAATGGTTTTCACCATCGTGTTTCAGCATGTCTTCTTACCCCTAAATCGAACATCTAATCAACATCAAATAAAATTTTTACCTCTAACAAACTTTCCGTTTTTTTTGCCGGATTCCAGACGAACTACTCGTCCGATGACAAAATGGTTTTCACAATCGTGTTCAGCATGTCTTCTTACCCCATAATCGACTATCACATTTTCTGTTTGAAAACATTTCATTTGCCCCTCAATTTGAACCCCCTCCCCACCCCTAAATGTAGGGCTACAGAGCACATGTACGAACTCGACCTTACTCTTGACGCAAAGAATCCTCACATCAAGTTTCATCAAAATATCAAATTCCCTTCGAGAGTTATAGTGCGCACAGACGGACAGACGGACGGACAACTTTTGCGATGTCATGGGTATCCCGCCACGTACGTTTTGGGATCCCAAAACGTAAGTGGAAGGATACATATGACTTCCTAAAAGTAGCTCGTCTGTCTGCCCGGCCGTCTTTAAGCAAGATAACTCTAGAAGGGAATGAGAATTTTGTCCGAACTCGGTACGAGGATTCTTTGGGTCAATGTACAGGTCAAGTACGTAGACTTCTGTAGCTCTATATTTCGGGGTGGAATTCATTTGTAAATAAAACCTCTAAGGCAAAACGAAATTTTTTTATCAGTTAATGAGGTAGTCAATTTCGGGGTAAGCAGACATGCATGACACCGTGTATGATAATCATTTTCTCACGGGACAAATAGTTAGCGCGGAATCCGGGCAAAACCGGAAAATTTGTTAAAAGTAAAAGTTTTACTTGAAGTTTATTAGAGGTTCGATACAGAGGTAAAAGGAAACATTCTGAATCTATATTTGCAAATTGTTTTCTCCCCGAACATACAGTTTGTCCGGCCAAAACCAGAAAATTTGCTAAAATAACAGTTACGTCCGTAGTTCTTTTTCTCAAGAAAACACCACCACGGTATCATTTATGTTTATTTTCAAACGGATGATTAGTGATGAACTGTAAATGTTTAAGGAGTCTGACGAAGACCAGATCTCTAAAAGCCTCGATTGTCTGAATCCAGAAGTCCAATAATTATTATAATTTTTGGGATCCCATTGGAACCTTTGGTTTTGTTATGATAATTCTTAAAACATAAATCTTACTAGAAATGAACTTTTCACGATGAAATGGATCATAAATATCGGTTTTCGAAAATATCAAGACTTGCCACGTTAAATTAGCGATTTCACGATTAATTCGAATCTAATAGATGAATAGTCTACACTCGGTTATTTTCACCCATCTACGGGAATTTGCAATTTTTTCACCCTGTGCTCTAGCAACAAAGATCAAAGTGTGCACTGCTTGCACAACAGCCAAAAAATTCACCCAGGCGCGGAGAATTTGAATTTTAAATCTTTTTCATAAATTTTCAGTTGAAAATCTATGGATTACGGACAAACGAAGTAACGCATTTTTATCGTGTTTTCAGGACTATTTAAGTGACTTACTGATGTGTAACTAGACTGTCGAATCTCAGCCTTATTCGATTAAACTTGAACAAGGTGTTCAATCTGGACTGAACAATGAGAAGAGAGAAAAGGAAGAACATAAATTTGATTTACTACAAACAGGACCAAGTACTTCCTTTATGTGGCAGCTGCTTTAAACTTTACAATTTACAACACAAGTGTATGCTGACCCTGGGGAAATACAGCGCATCCAGGAACCATTAAAGTTGAGAGACCCAACTAAAACAATAGTTCACAAGTGGAGTGTAGTGGCTCTGCGTCCAAAATCGCATTTAAAACTAGTTAGAAATGTTTGTTATTCTCCTGATATTTTATAAGTGCAGCCACAAACGAATGTACAAAAACTACTCGTTAAGCAATTTATTAACTAATTAAGCTTAAGCTCATTCAAATAAGGAAAATTGACCAAAGTGTGTTTTCCCTAGATTAACCGTCTGTTTCCCCTCCCCTCCCGTTCAGACAGGGTCTTAAATAGCTTTGGGAAATGGGGGATAACGGGAAAGACTAACAGCAGCGAAGCGCGCAAGCTTAGGGGGGAGATTAGTAGGGGGATGAGGAGACAGACTTACAGCAGCGAAACGTACAAGTTTACGGCTTTCTTGTGCATAAATCAAATAAAGTGAGTTTTTTTCACACTCCGCCCCTTACTGTACTTTCTACAGTTTTGGCAGGAAATAAATCTATATCATAAAAAAATAATTCTTGCAGTATTGTATGGACCTCTTCAGGCTTACCTTACTGGTGGTGAATTTGTCTACCTGTAACTGAAATTCCCTATATTGTCGGCCCAAACAGTGGAGACTATTTCAATGATAGAAGTAAAAATCTGGTTCAGATTTTTTTTTTTTTAAGAAATATGAGATCGGTAACCAGGATTTAACCGACAGATAGACAACTCAGAGCAACGAGAAAGCCTTATCAAAGGAAACTGGAAGACAACTCGACAAGATCCTAAATCCCGAGGAACTCAGCTTATACAAAAAACAAAACTAATCAAGATAAACTGAAGAGGATTCCTACAGGCGGAAAGTCGGCTGGTTTCGGAAGAGCACTTGGACCAGATATTTCCCAATTAGCAAAATCTTGGTAGATTTATTTGGAATTCAAGGCCGGGAGGGAATAGGCGAAGCACGTTAGGAGCTTAGACGGGGAGTTCACTTTTTGTTGGAACTTCTGCCAGATTATCACAATAGAGGGAAAAGATACTCGCCAATTGTCCAAAAGTTATAGGTCACAAGCCATGAAGTTGTAAAAAGTACATGGTCTTTTCATGGTCTAAGTGTTTTACAGTAATGAAAAATGTGTCAGAGTTTGTCCGAGCCTCGTTTTTGTTCCAATAGCGCTGACGCATCACTGCTGCAGCACTTCTTTGCTTTTGAACAATATGCGTTTTTGGATTCACTTCCCGATGAAAAATTTGTAGCCTGCGTAGTAGTATGGTAGTAGTACGAAAACGTTGCATGTAATACTATGTAATAGCAAATAATACTATCATTTAATGTGCCTCAGACTGGTCGAATCTTATGTAGTAGTATCCAGTAGTATCCTGTCTTGCCATAGTAGCATCCAGTCTTGCTAATAGTAGCATATAGTAGTAAGCAGTAACACGGTAGCCTTGAAGTAGAACCATGTAGTAGCATCGTTAGTACTTCGTGCAATTTTCGTACTACTTCATAGTACTATTTTGAGATAAATTTTTCATCGGGTTTCTTCTTGGTTGAAGCAACAGCTGCATTACTTTGCAGAGAAGCACGGACTTGGTCGGTCGGCAAGTCCGTGATTCTCGAGAAGCGCTGCCGTCTTCCTCGGAAGCACTGCAGTGCAAAATCGGATGTAGAAAGAATCAGTCGGGAAGCGGCCGAGAAGTGGATCGACAGCGTGCAACAAAAACGAGGCTCAGGTTAGCAGCGAATCAACCGGTGGACAAGTGTAAGTGTCATAAAGTTATATTCTGGATATTCCTTTGGTTTATTTTTTCTTGTCTGTGTTAGTTTTCCTTTGCGTTGTTGCTGTGGACGGTAGGTTTTTGGTGGTAAATACTATATCGTATGGTATAAAGGATGGTTAGATCAGCTGTCTCTTAGCCGCTTAACCAAGCCAGCCTCCCTGACGAAAAATCACGGTTTACAATCCGTGAGTCCAGGCTGGATCCCGTCAACCTGGATGAAGCGGAAAGGGCGTGTACTATCTCTGCGTGCTGGATGCTGAGAGGCGGGGAGGGGGAGGACAATCCACTTAGAGTGATGGACTAACGCCAATACCAAAAGGGGAAGTAAAAATGGACTTAGAGAGAAGGGTACGTGTGTTCTATTAAACAAAAGTATTATAACTTATTCATCTTATCGTCAACATCTCTACTACGCACATCACGTCATCCGGATTATTGTCTAAATTATTTTTTAGAGCCAAAATTTCCGGCCCATTACTAATAATTTCTAAAGTTTCTGTGTTCATGTTTTTCTTTTCTTTGTGATGTTTTCTTTGCTTTTTACTCTGCTGTCGCCTTGTGAATTTGATCATTTAGCTTGCTCTGCCGAATCGTCCCAAAATATAAGCATCTAAGCTTTCGCCAATTCGGCAATTTGCCATATTCTGGTCCAACACTTCCAAGCTGGTCCCCCAATACCTCACTATCATTACTTGTGAGTAAGCTATAGGGGAGAAAAGAAGGTTTATAGGAAAACAAGACCAAAGGTGTCGACGGGATCCCAGAAATCTAATATTTGATTCAGCCAATTGGGTCTGGTCTTCGCCAGATCCAGTCTTCGACAACCTAATCATCAGAGAAAATCAAGTTCAGACATACCTCTATAAGCCATATCTACTTTGACCATACTGACCAAGACTTCTCGCTTTACTTCTGCCAAGTTTCCGGTTTCGCCCGACTTCCGAGCGAACTACTAGTCCAGCAAAAAAAGAAAATTCAGAAACGAATCCAGCGTATCTCCTTATCCCTATAAAGAACTTCTAATCAACTTTAAATAAAACTTTGACTTAACAAAGAATTCCGGTTACAACCGGATTCCGGACTAATTATATGTCCGGGTAAAAACGATTGTCACATACAGACTCAGCCTCTCTTCTTACCCCTTAATCCGTCATCTAATCAAACTTTTGCTTTTAACAAATTTTCCGGTTTTGGCCGGATTTCGGGCGAGTAGTTGTTCGGCGAGAAAATGGTTTACACCATCGTGTTCAGCATGTCCTTTTAGCCCTAAATCGAACATTTAATCAACTTCAAATGAACCTTTTACTTTTAACGTACTTTCCGGTTTTCCCCGGATTCCGGACGATCTACTTGTTCGACGAGAAAATGGTTTTCATCATTGTATTCTGCATGTCTTCTTACCTCTAAACCGAACATTTAATCAACTTCAAATAAATTATACTTTTAACCAGCTTTCGGGTTTTTGCCGGATTCCGGTCGAACTACTTGTCCGGCGAGAAAATGGTTTTCATTAACGTGCTCAAAATGCCTTCTTACCCCATAATCGACTATCACATTAGCTGTTTCAAAATATTTTGTTTGTCCCCTAATTGAACCTCCTCCTACACCCCCAAATGTAGGGCTACAGAGCCCTTCTACGAACTTTACCTTACCCTCGACCTAATGAACCCTCACACCAAGTTTCATCAATGTCATTCCCTTCGAGAGTTAGCGTGCTTACAGACAGACGGAAATTTTTGCGATGTCATAGGTATCCCTCCACTTACGTTTTGGGATCCCAAAAATAGGTTAAAGAATGGCCCTTGCTTTTGCCCGATGTGTGGAAAGATGGATGACGATGTGTTCCACTTTATGTGTGAATGTGAAGGATTAAGTGATTTAAGGGTCGAAGTATTTGGGGTGGGAATTACTAGGGAGGAGTGGCTACTAGAAAAGATTGGAAGTACAAATATGGGGGTATCCGTACGGTGGCTAGATTCCTCGGCATTGGCCTGTCCCATAGAGAGCGATTTTTGTAGTTTGTTGTGTTTTCTTTTTCTTTTGTTGCCATGACCCCATGATTTTTTTCGTGCAATAAATTAATTCATTCATATGGTAAACAGGTTCACAGGTTGACGAGTAGGTAATTCAAGGATTCTAAGGATTCAATAACTTTACTAAAAAAAAAACATTCCGGCTTGACGACCGGTTAAAAACAAAGCACATATGTGCTTGAAAAACGCAACCAGTACACATTTACTACCATATTCTAATCAAACCTTCACTAAAATAAACTAAAAATTAATTAATTAATTTGTAAATTTGTCCTCTCTCGTCTTCCAAACTCTCCACTCACCAACTTCCTCAAGGAATTGTGGTACACTTTCCGCTTCTCGAACTGAGTCTGGAAAAGTATTCCAGACCACCGTACCTGCATGCCTTGCTACATGGCTAGAAAGAACTGTACATCTCGAGTGTTTTTTTTTTTTATTCCAAGTCAGTTTGACCGGGTCCCTGATAAGCCTACCAAGTTTAGTCGTGAAAATCCCCAAAACCGGAATTCCAGGAAACCCCATCCCCCCCTCAAGTGTCCGGAGCCAGTCAAATTGTGTCAAAGATTTACATGGAGCAGACGTTTGTTCTTCTCAGCAAGTTTCACTCCGATCCCTCCATTCTAACCGTTTCTCGAGATTTCCGGTCACCTCCCCAACTCCCCCATGGTGCCCGTAGCCAATCCGATTCAGTAAATGATTTACCTAGAGCAACTGTTTGTTATTCCCACAAAGTTCCATCCCGATCTCTCAGTCTAAGCGGGTCAGGTATTCCCCCCCCCCCCCCAATAGTTGTCGGATCCAGTCCGGATATGAAAAAGATCACCAGAGAAATGTCCTCTGTTCAATTCTTAAATTTCACTCGAATCCGATCACCCATTCCAAAGTTACGCAAGACTGAATATGCCGGATTCCCCTCTCTCCACTCCCCCCACCATTATCAGATAGACAAAATTTGCATTTTGAAGTCAGTTTGATCGGATCCCTGATATGGCCTGCCAAGTTTCATCGTGAAAATCCCCGAAACCGACATCACCGGAATTCCGGGACCCCCCCCCCCCCCCAAGTGTCCGGATCCAGTACCGTTGTCTAAACGATTTAACTAGAGCAGATGCTTGTTCTTCCCAGCAAGTTACACTCCGATCCCTCTATTCTAACCGTTTCTTGAAATTTTCGGTCTCCCTCCTCCAACTCCCCCCTGGCTACCGAAACCGATCAAGACTTTAAATCTGACATCCCAGATATGTAATCTATTCGTTTATTAAGTTTCATTACAATCCGATCACCCGTTCGAAAGTTACACACTACACAATTTCCCGGATTCCCCTGCTCTCGACCCCCCCCCCCTCCCAAAAAAAATGGGCGGATCAGAAAACTGATTATTTCTAAGTTTGTTTGGTCGGGTCTCTGATATGCCTGCTAAGTTTCATGGTCCTAGCACATCTGGAAGTACCCTGACTCGAAAAAGTGTGACAAAATGCCCTCAATTTTCAAGTTTCCAGCGCCCTCCACTCCCCCGCATATGGTGGTCGGATCGGGAAACTGATTATTTCCAGGTTAGTTTGGTCGAGTCCGTGATATGCCTGCCAAGTTTCATGGTCCTAGCACATCTGGAAGTACACTAACTCGTAAAAGTTTGACAGAATGCCCTCAATTTTCAAGTTTCCAGCGCCCTCCACTCCCCCGCATATGGTCGGATCGAGAACCTGATTATTTCCAGGTTAGTTTGGTCGGGTCCCTGATACGCCTGCCAAGATTCATTGTCCTAGCACATCTGGAAGTACCCTAACTCGAAAAAGTGTGACAAAAACTCGGACAGACCGACAGACGGAATTGTGATCGGTATATGGCACTTGAGCCAGAGGCTGCAAGTGCCATACAAATAATCAATTAAGTCCTACAATTCTTGTGTTGCGAGAGCAACACTTTGGTTTTGTCCTGTTTTTTTTTTTTTTTTTTTTTTTTTTTTTCCTATGACTCCGATTTCATTTTATTCCTGGTAACTGGGAAGGGTCTAACCTGTGCGGTTTTTACGGAAAGTGTGGACCTTAGGCCGGATTGATGAATATGACATTACATTTTGGAAAGCTCCGTAGAACTCTTGCCTGGGGCCAATAAGGATGGTTTTTGCTTGTCATCGAGCCAGAGCCTACGGTTTGCGAAGTGAAGTGGAGTTGTATAGCCTATGTCGGAGAGGACCATCTCAAGTTGTGTAGCGAACCTTTCGTTTCATCAAACCATGTTTCTGCTTTCGAGTGGAAAGCTCCGTTCTAGCACGCTAGCAGGCAGGCACCAGTTTCAAATTGAAGATGGACTAAAATCTATAAGTGTTAAATATATGCGGCAGTTACACGGCCCCACAGCCAACATATCTTCTTTGAGTGATAAATAGAAAAATCTACAGAGACAAAAAAGTGGCTTTTTCCCACGGGTCCGAAAGTGCTGCCATCTATTGTTTCTGTCCATGTCTGCGACGATTCCAGCTGAGTTTATAAATTTTTTTTTTTGCACTTGGGTTTGCGGTAGAGTAACGGTATCAGATGTGCCCCTTAAACTTTAAAAGTTATCTCATTGCTAAAGAAACTAGAGCTTATCCTTTGCTCCTTTCTAAGTCGTGACGTTAGAAAGTTGGCCTACGGCAAAAAAGTCAACTTTTGAACTAAGACAGGTAGAATTTTTTTTTCGACGGCAATCGATAGCCATTGATGAGCTGATCAAAGTATATGTCATCCATTTTTTGGTACAAAAATTCCTTCATGAGATACACCAGTTTGAAAATTTCAAAGGGGTTGACAACTTCAGTAGTAAGGTACACAAAAACAAAAATAGGCGATACCTGTTATGAGACATGTAGGGGACTTTTAAGCAACAGTCGACTGTTGGCTCATAATCATCTTTGGTAATGAGGGGTTTGCCGCTTTTGCTAGTTGGTGTACCTGTTATCTGTTTCCGGTGTATTCGATGGTAAGAACTATTTGGTTCCCAATGGTAAGATATGCAAGGGACTTGTAAGTAAAAATCGGCTGTTATGCTACAATCATCTTCTGCGATGATGGGTTTGCAACTTTTGCTAGCTGGTGTACCCATTATTTGTTTTCGTTTAAGGGTTAATGTATATCACGGGAGAGGGACTTGTAAGTAGGAATCGGTTCACGAGTGGCTAGGAATTTTTGCAAATGGGTGCACATTGTATTCGATTTCTATAAATCTGACGGTAAGAAAGTTTGTGTCGATGGTCTATCAATGTAACCGAGGATTAACTGTTTACACAACGGATACAAACGAAAATGTAAAGCAATGAGGTAGTTTCATAATAATTAATAGTGTCATCTCTGGTATTTTAATCCTGAAAAGTTACGGATAGCTTTCTATTACCAACTAGATTATATAAGATATTGTTCCAAGTTTTCATCCGTCACGATGTCTACGATTGAAAAGGATAAAGTACAACTGACTGCAAAGTTAATTTAGTCCCTTCTTCCTTTATTATTTTGTTGTTGTTTTTACAACGCTGAAGAATACCTTTTGATCATATGATTAATTTTTTTAGAACATCCCGTTTAAAAAACTTATGCTATAATCATCTTCAGCGATGAGGGGCTTGCAACTTTTGATAGCTGGTATATCCATTATTTGTTTCCGCTGAATTTGATGTCAATCACGGGAGTGGGACTTGTAAGTAAGAATCGGTTCACGACGGGCTAGAAATTTTTGAAAATTGGTGCACATTGTATTCGATTTCTGTAAATATGACAGTAAGAAAGTTTGTATCGATGGTCTATCGCTATAACCTAGGATTAACTGTTTACGCAACGGGTACAAACGATACGGTAATGTAAAACAATAAGGTAATTTTGTAATAATTAATAGTGTCATCTATGGTATTTTAATCCTGAAAAGTTACGGATAGCTTTATAATATCGACTAGATTATATAAGATATTGTTCCAAGTTTTCATCCGTCACGATATCTACGATTGAAAAGGATAAAGTTCAATTTCGACGGCAATCGATAGCCGCTGATGAGCTGATCAAAGTATATGACATCCATTTTTTTGTAAAAAAAATTCCTTTATGAGATACACCAGTTTGAAAGTTTCAAGGGGTTGACAACTTCCGTAGTAAGGTACACACTGAAACCAAAAATAGGCGATACCAGTTGTGAGACATTTAGGGGACTTGTACGCGACAGGCGACTGTTAGCTCATAATCATCTTCGGCAATGAGGGGTTTGCAGCTCTCGCTAGTTGGCGTACCTGTCATTTGATGAACAGTTTGGTTCCCAAATGTAAAACATGCAAGGGACTTGTAAGTAATAATCGGCTGTTATGCTACACAAATCTTCAGCGATGAGGGGTCTGCAACTTTTGCTAGTCGGTGTAACCATTATTTTTATCCGGTGAACTTGATGTCTATCACGGGAAAGGGACTTGTCAGTAGAATCGGTGCATGAGGGGCTAGAAATTTGTGCAAATTGTTGCACATTGTATTCGATTTATATAAATCTGACGGTAAGAAAGTTTGTATCATTGGTCTATCGCTGTAACCTAGGGTTTACTGTTAACGCAACGGGTACAAACGATACTGTAATGTAAAACAAGGTAGTTTCGTAATAATTAATAGTGTCATCTATGGTATATTAATCCTAAAAACGGATAGCTTTATAATACCCTAGATTATATAGGATATTATTCCAAGTTTTCATCCGTCACGATGTCTACGATTGAAAAGGATAAAGTTCAACTGACTGCAAAGTCAATTTAGTCCCTTTTTCCGATATGCTTTTGTTGTGGTTAGGGCAATCGATAGCCCTTGAAGAGCTGATCAAAATGTATTCCATCCCTTTTTTTTAACAAAAATCCTTCATGAGATAAACCAGTTTGAAAGTTTCAAGGGGTTGACAACTTCAGGAGTAAGGTACACACTGAAACCAAAAATAGGCGATACCAGTTGTGAGACATGTAAGGGACTTGTAAGCAACAGTCGACTGTTAGCTCATAATCATCTTCGGCAACGTGGAGTTTGCAGCTTTTGCTAGTTGGTATACCTGTTATTTGTCTCAGGTGTGTTCGATGGTAAGAACAATTTTGTTCCCAATTGTAAGACATGCATGGGACTTGTAAGTAATAATCGGCTTTTATGCTATAATCATCTTCAGCGATGAGGGGTTTGCAACTTTTGATAGCTGGTGTATCCATTATTTGTTTCCGGTGAATTTGATGTCAATCACGGGAGACGGACTTGTAAGTAAGATCGGTTCACGAGGGGCTAGAAATTTTTGAAAATTGGTGCACATTGTATTCGATTTCTGTAAATATGACAGTAAGAAAGTTTGTATCGATGGTCTATCGCTATAACCTAGGATTAACTGTTTACGCAACGGGTACAAACGATACGGTAATGTAAAACAATAAGGTAGTTTTGTAATAATCAATAGTGCCATCTATGGTATTTTAATCCTGAAACGTTACGGATAGCCTTCTTCCGATATTGTTTTGTTGTTGGTTTTACAACGCCAAAGAACAGCTTTTGATTATGTGATTATTCTTTTTAGAACATACCGTTTTAAAAGCTTCGATAAGTTGACAATTTCAGCATTTAACCGACAGCGAAGAAACAAAACCAAAGTGTTGCTCTCGCAACACTTTAGCCGGCGAAGCCGGACAAAGGTTGCCGCAACACTTCACGTTGCCCGGGCAACGTAGGTCTAGTTTAATCTGGTGGCTTCCGATCACTAAGAGAAGGTAAACATAATGTTTGGATTAGGTCTTTAAAGGATCTGAAGGGTTGTAGCGTTCCTAATATACAAAGGTATTTCATTCCATCGCTACTCCTGCAGGCCTTGCTGACAACACCCTTTTGAAGTATGTTGCATTTGATTGGATAGTAAGCTATCTGATGAATGAGAGGTTGGAAAATCACGGTATGGACCCGACGAAAGGGAAAACATCTACTTATACACCACAAATCCAATCCATCTTCCTAGAAAATCTAACAACGGCTAGGCGACCATCTCTGCATTTTCGCCAGAGCAAAGTGACACTGGGGAGCAGCGCCAATACCTATGCTTGCCATGCTTTGCAAACAGGCCATACTTATAGCGTTACGACTGCAGCATTTAAAGCGAGATAAACTTTCGGGTTCATAAATTTCCAGTGAAGTAACGGTGAGGTCTGCACATACCAAGGAAACCATGGAGGCTGTTTCATTTTTTTGCTGTGTTCAGAATATCAAGTTATCGGAGCCAGCGCTGGTGAAAGACTGATTGAATTTCAGTAGGGACTTTCTATATCGCTAGTGTTGCTAGTGTCCATGTTGTTCGAGTGTGTGTCAATTTTGCCAAGTCCCGGCGCTACTCCCTAGTGTTTTTTGCTCTGATTCTCGCAGACGAATCTGTGAAACAGGGTAAAGTGACTGCAGCACAGAGCAAAAAACAATGGGAGTCAAGACTTATGCTTCCCTTGCTTCGCAAACGGGCCGTACTGATAGCGCCGCCACTTAGCTTGCGGCACTTAAAGCGAGACAAACTTGCGGGTTAAGAAATTTAAAGTAAAGCTAAGATACGGTCTGCACACATCGAAGAAAAAGGGAAGGTAATATCTTTTTTTTGCTGTGTTCGAAATGTTAAGTTATTGGAGCCAGCGCGGTTGCACAACTGATTGTGTTTCAGCGAAGATGTTCTCTGTCACTGGTGGTGCTAGTGTCGCTGCGAAAAGTGTGTATGTCACTTTTTCAAGTCTTCGCGCTAATGCCTAGTGTTATTTTGCTCTGCTGCAACAGCAGTGATACTGATATACAAACTGAAGATCCTGTACAGATTACAAGACTGCGTCGTCGTTCCTTGCTGCACCACTGGCAGCAATCTTCAGTGCCGTCTTTACCCTTAGGCCAGTTAGGCCGGTGCTGGGGGGCCGGGGGGAAAAAGAGGCCGAGCGGCCGGCGTAAATTGCTGAGAAATGAGGCTATGGTTGCTAGACGTATTGCCTTGTTCCTTACGATCCAGGTTACGCACCCTCGTCATTTACGTTACCGAAATTTTTTTCAGACGTGAACATAGTGTGGCTCGACCAAGAACAGTCTGTGCTAATGGGTCGACGTTTTTACGTTTTGACTCTCGAAAAGGGGCCCCAAATCCATGGATGGTCTAGGGTCCACCAAAAGTAAAAGACGGCACTGGCAATCTTCGAAGACCTCGAAGTTCTTCTCCTAAAACCCCAACTTCCGAAAAAGCCGACATCTTCTCAGACTCCAAACGAGCACTCATTCTAATTAGAAATGTTCACCCGAAATCAGCATACACCGACCTTACCAGATTACGTTCACAGCTGCTTAAAATTAAGTTAGCAGATATCCCAACTTCCGAAAAAGCTGTCATCTTCTCAGACTCCAAACTAGCACTCCTTCTGATTAGAAATCTTCACCAGAAATCAGCATACACTGACCTTACCAGATTACGTTCACAGCTGCTTAACATTAAGTTAGCAGATATTTTGATAACGAGCTACAGTAGGAACGTCTAGGGGAGGGGGCACTCGCGTCGTATGGAGCTCACTTCGCATTCTTAAATGTAAATCTTACATAGATATTACCGATATAAGTAATTAACAACATATGAAGGAAAAGTACAGAAAATGTTGATTTTTGCTCCATTTTGCATCTGTCCTGATTTTAGTACCGAACAATTTTAGAAATGAACAAATGTCTCCAATCAACCCTTCTTCTGGAATATTTTTTAACCAGTTAAGCCCACACGTATATCTAGAAGAAATTACAACACGATCCGGCCAGCACTGTACAAGATTTGAAGGAATTGCGCTTTTTGTCTTGGAGTCTGCATGTGCAAATCCCTATTTTGAAAACGTCACGCTCAGGAAAAGAATGCTCTCCGTGGCCACGTCAGTAAATGCAATTCTCCATGGTGTGCTCAAGTATGGTTTCATTGTTCAGGTGTCCTTTAACAATTCCTAATAACTAACTGAAATTTCAATTATTTTGTACCTTATTTTACTCAGTGGCGAAACTAGCCCATTTTAGTGGGGGGTGGGGGGGGGGGCAAGCCTAGATTTTACCGACAAGTTTAAATGATTTACCGACAAAAAGTGGCGCACGTTCCACGCGAACACATCTTACAACCGTTGCAATAATAAGTTGTAACGTAGGTATCAACTGAGATGGTTTTCTAATGAAAGTTAATGAATTCGCCGTTCACTTCCTGGCACCAATGGCTATTACATGGAGCCAGGAACATAATATACAGTCAATAATCTTGCAAACCAGAAAAGAAGTGATAAGACACTGCAACAGATTACTTCACTGCTTGAAGATTTACGCGGCTGTCTTTTTCGCTTGTAAACTAAGCGAATTTTTGGGGTCCAAAACGTTGGCACATATGGGTTCGTAAAGTTTGTCTGTCCGTCTTTTAACATGATAACTCTCACAGGGGTTTAGATATTTTGTTGACATTTGGTATAGATACGTTGGACCAAAAGTCCCAGGGTAAAGTAAACCATTTCCCGGATTGATGTAGAACCAAATAACCCAAAAAGGACAGTTTACGGGTGGGAGCACAGATATCACTCAAGATCAGTTCAAGGAAGCAGGTTTGCCAGTGCGGTTGGTTTACCGTCAAGGAACAGAAAGTAACGAAGAAGTGTTTGATTGGCGCAATTTCGGAGTTACCGATGAGAATATTCCAGTCACCACATCAAAAAGTCTCATCACTGAGGAACAGTTCACAATTACTGAATTTACCGACAAGATTTGTAGCCATTGCGGATGTAAACACACCAAAAAGAGTTCCCGTTTTACCGACAAGGCTTTTCTCAGTCATTGTATCGAAAAATCCGATCATTGGCTTTGACAAGGCCTTGGTCGGTATCATCTCCGACCTGACAGAAAGTTCTGATTTCCATATAAGAAGCTTCCTGATTACCGACAGAGCTCTCTGGGTATCAGAAACGATATGAGGAAACTGTTTTATCAGAGCTCTTGCCGGTATTGAAAACGGTATCCGCGCACAGTCTCCGTACCGACAAAAACTGCCGGTTTCCAAACAAGATTTTTACTGGTTTACCTGAACAGCTCTTGTCGGTACTGAAAACAGAATCGTTGCACCGACAGACGTTGCCGATTTCCCTACGACAAGTTTCATGATTTAGCGACAGAGCTATCGTCGGTATCAGAAACGAAATGAAGAAATTGTTAGTCAGAGCTCTTATCGGTACCGAAAACCGAATCCGAGCACCGTCTCCGCACCGAGAAACGTTGCCGATTTCCCGGCAAGAAGTTTCCTATCTTACCGACAGAACTTTTGTCGGTATCAGAAACGGAAAACTAAAGCATGCCAACCGACAAACGCTGCCTACTTCCTAACAGGAAGTTTCCTGTTTTACCGACAGAGCTTTTGTCGGCATAAGAAACGGAATGCTAAAGCGTGCCAACCGACAAACGCTGACTACTTCCCAGCAGGAAGATTGCTGTTTTACCTACAGAGCTTTTATCGGAATCAGAAACGGAATGATAAAAGCGTTTTGCCCCCCCCCCCCTAGGAAAAATTTTGACGGAAAAAATTTGATTACAAAGGACGACTTAGAGCGCAAATTTCTTCTTCGGGGCTCTACTGCCATATAGCTAAGTTGTTTGTAGTGGGAACGAGTGTTCCGCGTAGCTCCTCCCAATGAAAAATTTGTAGCCTGCGTAGTAGTATGGTAGTAGTACGAAAACGTTGCATGTAATACTATGTAGTAGCAAAGAATACTATCACTGAATGTGCCTCAGACTGGTCTAGTCGTATGTAGTAGTATCCAGTAGCATCCTGTCTTGCCATAGTAGCATCCAGCCTTGCTAATTGTAGCATATAGTAGTATGCAGTAACACGGTAGCCTTGAAGTAGAAACATGTAGTAGCATCGTTAGTACTGCATGCAACTTTTTCGCACTACTTCATAGTATTATCTTGAGATAAATTTTTCATCGTGCTTTGCATCGGGTAGGGTATCAAGAAAATATTCGACTCCGCATGATGATGATGATGATGATGATGATTTATTGATCCACCAAAATTGATGATAATAAGATAAATAACTATATAAATACACAAATCAAACAAACATTAGACCATGCTCGTATTACAGAGATAGGGAGGCGGAGGTTCCTGTGATTATTTGTTCTTGCTTATCTAACCGCCTTGCATGCAGCCAACACGGGGACAGCTTGCATGACGTACAGATCAGTGGACAGATTTACGGAAGCGAGGGCACTTTTCCATTATGGAAGAAACGATAAACTTACCGAGATCCATTGACAGCCATAGTTGTCGAGACAACATGGTAGGGATAGGTGAATGAACTGACGAGGATCTGAAACATAAAATAAAAATATTTAAAGTAGGCAACGACAGAACTAGATGGATAGATATCGCTTTTATTCTTTTCGAAATATTGTGGTGAAATCCAAATTTGTCGAAATCGTCATATATACATGTAGACCCTCATATATAAATATGTCAGCGTCATATATAAAAGTAAACACTAAATAAGATTAAAAATTTTAACGAAAGACAGTACAAACGTCTTTTCATATCGTACATGGTCACATTTTACGTGTTGGAGTTTTGGGATCACCACTGAGGCCGATCTTGCAGGTCGTTCGCGAGCAGTATTGAACGGTGGCGGAAGTATATACTTATGGATAGGGTGCTCAAGCATTTTCTTACCGGAAGCCATGCACAGTTTCAACCTACGGGACTGGAAATTTCTGAAGTAGCTCATTGTAAGGAATTTTGGGGGATCGTGACATAATTAGTAGAGCGTAACTACACTCAAAAAAATTTCAGCCGAAATTCTATCTCAAATGAGCCGGAGGTGGAGTCAGTGCGCAGGGCACGGATCAAACTTCAGCTTACCAGGTAAGCCTCGTTTAATCCGTCTACCAGAACCCAAAGTCAATTTCAAATGATTTGTGTCGCAAGATTTCAGGGACGCCGCCACTTACCCTAATGATACACAGAGATGTCTCAACGATTTCCGTTTCTACTTTCTTTATTTAAAAATGCAGGGGCCCAGGTGTTGGAATATTCCAAGGATCGAAAATCAATCTAAAACTATTCTAAGCCGTTAATCTTCTGAGCTTCTTTCGAGGCGCTTGGGCGATAATCGACTTCTAATATCGCTTTATATTTAAATTAGCTCCGTTTTCCGATTTCATTTTGAATTTCCCGCCCAATTCTTTCTCCATGGATCGCTGCGGGATAGCTGGCACACAGGGAGAAAAATAGATGATTTGAACGCTATCATGTCTGGGGGTGGGGGGACAGTGCACCTATCTTCTTAAGGATAGTTTACACGGCGGGTATTTTCCCCGTAGACGAGAGGGGAAAGTTTTCACACGGTACCCGGGTCTTTTTCAAGGGAGAGTACTATTATGTGGCAATAGATTCCAAGGTTGTAAGGGTCAGGATAGCTCTCATTAATGGATACCAACATGTGTCCATTTAGATCACTCTTTATATGGACGTAATCAAAATTATTGCTTGAAAATCCGATTTTGTTGTTGCTGACATCGAAGAATACCCTTCGACAAACAAATACACGGGTAAAAAGTTCGCAAAATTGAAGTCCAAAATACCCAGGGATTTGTTGCTGTAGCGGGGGCGGGGGGGAATACCCACCGAGTGCGGGGTAAAAACCCTCCGTGTAAGCGTAGCTTTGGGCTCAATCATTCAACTTTTTAGCTTGGTAAAGTATATTACAGTGTTTATGGCTCTTGAATTATCGACAAGCGGTAGGATAGCGTAAATGCGATAACGATAAGAACTAACACGTCGTGCCAATATTCCGTGCGCAAATATATATCCTTTGGACCCGCCAAAACATCTACGATTGTAATAATAATAAATGACTATAATTTGTCTAGTTCCATATTAAGGCTAAGAATTGTTGGGGGAGGGGAGCAGCTTTATTTTCAGGCTAGGACGTTTCCGGAATAACTTACTTTTCTTATGAAAAGAGGGACGAAGAAAATATTTGGGGAACTTTAGGGCAAAGACTGGTTCTTGCTTTTTCCCGATGTGGGGATGTGGTAATGAAATTTTGAGCCATTTTTGGCAGAATGTAAAGAGTTGTGATTTTTGGGAGGAAATGTTTGGGGTGAGAGAATGTGGGACTGAGTATTTTGTACAGATGTTGAAAGTAAGGAACGTCGTGTCGATTAAATTACTTAGAAATTCCTCCGGATAGATATGGTCCAGCAGAGAGAAAATTATTTGTCTCTTTAGATGGGATGTTGTTCTTATTTTGTTTTTTACGTTCTTTGAATTTTTTATTTTTGCGATGGCCCTAGCTGGCTTTTTTATGGCACTTTCCCTTCGGCCAAGTGCCATATAGCGATCGCAATTTATGTCGGTAAGCAAAAGCAAAAGCTTTATCTGAAGTTAATAAGATGAGAGATTGAGGGGTAAGAGGAAACGCTGAGTCTGTCTATGACATTCATTTTCTACCCGGATATATAATTAGTCCGGAATCCGATTGTAGCCGGAATTTTTTTTTTTTAAGTCAAAGTTTTTATTTAAAGTTTATTAGATGTTCTTCGTAGGGATAAGGAGATAGGCTGGATTCGTTTCTGAATTTTTTTTTTTTGCTGGACTACTAGTTCGCTCGGAATTCGGGCGAAACCGGAAAATTGGTAGAAGTAAAGCAGGAAGTTTCGATCAGTATCGTCAAATTAGATATGGCTTATAGAGGTGTGTCTCAACTTGGTTTTCTCTGATGATTAGCCTGGCGAAAAATGGATTTGGCGAAGACAAGACCCAATTGTCTGAATCAAATATTAGATGTTTGGGATCCCATCATCGACACCTTTTGTCTTGTTTGTAAAGATAATAGATTTTTTCTTAAAACCAGTCGGATTTTCTGAATATCAGTCGATGTTTCGTCAGAACAGTCGTTTCGTTACAAAAAAAGTGTTTTTCTGTAAAAAAAAAAAAACTGTCGGTAAAAATTACCAGCCAGTCGGTAAGTACCTTGCCCCGCTCACCAAACATTTTGGCTAGAAACGCGTCTGTTAACCAGATCTAATTGTTACCCATTCTCGACCCAAAATAGAAAAAATCGAGTCTTTGAGGATTTTGGGCACGCCCCGATTTTTACCGCATTTTGGTTGAAGGATACCGCGGAAATACCGCTTTTCGGGATCCCAAAGCGTAAGTGAGGGATACCTATGACATCGCAAAACTCTCGAAGAGATTGAGATATTTTGATGACACTTGGTGGGAGGACCCTTTGGGTCAAAGTACAGGTCAAGTTCGAAGATGGGCTCTGTAGCCCTATGTTTGAGGGTGGGGGAGAGGTTTCAAATAAAGGGGCACAACAAATATTTTTTGAAAGCTATTAAAGAGATATGTTGAACTCAAAGATAAAATTTATTTTCTCGCCGGACAAATAGCTCCCCCGGAATCCGGCAAAAACCGGAAAATTGGTGAAAAGTAAAAGTTTAATATGAAGTTGATTAGAGGTTCGATTTAGGGGCAAAGAGATCCGAATATGAAATTTATTTTCTCGCTGGACAATTAGTTCAGCCGGAATCCGGCTAGAACCGAAGATTTTGTTAAAACTAAAAGTTTTATTTAAATTTAGATGTTCGATTTGCGGGTAAGAAGACATGCTGAATTCGCAAATGACAATCATTTCCTCACCGGACGTACAGATCGCTCGGAATCCGGCTGAAACCGGAAAATTAGTTAAAAGTAAAGGTTTAATCTGAAGTTGATTAGAGGTTGGTTGTAGGGGTAAGGAGACATGCTGAATTCGTTTTTGAGCTTTAGTTTTTTGCCAGACAAGTAGTTTATCCGGAATCCGGCCGAAACTGGAAGTCGGGCAGAAGTAAGGAAGGAAGGAGATACGACGTAGGCTATAGGGTAAACCATACGCTGAATCCATATCTGAATATTTGACAGCACTTGAAGTTGAACTTGTTGAAACTCAGCTGGCGTATCCGGTTTGCTCTGTCAAATACAAATTTAGCCTTCACCGATTATTACCATTGGCCTTAACCTGTTATTAAATTTTAAAAGTAAAAATGTTTAAGAAGTCTGATGAAGACCAAATATCTACAGGACCGAATTGTCGGGAGCAAATATTAAAATTTTGGGATCCCATCGAAACCTTTGGTCGTGTTAACGAGTCCGGCATAGTCCATTCCAAGAGTCGGAAGGGTTAACACTGGAGTGATTACAGTGAGCGATACAAAACGTATGTACAATTATCGTGATTTGTGCAATTATTCGTCGCTGCGATTGTCTTGAAGTTTAGAATAAGGATCGACCATCGTAGGTCACGCCTTCACATGCTGTAACATTGAATGATGTGTAAATGAATGTTCTGAGAAGTTAAATATTTGGAGTAAATGAGTGTCGTCAGGAATGGATGGAGCAAATGTTTAAGATTTTTTGGGTTTTTTTTTAGTTTAGTTTCCCTACTAGATTTTCAGGGCCTAATGTGTGGAACTCTGTTCCGGAGAGCATTCGGGCGGCTGAGCACCTGGGGCTATTTAAAAATAAATTGAAAAAGTATTTGTTAGGCCAAGGTTCGTAGTTTTTTCTTCTTGTTTTTCTTTTTTCTCATTGAGTTGATGAGAGATTGGTTATTATTTCTTGTTTTAGTGCTTTTTTCTGGTATGTTTTGTTTCTAGTTAATTATTAGTTAGGATATGAGTTTTATGTACCCGCCCAACTGCAAGTGCTTTTTTGTACCTTTCTTGGGGCGGGTACTGGCAACATAGTTAAATGTATTTGAGTCGTAAAATAAACTGAACTGAACTTTATTATACAAACCAACTTTTACATGCTAAACTACATGAACACACCTTTTCTAACCCTCTCAACATACTTTATACAAGTGGCTAGATTCCTCAAGCTGTCAATGATTCAAAGAGAACAATTTTGTGTAATTTGTCGGTGGTCGTTAGAATTAAGTTCGTCATTGTGTTTCTTTTGTTTGTACTGCCATGGCCGTTGGGCTATTAAATATCATATCATTTCATATCATACTGTCGTTGACAATACTCTTGATGACTATCTCTCCTTGCCGATGCAAAATCTCCGGGTAGCTAGCGGAAGAAAGGCAGAAGTGGTGTCACAGCTGCTCCAAAAGATCGCGGTGATTGATTGACACAGGATTTAAGTCGTACAGACACGCTTACTCCTTCTTCCTGAGGACCACTGGCGTGTTTTGGACTTAGTCATATAGAGTATTGTCTCTACTGGCGAAACGCGATCTGCACTACATCCGCCTAACCATATTACCGTTACCTATTTCCCGTTATACCAATTACCAATCTATGCTTAACAACCTAATTTTACATGGTCTATAAAGAAGCTAAAAAAAACTTTGTACAGTAACAAGCCGTGGTGACAATGCATTTTCGGTGTTAGCAAAAAACGTCGGCTACAATAACCCAACCCAATTACCGTCCTAGGGCACTAAGGACCAAAAGGGGCTCGGATACGCATGGTTCGCTGAACACGCTTTCCAGAAAAGTGGATTCAATCAAAAAGTTTTTACCAAAGAAAGGAAATATTGGAAAACAAGCGCTTAGACTACGTGGCTCCCAACCAAAATACTAAACGATGACGAAAATAGCTTTTACCAAAGAAAACGAGAAAACCAGAAGCGGATTGATTGGCAGAGCAAGAGGAAAAGACAAAACCAAAGTTTTCTGTGGGATCCAAAACGGAATACCGTAGCTCTTGATATGTAGATTTTGGGATCCGAAAACGTAAGTGGAGGGATACCTATGACATCGCAAAAATGTCCGTCTGTCTGTCTGTAAGCACGATAACTCTCAGGCAATGAGATATTTTGATGAAACTTGGTGGGAGGATCCTTTGGGTCAAGGTACAGGTCAAGTTCGAAGATGGGCTATGTAGCCCTATATTTGAGGGTGGGGGAGGGGTTCCAAATTAAGTGACAAACAAAATATTTTTCAACAGCTAATGTGATAGTCGATTATGGGGTAAGAAGACATGCTGAGTACGATGGTGAAAACCATTTTCTTGTCGGAAAAGTAGTTCGTCCGGAATCCGGCAAAAAAAGGAAAGTTTCGTGAAAGTAGAAGTGTCATCTGAAGTTGATTAAATGTTTGATTTAGGGGTAAGAAGACATGCTGAATATGATGGTGAAAACCATTTTCTTGCCGGACAATTAGTTCGTCCGGAATCCGGCAAAAAACGGAAAGTTGGTTAAAAGTAAAAGTTTCATTTGAAGTTGATTAAATGTTCGATTTAAGGGTAAGAAGACATGCTGAACACGATGGTGATAACCATTTTTTCACCGGACAACAAGTTCGCCAGGAATCCGGCCAAAACCGGAAAGTTTGTTAAAAGCGAAAGTTTTATTTGAAGTTGATTAGATGACAGATTTAGGGGTAAGAAGAGACGCTAAGTCTGTGTATGACAATAATTTTTTACCCGGACATATAATTAGTCCGGAATCTGGTTTTTAACGGAATTTTTTTTAATTCAAAGTTTTATTTAAAGTTGATGATATGTTCTTTACAGGGATAAAGAGATCCGCTGGATTCGTTTCTGAATTTTCTTTTTTTTCGCTGGACTAGTAGTTCGCTCGGAATTCCGGCAAAACCGGAAATTTGGCAGAAGTAAAGCAGGAAGTTTCGGTCAGTAGGTATATCTGAACTTGGTTCTCTCTGATGATTAGCCGGGCGAAGACTGGACCTGGCGAAGACGAGACCCAATTGTCTGGATCAAATATTATATTTTTGGGATCCCATCGACACCTTTGGTCTTGTTGATAGTTCTTGATATAGAACGTGTCCGAAAGCTTTTTGCTGCTGTAAATGCTGCATTAATACTGCATTTTCTTTCTTTTTTTTTGTCCGAAAGCTGTCACCTTTTTTTCGTCTCTGATACTTCTAGAATACAAAATTTTAAGTCAGGAAGAAGAAGAAAAAAGAATAGTCCGAAAGCTGTCACCTTTTTTTCTTCTCTGACACTTCTAGAATACCAAAATTTAAATCAGGAAGAATAAGAAGAACAAAGAATTAGCTATTTCAAGCTGACAAAATGGATCAGCTACTGATACTTATATTTCCTTTCTTCGTTTGCCATGATCGCCAGTTGTCTTAGAATTTGGAATGTTTGTCGAATTGTCAGTTGTCTTTTGGATTTGTTAGGTTTGCCACCGAAAGCACTGAGAGAATCCCCGTACTCCATAGTTTCTTCTGGAAAACTCAGCATAAAGTTTAGCATTCTTGCTGAATTTTTCGAAGAATTTTATGCTGAATTAATGCTGCATTAACTGAGCGAAAATTCAAGTCCGAAAGCGAAATGCTGCATAAAATGCTGAATTAATTCAGTATTTTCGTTCGTTTCGGAGCTTTCGGACACGTTCATAATCAACTCACTCCCACACGCTCTTACTGCAAACAACTCTTGTCTCATCTCATTCAATTCCTCACACTCTCCCACAAAATTACTCATACTTTCTTTCTCGCCCGCACACACAGGACAAGAGTAAGGACCAGTTTTAACCCTAACTTTACCCAAACATAAGGCGTATTTTCGCCGTTCCCCGAGGACTCCTCGGGGAATCGAAGGGAACGGTGAGAATAGAGGGAGTCACTCCATGCGGACTCCGCGTACAGAAACAGCAAGAACACGGGGAATGCTTCGAAATTGTGTTTTGTTCTAAAAAAGAATATGTACTTGAGGAAATTAGTCTGGACCCACTTTATTTTTGGTTTTGTTTATTCTGATTGTTTTTAATTAATTTTACATTGCACCAACACCAGCAAAAATTGATTCCCCTGCGAATCTGAAAGGGAGTCCTTTTTGATGATGGTGATGATAATCGGAGCAGTCGGTGGGGACTCGCGAGAGTCCCTCGGGGAACGGCGAGAACACGCCTATATGCTTCTTTTACCAAGAGACAGACCACCCCTCTCATAGAGGTAGACGATCTCTTTCCTCCGTCCGAATAAAATCTAATGGTTCTGTTTCAGCTTCAAGGATTTCTGTCCGTTGTGGTGTAAGACAGGGTGGTGTACTTTCTACTAGTATATTCAAAATATGTATTTCCGATACGCTATCAAATATTTCTTCTTATCTAGTTTTTCAAATGTTTTGTACCCTGCTTATGCACATGACCTTCTATTAATACTCTACGCCAGACAATACGCCAGTGATCCTCAGGAAGAAAGAGAAAACGCGTCACTAACGACTTAAACTCGAAAGCTCAAATCCTGTTTCAAACAATCACGGCGATCCTTGAGAGCAGATGTGATACCCGAACGGACACCGCTTCTGCTAGGTACCCGCAATTTTGCATCGGCAGGGAGAGTTAGTCATCAAGAGTATTAGCCGATCTAGGAGCGAGTTATCGCGTTTGGTTCAGAAGGTTTCCTCTTCTTTTTCCAATATTGGACTCTCTCTAAATGTAAAAGATGCGAATATCTGTCTTTTAACTCTGGGACATCCGTGCCCCTAAATTACTTGAAGTTTTCTATTCCTAGTGTTGATTCTATTCGGTGGTTGGGTATTGCCATTACTAAAAATATTCGTTCCTTCCGATCCCGGACGGTTTCCGATTGTAGACTAAAACTTCCACCCGGTTATTCGAAAATTGTTGCCAACAAGGGCAATTACAATCGGAAAGCTCTTGGCAAGCTGTGCTCTTCCTGTTACCATTCTAATAATTTATTCTTAACCCAGAAATCGTACAAGACGAAAATAGTGGAGTACAAAAGAATATATGAAGACATAATTAGGCAAAACACAACACATACAAACAAAATCGAATAAGCCCATGAGAGGGCGACAGACGCGCGTTCGCCGTTTCTGACAGTTTTCTGTGGAGAACAGACAATTTCTTTGTGATATCCGGTAGCGAGTAATTACTAGTAATTATTTATTCAAACAATGTTTACAACGGATACTTCAGCTACGATTCTTCGTCAGCGATATTTCGGACCTTCTTGGCAAGGGTCCTCGTCAGGCTGAGTGTAATGTATTAGATTACAGGTTTATTTCCTTCCCCGAAGTTGAACCAGAGGATTGACAGCCTGACGAGGATCCTTGCCAAGAAGGGCCGAAATATCGCTGACGAAGAATCGTAGCTGACGTATCCGTTGTAAACATTGTTGGAATAAATGTTTCAAAGCCAGCTTGGGCTCAAAGAATATTTATCTACGAAGTACGGAACTAGTAATTTTGGAATTTCCTTGCCAAGGAGGGAGACAGAAATTTGCAAAAACGAAAATAAGAGGATCGCATAGCTTTGATATCGTTTTTCTTTAAAACAGGATAAAGACCAGATAGAAAAAGAATAGAATGGTCACAGAAGAAAGAGTATAGTTTGCCAAGAGCTTTCCGACTGTATTTCCCCCTGTTAGCAACAATTCGAATAACCCAGTTGAATTTTTAGTCTACAATCGGAAACCGTCCGGGATCGGAAAGAACGAACATTTTTAGTAACGGTAATACCCAACCACCGAATTGAATCAACGCTTGAAATAGAAAAGTTCAAGCAAGTTAGAGACGCGGATGGACCGGAGTTAAAAGACAGATATTCACATTTTTTTTACATTTAAAGAGAGTCCAATATTGGAAAAAGAAGAGGAAACCTTCTGAACCAAACGCGCTAACCCGCCCCTAGATCGGCTAATTAATAGACGGTCATCTGCATAAGCAAGATATTTCTATTCTTTTTCTAAATGGTGTTTATCCTGTTTTAAAAAGAAAATGGATATTAAAGCTATGCGATCCTTTTACTTTCGTTTTTGCGAATTTCTTCTTTTTGTCCCTCCTTGGCAAAGAAATTCTAAAATTATTAGTAAGTAGGCTACTCACTACCGGATATGACGGAGAAATTGTCTGTTCTCGACAGAAACTGTCCGAAACAGCGTATGCGTGTCTATCGCCCTCTCATGGGCTTATTCGTCTGTTTGACTCTTGAGTAGATTTTGTTTGTATGTGTTGTGCTTTCCCTAATTAAGTCTTCTTACTTTCTTTTGTACTATTGTTTTCGTCCTATAAGATTTGTGGGTTAAAAATAGATTATTATTCTTACACCCATCTCATAACCGATCAAGCCTTTTCGAGTTCCGATTCACCATATGACATCAAAATGTTGTTTTATACCTTTTGTTTTATCCCGTGTTGGCTTCTAACTACACTTTGAACAACTCAGATCCTTCCAGAAACTTGGTGTCTGACAGAAAAGAAACACACAAATAACAGAATAACAAAATAACAGAAAATGCAATCGGATGGGAAGATACACTGTAAAAGTTTCTGCTGCATTAGACTTAAGTAATTGTGCATCACCGAATTTGGAACCGGATGCAAAATTTGTAGCCTGCGTAGTTGTATGATAGTTGTACGAAAAAGTTGCATCTAGTGATATGTATTAGTAAAGAGTAATCCCGATACAAAATGTGTAGCCTGCGTAGTAGTATGGTAGTAGTACGAAAACGTTGCATGTATTACTATATAATCGCAAAGAATACTATCATTTAATGTGCCTCAGACTGGTCCAATCTTATGTAGTAGTATCCAGTAGCATTCTGTCTTGCCATAGTAGCATCCAGTCTTACTACTAGTAGCATATAGTAGTATGTAGTAACATGGTAGCCTTGAAGTAGAAGGATGTAGTAGCATCGTTAGTACTGCATGCTACTTTTTCGTACTACTTCATGGTACTACTTTGAGATAAATTTTTCATCGGGATATCATTTAATGTGCCTGAGACTGGGCCAATCTTAAGTAGTAGTATCCAGTAGCATCCTGTCTTGCTGTAGGAGCATCAAGTCTTGCTAATAGTAGCATGCAGTAGAATGCAGTTAACACGCTAGCCCTGAAGTAGAAGCATGTAGTAGCATAAGTTAGTCCTCAATGCTACTTTTTCGTACAACTTCATACTAATATTCGACATAAATTTTTCATCGGGAAGTTTTTATTTCTTGTACGATTTATGGGTTAAACATAAATTATTATTATCATTGTACCCATCTCATACCCGACAAAGCCTTTTCGAGTCCGATTCTCACTAGATCCTGTCAAAATGTTGTTTTATACCTTTTGTTTTATCTCTTCTTAGCTTCTAACTACACTTTAAACAACTCAGATCCTTCCAGAAACTTGGTGTCTGACATAGGTTAAATAACATAAAAAATAACAGAAAGTGCAGTCGGATGGTGGGATACACTGTACAAAGTATCTCCTGCATCAGACTTTAGTAATTATGCATCACCGAATTTGGAAGTCTTTATTTCGAGACTCGGAGATTTTCATTCCGAATTTCGACAGTTAAAACCCGATGGAGGATTAAACCGCTAGCACACAAAATACTGCAGATTAAGTTATCTGAAAGCGGAGTTTTAAAAAAAAAATTTAGGTTTCAGTTTTGGTTTGGTCAGGTTTGTCCAGGTTTTTTTAAAGTACAGAAACAAATAACTCAAAATGCAAAGAAAATTAATAATTTTTTTTGAAAATTTAAGTCCCCTCTTCTCGCAGAGAGGAACTGTATACACGATTCCCAGATATTCTGTCAGCTCGCAAAAATAATTCTACAATAACCCTAAGGCCTAGACTTAATATTAAATGACAGTGAAAAACGGTCGGCAGTTAATAAATACGAAAAAAGTCATAAAAGAGCGGAGATGTTCTTGGCTTGCAGCAGCAAACGGCCTCGCATTCTAGGGGAATATGGGACATTCTAGGGATAACTTATTACTGAAGAAGGAAAGGCCATCAATCTTTTGGAGAAGATCAATATACGGGGTCAGACCACAATCCATGGCAGTATCTCGGATGCTGAAATCAGCAACCGATGCATCCAACATACATGTGGAAAATGGGACATGCTAAACAATAAACTGTTATGAAGGAAAGTAATAGTAAGTAATTTATTTATAACCCGCCGTTTTCGTCGTGAGGTCGTGCGCTGGTTGGGTTCTGTTGTCAATGATTTTTTATAGCGACGAAGAAACATCCAAAAGGGTAACACTTGCATCTTGAATTTTGAACTTCTCCGTCAAAGTATGGTTATGGCATAATGTCGACAAGTGGAGCAGGTGCTTTGCATATTTAAAATAACATGATCTCATCTTTTTTATCTCCTTCTTTCGCAGAACATGATTGACACCAGAACGGAATAGTATAGAAGGAGCGCAGAAGGTGCTGTGCAATTTTCCCAGAGCTTTACTATTATAGCGCCCCCGGTTGGGGACGATGCGCCCATAGGCGGTACGGATTAATCTAGAAACTTCTTGAACAACCGAAGAGCAAAATTTTGACAACGAGGATTTGAATGTTATGCCAAACCATCGTAGAGATTCTGTTGATCTCACGACGAACGATCCAAGAGAGATAGAAGCTTTAGCAAAGGAGCTAGCCTGAATGCAGAAGCTATCCAGAAGCAGAAGCTGTACGGAAAACAGAATCCACCCGGACTGCAGAAGCCACACGTGAACCAAAAAACTTGATTTTGCCTTTGCCATCAAATTATTGCCACCTGCAATGACGAAAAGAGAGCTACTTCCACAGACATCTTCTACTTGCAGAACCCGGGAAAGCCAGAAGACCATATGGCGAGAGCAACAAGAACAACGGTCGCCATAGGATCCCAAAAGGGAATATATATTGGACCTCTTCATCCATACCATCGGATCTTTTATATTTCTTAGCGGCTTAAGGGAAAACAAAGCAAGACCGAGCGAGTCAGAAGACGACATGAAGAGAAGAAAAAGATTAAAAATTTCTACAGGCCCATTCACAACGGGGTTTAGCTAATACTCGGTACCCGCCAGTTCCGGAAATCACTCTGAGACCGAGAATTAGCTGGGTTTATCCCATTCGCAATTGATATTAGTGCCAGTTTCGGGTACCAGCTGGTCTCGCACCCGAGTTGAAATCAGTTCAAGTTTTCAGGGTACTAGCCAATCACATTACTTAGGAGAATACCCAGGAATGGTCTGATTGGCTAATTAATGCTGAACGACGTCAGACCGAATATCAAAGACCTAATTCTCTTTCGATTTTCAAGACAGCAACGAGTGGATGTGATTTTTTCTACTGGGCTTGGTTCGAAACTAGCCAATCAGAATATTCCTCAATAATCCCCAAAATAATCTGATTGGCTAGTACCCTCAAAAGTTCAACTGATTTCAACTTGGGGGCGAGACTAGCTGGTATCCGAAACTGGCACCAATATCAATTGCGAAAGGCAGAAACATAGCTAATTCTCGGTCTCAGAGCGATTAACGGAACTGGCTGGTACCGAGTATAAGCTAAAACCCGTTCTGAATGGGCCTTAAGAAATCCGACAGGGAGATATTTACTGGACCTCTTGCAAGCTATAAGACACCGTGAAGAGAAAAACAAGGCATAAGGTTTCCATCCATCGGACCCCAAAGAGCGATATTCGACGGACCTCTTCATCCAGACTATCGGATCTTTTAGATTTCCTACCGGCTTAAAGGACACATGAACAATGAAACCATACTTGAACACACCATGGAGAATGCATTTACAGACATGGACACGGAGAGCATTCTTCTCCTGAATGTGATGTTTTCAAAATAGGGATGATTGTTTCCGGAGGTTTTCCCATGCAGACTCCAAGACAAAAAGCGCAATTCATTCAAATCTTGTACAGCGCTGGCCGGATCGTATTGGAATTTCTTCGCGTTGGAAAAACATTCCAGAAGAAGGGTTGATTGGAGACATTTGTTAATTTCTAAAATTGTTCGGTACTGAAATAAGGACAGATGCAAATGGAGCAAAAATCATAGCTTGGAAACGGTATTTCGTATTTGGATTGGGTTTTCTGCAGGCAATGTTAACGGACGTCATACAGATAGGGACTATACTTGGTACTCTTCATTCAGGTGTCCTTTAATGAGAAAACAAAATAGGAAGATCGGTTTTATTTTTGTTTATTTGTATCACCATATCAAAACTGCAAACACCCAAAAAAGACATAAAACGTAATGGGCATCACGTCACTAATGTTTTGGGATCCCAAAACTGGTGGACACGAGTCAAGTCAGTAAGGAAGTAAGGAAACCTGAACAAGGCAGCACCCATGAAGACGTATATTAGGAGAAATCCTATTCGACTGCACCTGCAAACTTGCAGGTAATTTGCAGGTAAGACGTTGAGTCCATTGGTGACCTCCGCGAGTTGGACCATCGCTAGTACGATAACTCTGCCGGGATCATGGCCAAAAACCAAGAATGTAAGAAAAGTATAGTCAGTGGACTACGGATGCACGGTGGGATAGGGTCATCTGACTGTCTCGGCTAATGTAGCGTTTACGCTGACAAGAAATCCCGTCGAGCAGAAAGGAATTCCGGTCGACTCGGAAGGATTCCGTTCATGAAGACGACAAGAAAAAAAGGTCAAGCGGGACGAGAATCTTTCATGATAAGGAATTCCGTTCTAGTTGAAAGGAATCTCGTTTGCTACGCTGGTAAAAAGACAACAAAAAAAGTCTAGCTAGATTTTGAGAGCAGGAGTACATCAGTACTGATGTCATGAATGCTCTGAAAGCATTGTTTTATTGGCTAGTGAATTAATTTTTCAGATTTTCTGGTTTGAAGAATTTCGCTCTACGTGTAAACATAATCTTGTCACCAAGATCTGATTCTGTTCAAGCTTTCCTGTACTTGTAAACACTGCATAAATACCTTGACGAATCAATATGATGCTCTTCGATTTACAGTATAGTAAGTCTAATGTGCTGTCAAAGACAATGATTGCCAAACCTTGACACAAAATAATACTGACAACTAGGGAAGAACTCGTCAGCTGAGGACTAAAAATACTCCCCAACTGAATACTTGTATAGCGTCGTCAAATACGGTCTTCGGCAAGCTGAAGGAATACTCATCGCAACGCTCTCATCTCACAACTTACAGAGAATGACCAACCCTTAGCCCAACTCGTTAATGAGCCTCTCAGAATCTCATTTCCCCGAGAAATAGCGTCATCTCAAGTTTAATATTCCCGCAAGGGATTCATCAATTACTCCGAACGTATGTTTCCAACCTGAGTCCCATCAGGGCTACTGGGAATATCTTCCGGCAACCATAGCTATCAGGCAACGCTAAAAGAAGAAGCTCCAATGAGATCCGGAAAGGCCATCGGCTTTCCAGTTTTATCTCCGTTTTGTTACCGGGTTATTGTATACGAAACGATGTCGTCCAAGAATTCAGCATGTCCTTAAACCGGGGAATGTGTAATGTTGTTACTCCATCAGCTGCGGTCGAACGAGAGATCGAGATGTGGACGAGGGAAGAAAATATTAGATTCATTGAAAAGCCAAATTACTTTTGTATAATTTAACAGAAAATACTGAATTAATTGTAAAGCGATTTTTGTATTTTTCACTATCTATCTATGCTTTCGACTCTTGGTTTCGAATATTATTTTAGGCTAGGACTAGATCCTGCTACATTCAAAATTTAATTCCAGCTCCGATCTAACAGTCTGCCGATCCTTAGCAAAAATAAAGTTTTCAATAGGAGAAAAGGCGATCTTTTTTCAAAACAGTCCATTTTTCAAAATAGTCGAACTTTTTCAGTCAGTTTTTCTTAAAATCAGTCGATTTTTCGTGAAAACAGTTGGTTTTTCTCAAAAAATGGTCGATAAAAATTACCAACCAGTCGGTAAATACCCTGCCCCCCCCCCTCAAAAAAAAAACATTTTGGCTAGTAATGCCTCTGTTCGTATGCAAACCGGTTAAGGTTCGTGTAGCGCAATTTTCACTCTCCTCGGTCGGGAGTGCGGCAATTCATCCGACGCTTCCCGTGCTTTTCACATGATTTATGTAAATACCCATTTGAAGCTGGGTGGACTTTTGGCTTGCTTTCAGTGAAACGCCACTAACCCTCGCCCTAAACCAAATGGTAGGCACCACCGGGACTCGGTCCAGCATAATTTCGTTTGGGAGTTCGGCGCGCCAACCCATTTGGCCGCGGACGGACAACACGGACACACACTTGAACCATACTAGAGGATTACCGCTTTGGCAAAAATGCCATTCTATCACTAAGCTATCAAACGCCTGTTTTTAGCCTAAAATCACTACCACGTTGTCGCATGTGGTGCTTGTGATATATTACTTGTTCATAAGTGGTCCTTAATCGTTTCCATTTTCATTTCCCAGATTTCGAAAAAAAAACAAAAAACATTTTCTTCATTACCATTAACCTACTCATATTTTTTTTCAAACCTAATAAAACCAAAAATATATTAATTTCCTACATTAAAAAAAAAAAGCTTTAACATTTTATAGGTTAGATCAGTAATATTCCACAAACTAATATAAAATTTCTAACGCAAATACTTTTTACTATACAAACACAAAAACTTTGTTGTTTAACCGAGGTATAGCCGACACCCCATTTTACTTAGTTGCTTTTGTAGCCTGACAATTTGTTTACTTCTGTCGTGCGTCAGTTTCTGTATGTACAGTATATGTAATCCGTGTGTCTTTGTGCATTGCTTAACGCCAAATGTAATAATTAATAAGTAAATACAAATATATACTTTAACTAGCGCACAACCTGTCTTTCCATCCTTTCTACTAGGCTACAGTGGTAAAAATTTAGGTCCTCTTCAGGCCCAAGCTGGAAAATGAACTCGTGGAAACGCCTTTTTAAGCAAAATGAACTCGTGGAAACGCCTTTTTAAGGAAAATGAACTCGTGGAAACGCCTTTTTAAGCAAAATGAACTCGTGGAAACGCCTTTTTAAGGAAAACGAACTCGTGGAAACGCATTTTTGAGCTATGCCTCCTCCAGTCGGGGAAGTTATTGTTTCTAGCATTTATAACGTCACCTACTCTTTCAAAAAAGTTATTTAAAAACTTCAGTTTTCTCAAACTTTTCCATGTACTTTCAGTTCACGCACAACTCCTACTAGAAATGCTCTTTTCCCCATGAAACGGATCAGAAAAATTGTTTCCGAAAATACCATTACTTTCCATCTGAAATTAGCGATTTTCTTGTTAGAGCTTATCGACTCTATCCAGCCCTCCTGCTCTACGACGCTGCGGCTGGGCGCAAAACGTTTGAGAGTTGAACGCGCCATGGTTAAAAAGTTGGAAAACTAAGCAGATAAAAGAGGGGAAAACAGAAGATTCTCGTATCCTTGTATGTGAAAGAGTCGTCAGCAGAAATAGAAGGTTCCGGAAAACTTTGCGATGTGCGACGGGCGAAACTCGGCACATCCGAAAAAGCGCTAAAAGTTCGTAGGCACATAAAGAAACAATGGAGAAAGGTCGGGATTTTAGTAGCTTATGATTGTACACGGGAGCTAGGTATATTATAAAAGGCAGAATAAGCAAGAGGGGTCCTTTCGTATATTTATTTAGTCAGTCTTCCGTATAATTCTTATTTTCATTTTAAGTTTAGGGACATCACGGACGCTACTGTAGGTTCAACAAAACTACTCTTTTCGAGGAAGATCAGGCTCCCAGTCAGTGCTACCGAGGGACCCACTGGCCAGAAATACCGGGTATGCTAGTTTTTTTGCGTATTTCTCATTAAAAGGAGCACGGACCGTGCCTACCTTAGAATATTGGAATAAAGACTTACCCTAGGTTCACACAGAGCAAATCGCGGCGACGAACGAGATTTTCAGTCGCAGCGACAGAAGATTTTTATCGCCGGATGTTCACACTGAATTTTGGTCGGCAACAAAATTTAACCCGAAATGTTGCTGTTGAGTGCATAAAATCGTACTGTCGCCCGATTAAAGTTGAACTTTCCCAACAATGAAAATCGCCTGACGAAGCAACAGAATCGCCGATTTTGGCGACAAAAATCTCGGCAATGGCCGATATCGCCTCAGTCCGAACGTCTGTGTGAACCTAGGGTTAATCACTGCGACTTGGGCTAGTTACAATTATGAAGGCGATATCATTAAATTATTAGGCTACTATTAAACCACTAATCTCAGAAGCGATAAGTTTAGCTTAGTGAAATCGCCAAATAAATCTAAACTACTACTTAACTTAGTTAACCTTCGATTGTCTTCTTCACTTAGCCCGGAAGAGGGCTCCCAATAAGAAGTGCCGAAAAATAACCAACCAGAATTTCCTCAAAGAAATGATAATGGTAAGAACACAGGCCTCATAGTCAATGCGCGAAAACTCAAAAGCGAAAGCGAAAATCAACGATCATGTCTAGGCTCGGGGCGTGCAAGATCTTGCACGCCATCTTTTTTACTCCAATCGTAAAATTCGGCATAATGTAGTGCATTTGAACTTTCTAGATGGCGGGTATATCTTCTGTGTGACTTTTTGGTTAAGTTTTGCTTTTGTTAATAAATTTCTGTTGAGCCAATCCGTAATCTTTTGTTTTTACTACAATCCTAAAACTCGTCATAATGTAGTTGGTTTTACGTTCCAAATGGCAGGTATATCTTACCATGTGATTCATGTGCTAACTTTTGCTTTGTGTGTACATATTTGACCCCAGATCCCGCATGCGAAGTGTGAAATTCTTGACAGTGCACTAGCCGGCCATCTGACAGGCATTCTGTCAGTGATTTAAGGATAGAGTAGACGAGTAGAGCACCATCTGGCTGTCCCGATGAGAAATGTTGGAAAATTAGTTTTATGGATTTGTACGAAAAAGTAGCATGTAATAGTAACTGTTGCTACTGCATGCTACTACTAGCAAACTGAATGCAACTACAGCGACACTGGATGCTAACGGATACTACTGCTTAAGATTAACCCAGTCGGAGGCATGTTGAATCAAAGTATTCCATACTACTACATACAATACATGTAGCAGTTTCGTACAACTACAGTCAAAGAATGTTTCATCGAGTATAGTGTCTCGATTGTTTTAGGACGCAGCAATATATTTTGTATTTTTCCTCCATATTTAGTAATGTGCTTGCACGCAAAGCTCGTTCATATTTGGTTTTACTACTACTTAACTGAAAAAGCCAGCTAATTTTTGAACTATTTTTGAATTCAATGAAATATTTGGATTGATTACAATGAATTTTAATTTTTTCCACACTAATGCAAGCACAGGAAAACTTGAACAGAATACCGTCTTGGTGACAAGATTATGGTCACAAGCAGTCGGAAAAAAATAATTCTTCAAACGAGAAAATCTAATAAAACTCAATTCCCCCACCAACAAAAAAAAGTTTTGATGGCATTTATGACATCAGTACTGATTACTAGTGCTATCAAAAGCTAGCTAGAATTTTTTTTTACCAACGCCGCCGACGACATTCCTTTCAAGTATACCGGAATTCTGTTCATGACGGAAGGAATTCTCGTCCCGCTAGACTTTTTCGGGATCCCAAAACGTAAGTGGAGGGATACCTATGACATCGCAAAAGTTGTCCGTCTATCTGTGAGCACGATCACTCTCGAACGGTATGCGATATTTTGATGAAACTTGGTATGAGGATTCTTTGGGTCAAGAGTACGGTCGAGTTCGTAGATGGGCTTTGTAGCCCCATATATAGAGGTGGGGGGTTCAAATTAAGGGGCAAAAAATTTAAAAACTATTGAGATAGTTGATTTAGGGGTAAGGAGACATGCTGAATTCGAATATGAAAGTTACTTTCTTGAATCTGATGCGTATGCATCAGATTTTTCTGTCAAGAATGGAAGTATTTGAAGAAAAACTGGAGAAAACCTACTGAAGAAAAACTTAGTAATGATGAAAGAAACAAGAATTCGGCAGAAGAAACCGAGAAAAGAAATGTCAACACACATCCAGCGTGAAAGCTTGTCGCGCAGCTCTGAAAGATACACTACGCACCGCAAGATAAACGCATAGGGCAGCGAATCGCAACGCGTCAATCTGAAAGCGGTTTATATAAGGATACTAAACTCACCGACACAGTCAGGGACACGTAGCTCCTTCCCTCCTTGCTAGCAACAAACTGGTTGATCGAAAACGCAACTGATCCGCTTAAAATGACGGTTAATAATTCTCCCACAAGCCGCGGCGTAAGCCCGGCAAACAATCCACGAAGTCCTTCTGTGGAAGCGATGTCACGAAGAGAGGAGACGACACCCCTAAAATAATACAATTATGACGTTTTAACTTCTTGTACTAAAATAATTAGTCTATCTCAAACTTTTATGACAATCTAACACTAGGTTTACTCCACTATTCGCTTCAAAATTTGGATACTAACTAAACTCCTCAAAATTACAAGTTACACTAAAGCACGGATACATATTTGCATTTTACATATATGACCAATTCCCCAAACTAATATGTATTTATACCGACTCTTACGTAAGACCAGAGATGGGCGAGTCCGATCATGAAAGGATCCGAATCCGAATCCAGGGCTAGGTACGAATCCGAATTCAAATCCACCAGTTCACGCTGAGGATTCGAATCCGACCTTAATAATAATCAAATCATGTACATAAGTTATAGCTGAAAAATCAGAGGTGAGAAAAAGCACCGATATCTAAGATAATCAGATAACGTGATAGATTACTGAGGATGGTTGGTGGTGGAGACCAAAAAGTTAGTCTGCCCAAGCCCACTGTGTACAAATTGGGAAAAGGGTAACCCGAAGGATGTAGTCTAGAAATTTGAGCGGATTCGTAAGATTAAGGGTTTGGAATCCGAGTACGAATCCGGTCAAACACGAATCCTGGATTCAAACCAGAATCCGGATTCGGATTCGCCGATCCCTGCTTAAAATGAAAAAGCTTTCACACACCCCTTTCACACCAACACCTTCACGGTCGTTACGGCAGCGTGAAAATCTTAGTAGCTTACACAAATTTCTGCGGAAGTTCAGAGTAGAAATTCGCTAAACTTGGAAACATAGCTCAGGGAAAAATAAGGGTAGGAAGAAGCAACTGAATAAAATGGATTTACTGAATGTTAAGGTTTCACAAGTTTATCCAAGAAATATGTAATGCTAAGTTGTCTCAGATAAAAGCTACAAAAAACGGAAGAAGAAACTGAAACCCCTCAACATTACGCTTAATCTACTCTGAAGGAGTCTACTGCGGGTGTGTTCCCCCCACTTGTAAAAGAACCAACTGCTGCTCAAAGTTTGAATACCTAGGACTAACAAGACTAAAGGTGTCGATGGGATCCCAAAAATCTAAGATTTGATCCAGACAATCCGGTCTTGTCTTCGCCAGGCTAATCATCAGAGAAAACCGAGCTCAGATTTTCTATCTACCTATCTATACTTCTACAAGCCATATCTATTTTGACGATATTGACCGAAACTTCCTGCTTTACTACTGCCAAATTTGCGGTTTCGCCCGAATTCCGAGCGAACTACTAAGTCCAGCAAAAAAAAAAAAAATCAGAAACGAAGCCGGCGTATCTCCTTAGCCCTATAAAGAAATCTAATAAACTTTAAATAAAATTTCGACTTAAAATAAATGCGGTACAACCGGATTCCGGACTAATTATATGTCCGGGTAAAAAATGTTCATTATATACAGACTCAGCGTCTCTTCTTACCCCTAAATATATCATCTAATCAACTTCAGATAAAGCTTTTACTTTTAACATATTTTCCGGTTTTGGCCGGATTACAGGCGAACTAGTTGTCCGGCGAGAAAATGGTTTTCACCATTGGGTTCAGCATGTCTTCTCACCCCTAAATCAAACATTTAATCAACTTCAAATGAAACTTTTACTTTTAACAAACTTTCCGGTTTTTGCCGGATTTCGGACGAACTACTTGGTTCAATTGTTAGGAACACTGGTTTTCACCATCGTGCTCAGCATGTCTTCTTACCCCGAAATCAAACATTTAGTCAACTTCAAATGAAACTTTTACTTTTAACAAACTTTCCGGTTTTTGCCAGATTCCGGACGAACTACTTGTCCGGCGAGAAAATGATTGTCACCATCGTGCTCAGAATGTCTTCTTACCCCATAATCGACTATCACATTAGCTGTTTAGAAATATTTTGTTTGTCCCTTAAATTGAACCCCCTCCCCCACCCCCAAATATAGGGCTACAGAGCCCATCTACGAACTCGACCTTATCCTTGACGCAAACAATCCTCATACCAAGTTTCATCAAAATATATCATTCCCTTCGAGAGTTATCGTGCTTACAGACGGACGGACGGACAACTTTTGCGATGTCATAGGTATTCCTCTACTTACGTTTTGGGATCCCAAAAACCAAACCACCCGCTTTTACCCGTTTTAAAACCAGTTTACCCGTTTTAAAACCAGTTTACCCGTTTTAAAACCAGTTTACCCGTTTTAAAGGTTTACGCAGTGCCCAAATTTTCCGGATTCCCCCGACCTCTACACCCCCCCCCCCCCCCCCAGATGGTCGGGTCGAGAAACTGATTATTTCCAAGTAAGTTTGGTCGGGTCACTGATTTGCGTGCCAAGTTTCATCGTCTTAGCACATCTGGAAGTAGGCTACCATAATTAGAAAAAGTGTCACAGACCGCCCGACAGACGAATGCAATCGCTATATGGCACTTGAGACAAAGGCTGCAAGAGCCATACAAATCAAATCACTGGCTTTTACCCGAAGACCTGGTTGCGATGTTAGGCACCGAAACCATAGGTAAATATTCTTTGAGCCCAAGCTGACTTTGAAACATTTATTCAAACAATGTTTACAACGGATACGTCAGCTACGATTCTTCATCAGCGATATTTCGGCCCTTCTTGGCAAGGGTCCTCGTCAGGCTGTCAATCCTCTGGTTCAACTTCGGGGAAGGCAACAAACCTGTAATAAATAACTCAAGCTTCTATAATACATAACTCCTGTAATAAATAACTCACGCTTCTATTTATAGTCGGTAGAAGCTTGAGTTATTTATTACAGGTTTGTTTCCTTCCCCGAAGTTGAACTAGAGGATTGACAGCCTGACGAGGACCCTTGCCAAGAAGGGCCGAAATATCGCTGATGAAGAATCGTAGCTGACGTATCCGTTGTAAAGATTGCTTGAATAAAAGAAACCACAGGATTGGCTCAACCTAAAGGGGATCTTGAAGAAATTCGAGATGACACCATCACACCGTGCACCGGACGAATAGACTACCAATCAGCTGCCAATACTTATTAATTTGATGTGCCTTCTGCTTTTAATGCTAAAGGCTTCGTGTCTTCAATTTCCTTTTTTTGTTTGGTTGTTCATGCATTGTGGTGATCCTGGTTGTCCATAAAATAAAACAAATCGAAATAACAAACTTAACAAAAGAACTATCATTTATTTAAATATTCTATGTGTATTGTAGCTAACCGACAATGCAATTCTTTGGTCATTCAAATACTCGGGAAGATCCTAGAAAGGGACACTCACGCCCCCCCCCCCCCCCAGGGGCTGAGCTACACCCCTGTTGCAAAGGAATCACCAAAGCACAGTCTCTGAGCGTGTTCCACCCTACTTACCGTAGTTACTACGCATGACGTCACGAATTCCGGCTTTTTGCCGTCAAGGCTGGAACGATTTTTTTCTTTTCCAGCAGATTATCATGCCACGGGCGAATCCGACCAATCACGTTACACAGATGCGTAGTTACCACGCTTACTACGCTCCCGAGCATGGTCAGCAAATAGTTACTATTTGGAGAAGGTTGGAACGGTCAGCATAGGTTGAAAAAAAAATAACTAATAGATACTATTGTTAGGAAGGTCATGGCACGACACGTAGAAAGCACGCTGATTTGTCCACCCTATTGCACGTTATTTAGAAGAGCAGGAATCAGCGATTATCATTCATTTCGTATCCAAAGCCGGGCAAGCTGTAAGTGAGCTTGGAAGCAAAAACTATGTACTGACAACCTTAACACTCTTCATGACTAACTCTCCTTGCCGATGCAAAATCGCCGTATACCTATGGGTATAGCGCTATAGCAGAAGAGCCAAAAGCGGCACCACCGTGGGCAACTGTAGTTCTCCTCAGTGACCCATTTTTTCCTGTGCATTTTACTTACATATGTTTTCCGTATTATTATCATATGTATGTATGTATGGATTGTACATGGAAAGCCCAACGGGCCATGGTACAAAAGTATTATGCAAATCAAATACTAACTACAGATTCAACACACTTTATGAAGACAAAACAAAGAAAACTAACTACACAACTGAAACACTTTAAAAGAACAAAGACCTGTGTCTCAGCCCTACCTGAACAAACACTGCCAGGTTTTTAATTTTAGTAAATGATCGACCACCCATCAGACCATTTATCCACTCCTCATCGTACTCCTCATCGTAAAATACTTTTTATGTGACTACACTGTCCGTCGCGAGATTAACGCAGTACTTACTGCACGTACATCCAGCCTTGAATGGAGTATGCCTGTCCAGCTTGGCTCCCAGGACTCACCAACGCACAAACCGATAGACTGGAAGCCATCCAAAAAAGGGCTGTTAAGATTATGCTCGGCCCGGGTTATCTTTCTTATGAGGATGGCCTGGACAAGCTTGACCTGCCAACCTTTGCTGAAAGGCGGTATCAACTGACAATAGCGATCGGGATCACGAGTCTGGCATCACATGCTCATCGTGCCATTCTACCTGACTTTGAGACTGCAGCAAATAGCAGGCCTAATACGCGACAGAGACAGAGGGACGCTGATTCCCAGAGACTAGAAAGACCACCCATATACTCGACCGATCGTTGCCTGAAATCTTTTGTACCTTATTTTACCCAATATTTTAGTTCTAGTCAAGTCAAATTATATTTTTAAGTTGTACGTGTAGATGAAATGTCTACTTGTGCAGTTGTCATATGTTATTTGCGTGGATCAGCTAGCGTGTATAGTACAAGCTATTAAGGAAATAAAGTACATTATTATTATAAAGCCGCGTTCGATTTACCCTTTTCTCGGTCCTGCCTCAGTCCTGTCCGCTTAGTGCCGTTTTATTTGTCCTGTCAGCTGACAATTGTCAGTGCCCTGTCAGAGAGGACACCGTGAATGATGACATGACCTCGGAGCAAGTTTCGGTCCTGTCTCGGGTCGACTTTGTGATTCTTGTCCGTTCAGTCATTCACCTGACACGGCTAAATAAAACGGATTTAAACCGTGACAAGGCCAGTGTTGTCATCTTGGCGGATTCTATGACAAACTGGCAGATTTCACGACCGGCTGGCGGATTTATTTCTTGCTGGAGTTCTATTGACAATCTGTTGGAGTTTTTGGAGATTTCTCGCAAATTTTAGTTAAAAAGAAATTTTGCATATGGCGTATTTCTTGGATCACAATTTGGCAACATACTGGACAAGGCAGTAACAAGAAGACAAGACCGAGACAAGGACCACTCGAATCTAACGCACCTTAAGTTTGATAACAGATAACACATGTGTGTGCATCATTGTGTTAAACAGTAGGCTAGCCTAGGCTATAAGAGTATATCTGTTACGACTCTTTTAAGTGTTATGTTTCGCGATAGGATAACATTAAAAAGAACAGATTATTACCATAACGTTTCACACAAGGATGTGTAAACATGTGTTATATGGTATCAAACTTTGATACTGTGTGCTTATGCCGTCAGAGGCGTTACTAGCCAAAATGTTTGGGGGGGGGGGACGAGGCCTTTACCGACTGGCTAGTAATTTTTACCGACTTTTTCTGCAGAAAAAAACAACTGTTTTCAACAACAAGAATGACATTTTTGAAAAAATCGACTGATTTTCAGAAAAACCGACTATTTTGACGAAAAATCGAACAATTGTCTGAAAAAACGACTGTTTTCATGAAAAAAATCAACTCTTTTGACCAAAAATCGCGGCGCTTCGCGCCGACTCCGCTATTTTTACTGACTGGCCAACAGCATTTGGGGGGGGGGCCTCCCCCCCCCCCCAGACGTGACGCCCCTATATGCCGTTACACAAGTTACTAAACGGGCAAATGTGTTCGCTCCGGTACTGAAAACGAACGGACGGACGGAAAGATTGACGTACAGGCGCATAATACCATATGCATCTTCACTTTCGTTTGGAATCCTCAAAGGACTTGCTGTACAATGCAATGGCACTACCCCACTATCTGTACTTTGGAGAATATTCCAAAAGTAAGATAAGAAAAAGTTGCGGTCTACATATTACAAACATGCGAAGTACCTCCTACGGCTTCCACCCTGGACTAGTAACCATTTTGTGACAAGTCGGTATGGGATTATTGACCCTGATGAAGCGATCACAGCCCAGATCGCCAGATACAACTCTGATATTGTTGCTCATCCTTGGGCAACTATTTTGATAGTTTTCAATAGTTTTGTCTTTTGTACTTAGATATCCATTTTGTTCTTTGTTTTTCCTGTGTTAGTGTATTCTCTCGTAGTGTGTTTTTCGTTTTCTTTTCATCTTATACTCCATCTGTTTTCATTTGATGGGAAATAATTACATACATACATACATATATACATACATACATACTTACTGGTAATTAGACTCTCCACCAACGAACTGGGCGCAGGTTCTGGCAGCCACAACGATGAAGGGTTGGCTTACAATTACAGCAACAATTTTGCCTGCAAAAAAAATATGAAATACATGAGGCTGTATACCCAGGGTGGTATCTGAGGAAAGGAATCGTTACTGTTCATTTAATCAAGATAAACAAAGAGAGAATTGGAAACTAGCATGTCAATAGCCTATGCTGAGTACAGTTTTTCCCGATTCTGATTTACCGGGGGTGAAGCTTCGCTGAAACGATATCATGCGGCCTCTGACATTTGTGGTTTTACCTTGGTGGCACATCTGAAAAATCACCATACTTTCATTACAAGAAAAGTAGAAACCTATCTTCTCTTCTGGTTCAAGTTCAGGTTCATTTAATTTCAAATAATGAAAACAAGTAATTATACATACTTCATGGCAGAGGGCAGGCTCGATGACCAGAAGATAAAATTAAAATCTAGTCATGGTCATACAATATAACAGCCACAGTATACAATATAACAGCCACCATCCGGTCCCAAGAAAGGGGACACCTAGCAAGTAACCTCCGCATTAAAAAAAAAAAAGACGAGACAACCAAGAAACTGTCAATATTCAATGGGCAAGCCATCAATCTTTTACAAATGACGTATTTATTTATCACTCAACAGAAGTAGTTCTTCTCATAGTAACAAAAGTTACGGCAATAGAACAGCCCAAGGAAATTTACCCAGCGGGCGGACACGCAGCGGCTAGGCTCCAAGTGCTCCAACAACCAGGAACAATCAAGAACAAATAATGAGATTATTTGTAGTCAGTCAGCATGATTCCAGTCATGTCTGCTTTCTCCTTATTTGTTCTTGATTTAATGAGGATCGGAAGGACACTTAAGATGGTCAATAGAGCGTGCAAACATTCTAATAAATCAAGAATAAATAACTTTTTCTAGTTCGTCTCCTTAAATTAGTGACAAAATGTACCATCCTTGTGTCACCAGAGGCAATCACTGACCGCAGAAATACTCTTTCAAAGAAAAACTGGAGCAAATATAACAATAGATTTATTGCCCATCATAATCCACAAACGTACAAAAAGACAGACTGATTAACAAAGAAAGAAAGGAAAAACGACAACATTACTGTCTACAACAATAATGGAAAGAACGCAAGAAATTTAAAAAGAAAAAGAACACCCATTGACAGAATTTACAGTGAGTAAAGCATCTGCTGAGCTACATTGAGGCGCGCTTAAAGCGCCCTCGCCTTTCCTGAATAACAGATATATGTTGTGCTACTCCGTGCTGTGCCTTATTTTATTCGGAATTTTAACTCTGTTTGACTATATTTTTGTTATTTTATCAGTTGTCACGTGACCAAGTTTATGTTTGTTTTATTAATAGTGATTTCAGTGTGTTGTTTCTATATGTAGTCATAAGTATTTGACCCGATGCTCGAATTTTATTGTAACACAAACAAATTGTATATATTATTAGTGGTACTTTTTTATGGACCAAATTAAGAAACCAAAACTGTATATTGCATGAAGATTATGTAAAGTAATAGTATATTATGTACTTGTGTTTTAGCGAATTTTATTGAAATTTTCCTATGCTATTTTTCACAACGAAGAATTTTTGGATGAAGAAAGTGAATTCGAATTTGAATACTTTGCAGACAATCTGCTATTACTTGTGCAATGCGGAATCCTCAGCAGATAGTTTACATATTTGTAAAAAGATTTACGAATGTCATTCATATCTGAGCAGGAAGACAGCTTCTAAAAAGGTGCCAAAGCAATAACGTGCGGAACTACAAAGGATACTGTGTTGTCCCCAGAACGGACGTCTATTCCCTCTCCCCTCCTATCTTCCGTACGTCGGTCCGACAGGAACACTGGCAATCAATTTTCTCCATATCCTGCTAATTGTTCTGCCCAATTTTCACATAGTTTCATCCCATCATTTATTTCTTGTCATATCTTGTAAGTGTATTGTTTGGTGTTTTGTATTTGGTAAATATTTTATTCCTGTTCTAGATTTAAACTATTTGTAAAAATAAACTTGATTGATTGACTTGAGTTCAGTTCAGTTTTATTAAAATCAAAATAAAGGAACAAAATAAATTTCGACCCCTACAAAGCTCCATGGCCCGTTACATAGGGGTTAATACCACAATAATTAACAGATGAAGTCTCTTAACTATTACAATGAAATAAAAGAGAACAATTGAAGAATTTTATTTTTACTTACCGCTCCATCTTCAAAGTTCACCTCCAGGTCTACGCCGATCTCCCACAATCACTCATTTTCAACAAAATAGTATACAAAGAAAATACTCAAGCCTAGCATCCAGGGATATCGCCCTACCCTCATTAGTGATCTTACCTATTTCAAAGCAAAAATATATATTCCCGAATGTATTTATTCTTTATCAACCAAATTGATTGATCACTATTTGCGGCTCGGCGTAACTTACGGCATTAGCTCCTAGCTGAAGCAGATCTTGAGCCAACTGGCCCAACGTAAATTCGCCTACTACTGGCGCGTTGCAACTAGCCAAACCCTCGCCAGTAACCAATAGGAATGGAAGAAGACGATCCGTGAAAGATCCTTGTGTCACATCAATTCAGATTTATTTGCCATGATATTAATGGATCGCAATTTTAACGCACACGTCAATTGTAGGCTACAGATATACAAAAAAACTTTTAAAAATGTTCAGGGATTGTCGTTTAAAAGCCTAGTAAAATACGGCACAAATTTAGGTCACAGATTTATGTTTACAAGTAGTCTATGTCTAAAAAAAATTAAATCTAGTAGAATGTTGCAATGTTGCTCGGATTGAAGGCACTGGTGAGCAAATTTCATGGTCAGTGTATGTCCTCTATCGGCCAGGGATGTTAAACTTAAAGTACAAGTATTGATCCTATACCAAATCTTTGTGATCCAGAATCCCGTCTCGCCTTTGCGAATTTGGATCCTCAGTAAGACGGTCAATCCCTAAGAATTTGGATCCTTCCAGAATCGGTTTCATCAACCTCTCACTAGAATACAAATGGTGGTTTCAGTCTCGGTTTTATTTTCAAACTTAAAACAAAATAAATATCTTCACATAAAGGCCTGAACTGAGGACTGACGATGGTTTATTTGTTTATTATCTGGTTTAGTATTTTTGGGGGGGAGGGAGATCGAAGTTAAGAAGGAAGTGATATCACAATCTGACATGTTCCGTTTATATTATTTTTACGCAATTATTAGTATGAAGTATCCAACCTCTGATAGCTAAATCCTGCGAACCAATCTGATTGGTCGGGTTCATTCAGCGAAGCTAGGGGAAGTGTTATGTTGTGAGATTTGAACTGAAGTTCAGAATAGAGTTATCTGTCGTGCAGCTCAGTTGAAACCCTGACAACTGGTATATATACAGAGGCACAATAGAGGCCAGTTCCATTAATCAGCATCACAAGAAAGAAAGTTGTCAAATTTGAAACGAACAAAAAACTTTAAAAAAAGAAGAAGAATGATCTTTTCTGTAAACTGCACAAGTGGAGTGAGGCCAACGTGCAAATTTAATTTGATTGGTCCAAGGACCCCTCGACTTATTCTGCCTTCTCTAGTAGTATCTTGGTATTACTGATTCCCCTGTGTAATTGCAAACTTCAGAAATCCTCACCCTTTCCCATCGCTTCGTCTACACCTATGACTATTCGCGCTTTCCTGGCCGGGCCAAACTTGCAAGTCAAGCAGCGGAGACTTCGAGCGTGTTCCATCCTACTTACCGTAGTTACTACGCATGAACAAACTCTCCTTGAAGGCATAATCAAAGATAAAACCGTAGACACCAACTTTCTACCAAGTTTGGTGACCAGCTACTGGAAGACCCCAACCATCGGCACATCCTTCCCCTCCCCACATTCCCGCCCGCATAAGGCCACAGAGAATGGCAGCACAACCAGTTCCTAAGATTCAACCCCTTCGAGCAATTCATGCGCGGTAGGAAAAAAGTACTGTCCCCTCCTTAGTGAGTTTTTCAAAGCGAAATTTTAAATTCTTTTCCTCTTTTTTATGTTAATTATTGAAGTTTATCGCTCTAGTTTGGTGCAATTCTTGTCCTTGTCTAATTATTGAATATTTGACTATGTAAAAGCGTAATTGTATATGGTTATGTCTGACGAGATAACAAATATTCTGTTTGCTGTTAATACCGTAAGGAATGTTTTTCGAATAATAAAGATTGATTGATTGAAAACTCTTTAATCTTCTCCAAACCTACCTGCTACATCTCTCGCCATCTGTCGGAGGAAAGCTTTGAGATCGTTGCTCGGAACGTCTCCTTCTGCTATCTGGACTTCCTCGCCGGGACCAACCGGGATGGGCGGGGGCAGTTTGGCATCAGCTGGGTTTTCATCCTGGAACCAGAAATACTTCAATACACTGTAAAAAGCGTCTCCGTATAAATATTAAAGGTAACTGCAGTATTTGCTACTCGGATTCATCTTATCTCTATTTGGTATTAATCTTATCTGCGTAGAGATAAGAATAATCGGAGTAGCAAATACTACAGTTAACTTAAATCTTTATGCGGAAAAACTTTGTAGAGTGTGCTTACTCACTCCCCATATTCTCGCGAGTCCCCACGGACGGGGAATGCTCCGATTAATATAAGGTTTGAAGCCAAGCTGACCATTCATTACGAAAGAAATAGAAAACCGTGATTTTCGGGGTTTTTTTCCAGTTTTGGGGAAGATTTTATCAATAGTGGTCAACGTATAATGGATTTTTCGAGTGGGCCGTTTTCTGGGTGAAAGCTTCTGCGCTTTCCCAGACGGATGGTAAATTGTAAATATAAACAGAGCTCAGAATTGTAAATAATCACAGATTTGTACTTATACATTTTTAACACGCACATTTTATCTTTCGTTATTTTATTTGTATCTGCATCCCCACCGTTTTCTTCTGGTTTTTAGTTACATCTCGTCTTATTGTCTGTTGGTTCCGCATCGTTCTCCTGTTGTGATTGTGGTGGATTTTATGATTTAGTTTTGTTTTGTTTTTCGCTGAGGACGGTTTGCCGGAAGTGCAACCGAAATATCCGAATTTATATTTATCCCTCGCACATCATCCTAGAGGGATAATTATCTGATCAAGAAAAAACCCCGATCAAGAAAAAAATTTTTCTCTAATAAATAAATTCTATTTCTTTCGTAATAATCCGATTATATTTGACGGTGCAAAACAGATAAGTCAGCGACATTTTATTAGAGCTATATTTCGGCACTTGAATTGGCTGCTGGACACCAATTGGGTAGGAGTCAAGGGATGACCTGTAACATTTTGTAGTTAAGCCCCGACCTATTGGAGGAGCCAAATCATGAATAAGTGATGCTAGCGGCCTGCGGCCCCTATTCTATAAGGCCTTGAAGGGCCCTTGAATTGGATGCTGGACACCAATTGGGAAGGAGTCAAGAGATGACAAGTGACAGCTTGTAGTTAAGCCCCGCCCTGTGGGCGGTGCCAAATTATGAAAAAAATTATGCTAGCGGCCTGCGGCCCCTATTCTATAAGGCCTTGAAGGGTCGAGATATAGCTCTAATAAAATGTAGCTGACTTATCCGTTTTCAACCGTCAAATATGATTCGCAGTCAGCTTGGGCTGAAGGAATTTCTAATACTCCTATTATCATCACCATCATCAAAAAGGCCTCCCTTTCAGATTCAGAGGGAAATAAATTTTTACTTGTTTTGTGCAATGTAAAATTAATCAAAATCATTCAGAATAAAGAAAACCAAAAATAAAGTTGAAAAGACATTTCATCAACTGCATATTTTTTTTCGAACAAAATCCATTTTCGAAGCATTCCCAGTGTTCTCGCGGTTTCCGTACGCGGAGTCCGCGTGGAGTGACTCCCTCTGTTCTCACCATTCCCACGGCGAGAATACGCCTTTACAAATAATATCGTTAATAAAACCCGCCAGTCTGCAAATCTACTATGGCTGACCAACGGATCATATGTCGGATTTATGAATCTCAAACCCCTCACTTTATTTACTGTTTATGTTCGAATATTGCAAATAGTTGGATACTTTAAAGCCAGGGTATTCTTTTAACAAATTACCTACGGTTTTAGCTACTTCAACTTTCAGTAAAAACAAGGAAAAAATTCAAATAACCGGTTTATCTGACGAGATAGCCAAATAAGGAAAGCGTACAAATCAGTGATGTATAGTTAGGACGGGTTTAAATGAGTCGTATAAAATTCGTCTGTGTTGGCTTAAAGGACCTATTGCTTATTTTACATCTTATAATATACCTAGCTCCGGTATGGAATTACAAGCTTCTAAAATCCCCATCTTTCTTCACTGAATTATCTCTCTTAATTTATCTTTCTTCAGAATTAGTGAAGCGACGTTTTTTATGCCACTGGCGTGTCTGATGCTTTTAAGAAACACCAGGTTTATTTATATTTGCCATTAAAATTGTACCTTACCTTACCTTACTGTTTCGTTTTGTGCCTACGATATTTTAGCGTTTTTCAGCCATACTGATCTTTGCTCGTCACAAAACGTAAAGTTTGCTAGAATTTTCAAGATCCAACGACAACTCTGTCCACATGAGGATTTGAGAATCTACTGTTTTTTACTTCATCATTTCTCATAAATGTTCTCATTTACTAGTAAGGTTTGTGCTTTAAGAACAGATAAAGCGAATAGATAATTCGAATTTCAGTTCAATTTATTATATTTCTAAAAGAGGAAGCAGACTAGCACAATATCAGTATATTCATAAACAAAAAAGTCTTGTCGTTAACAGGCTAATATTTATGGCCCACAATTTAACAGTCGATATTTCTAAAATAACTGAAATGACATTAAGTTACGACGGGTCGTGTAAGCCAACTGATTAGTAAACAAACCTTCGAGAAAAAATAACGAAGTATCGGGTGATCGACTCAAACTATGTCCCATTTAACTAGATCACACAGCAGCGATAATGCGATGGCTTTTAGTCGCAATTGGTAGAATGTTTGCACCCTAGGTTTAACTTTGGCTTGCTAAAGAATTGACTTACCGGAAACTGGATCAGCTCAGTTACTTTCTGGTATGCAACACCACTTATGACGTAGGCGAGTATCCGAGGGGTCAGTCCTCTGTACAGTCCAAAGAACCCTTCGCTTTCTCGAATGTGTGAAACTAGAAAAAATTAGTAAGGAAAAAAGTAAGCATGAAAATACAGAAAAATGGCGATTCTGGCGTTCTGAAATGCTCCACAAGTTTATGCGCCGGCTGTTCTTGCGCTAAGACTCCGCTAGTTTTCTGATAGTGACATGGAAAGGATTTTCCATTAGCTCTTGTGCTCGGTGGATTGTCAATTTGCTTTTTGGATGCGAGCCAGGTCGCTGGGTGAAATTCTAAGGTTTAATTCTCATATGCACATCGTACATTTATCTGAAATCGGTTGCTACTATCCCAAAACTGTATATAGTAGCACTGTATAACGCGTGGCTTCGCCTGTCGTTGCAGGTATAGGTCAAAATGTACAAGAAAGAGGATGTGGATAGGTTATGTGGCTCTGTTCATTCACGTTGTTTATTTTCTTTGTCGCAGTGTTAATATATAATTTCTTACTAGATTAGACGTCTTATTTGATTGATCGATTCCTGTCCACTCCCGTATCGACGGGTCTAGCAACTTATGTCAGGTCAGCAAGGATTTGCTTGATTTGGTAGTAATGCAAGTTTGTTCTGATAGTGACTGTGAATATGAGATAAGTCACGGTACAAGTAGTTTCGTACGACGATTAGGAAAAACGTCCGCGAATTCTGCAAGAATTCGCAATTAAAGACGTGGATATTTTAAATTTAAAAACAAGTTTCAAGTAGGCTACCATAGGCTGTTTAAAAAAGATTTAGGTTTTATTGTTTTTCAGATCCAATTATCCTAGAACCCCCAGACACAGTTACCATAAAGTAGGTTGGAAGGGGGATTCACCCCCCATAGACCCCCCAGTAAATTCCAACTAATTAATTAGTGATTATTAGTTGATTAGTAATTGATTACTAATTTTTAGGAAGCTAGATAAATTTTAAAAGGCAAAAGGCAAAGCAGTGACTTTTCTTTAATGTGAATTAGAAAATTACTTTAAATTTGCTCAAGAAACAGTAGGCTAATTAAATTCCATTCTGTATTATAACCTGGAACTGGGCCCAAAATTTACTGTTTGTACAGTCCCCCCCCCCCACCATCAAAGCTTAGCCTACTGAAATGGTGCCACAGGCATAGCTGTAGGTAGACTGTGTGGTCTTTGATCAAGAATTTCGTGCTTGTCAAGGGTTGACTAGAAGACACTAGGCCAAGCACTGACAAGCTTTTTTTCAGAAAGTAGGCTACAAGAAACCATAAAATATGTGCCAACGCTTCTGAATTATCACTCAACTCTAGTTGTATGGAGTGACAATTTCTTCGGCTTGAACAATGTCAACGACTATGGCTGCAAACTGAAAAAAAAATATTTTTTTTCTCATGGGCCTTCTGCCTATCATTTAGAACAATGAAACATAGCAAGTCTCCCGACTGCTGTTTTCGGAAAACATAAAGTATGTAGGTGTACCGTTTCACTGTTTCCAGCAAGCTATGGTCAATACTTAGCTGATCACTTACCAGGCATATAGGCTCTCTAACAGTTGAACAAGTCTTTAAAGAATTTAGGAACTGAATTGGGATGAAGTCTTGGAAATAGGTAACTTACTATACTTGAAGATGTTTGGGTAGAACAGTGTCACTTTGCCTAGCAGTGACCTTCCTGATACAGCTGGTAATGGCTCATATCCAACCTGCAGAGACAGAAAGTTAGGCCTATGCAGTCACACAGATATCAAATCAAATGAAATCAAGTTTATCAATTAACCATAATTAAACGAATACCAATGGCACCTCAAAGATAGAAAATACCATGTCTACTATGTCCAGGAAGTCAGAAATATGTGTTTCACTCTTTGGGAGACAAGCTTTTCTTAGCTTGGACTGCAGAACTTCATTTACAACAGCTATGCTTCTTTGGAAACTTCTCCAAATTTCAGACAACCACTGTTTTGCTTTGCACTCAAATCAGGATGATAAATCATGAACATGAATTCAGCTAAGGAATGGTATAAAGTTCCATCCTGGGATTTCTCGTCTAATTGTCATGTTCGACCATGATGCCACAGCTTCTGGCTGCTTGGTGTCATGGATAGAAAGAATTTTTCTACTTTCAGCACAATACTGTCCCATGCCCTAATCCCACCAATCACGGCACAGAGATTGTAATTAACACACTAAATACGCTCCTAGCCATGGTAAGCAGATAGTTACTACTTCGAAAAGGTGCCATTCAAGAAGCTAAGAACGAATAGTAACTTTTTGTAAGGATGGAAAATAGTAACTAATAATTACTACCATAAGAAGGGTGGAACATGCTATGTTTCCTCTGTTGGAATAGGCTACTTCAGATGGTTACAAAAGTACGGTAGATAAACAGTTGCAATTCTTTGGATGCTGTTACCTGGCTGTGAGAGGGTGCGAAAGCAATTGAGCAAGAAAGAACAAAATATTCAAACAAATTGCACCATGAGGCTTTCAGTGCCTTTCTTTTAGTTAAATTATTGCTTGCCGTCACTACTGTGCATTAATAAGCCTATTTGCTATGTTTAAATTGTGTCACATTCTTAACCACAATTCAAAGTTAGAGAATATCCAAAGTAGAGCAGGTCTACCTTTACCATGCTGAACTGTTTGGTTGCACTGTGCTCTAAACTTGAAGATTTGGGTATAACTGCTATAGGCTATTGCAGTTTTTTCTTTACTGAGCATCTCTAACTAGTGAAAACTGAAAGTGGGCAAGACTGGAGTAAAAGTCAGCCTCAAATCCCTGATTTGTGGATCCCCTATGCAAACACTGGATATATAGAGCGTCTGGCATAGCCTATGCCTAATGCTGGACACTCTAAGCCAAATGCTGGATAGCTGTTGGTACCCTAGCAGCTACCCAGCTACAGATGAATTCTGACTGGCTGATTTCTGAGCTTCACTCAGTTACTCAAATGATCAATATTTTACTGGGTTCAAGTGTACAGCATTTGGCATAGTAAATCCAGCATTAGGCTATATGCTAGGTATACCCAGCTTTTGGCATAGGCTTTCCAGAAAACAGGGGTTTGTGGAAGACTGAGTAAGGGTGCAGAGAAGCTTTGACTTTGTACGCTAGGGCTTTCTAATACAGGAGGGTTATTCAACCTCAGACAAGATTTCAAATTTCTAGAGAGGTCTTTCCTTCAGAATAATCTATCTGCCTTAAAAAGGAACCAACAAATATGAAAAAGATACTAGACTGAAGCTAATTCAATGGTTTACATATTGGATAAATAAAAATTGCTTTAATATTTCTAGTTAAACACATTTTTCTTTTCAAACAAGATCACATCATTCTAACCTTACTTTGATCAACTTACAAATGATAAAAAAAAAAGGTAGTTACCAAAGTCAATAGCCAGAAAATCCATTTTAAAGCAGCTTCAAAACAAAGAAAAGGCACAGAATTTGAATATTTTAGGACACATGATTGTTGAAAAAAGTCATATTTTACCTCTTGATGGAAAGGTCAACATGTAAATTTCACTTTAACATTTTTGCTGCAACAATCAAGGTAGTGTAAAAACGAGGTCAGGTACCCCTCCTGTATAAATTGTATTTATAGGCCTACTGGAAGAATCCTTAGAAGTAAGAATAGGGACCAGAAGGCATGGAGATAGTCTTACGAAGGATTTTAAGTCTGTTTTGGTGACAATGTGGTCAACAAAAAAACAAAGCACTCTTTACAGTGACAGCACAAATTCCTTGTTGCCTAGAACCAGCCACCTGGTAGACTGGCTAGAACCAAACCAGTAAAATATTCTTGCAGAAATAGGCTTCACATTAGTTGCATTTTTTGCCTTATCCGTGTAGGTCGGTTAACCTACCTATTTGCCATTATTGACCCTTTTTTTGCCTTGCTGGTTGGTTTGACTGAGCTCTAAAAAAACGCTTATAAGAAAAATGGAGTTGCTGGAGCCTATCTCTCCAATTAGAATTTTGAATTTTGCACCATGCTACAAGCGTAGGTCAGTTGGATGGAGCTCCCTCCCCATCCCAAAGGCGGTTAATCGACCTGCAAACTGAGCAAAAAAAAGCTTATAAAAACTTAGGTCGGTTAACCGAAGGAAAAAAATGACTTATAGTGGGAAATCTTGTAGGTCAGTTAACTGGACGACGGCAAAAAATGCAGCAATTGCTGTTAGAATAAGAAAGTTCTCACCTGAATTAAGATTTTAGCGTATTCCAGCGGATGAGTTGCAACTGTAAACCCAGCTCTGAAGATGATATTCTCAATAGTAACTTGCTTTTTATTATTGTTATTATTTTTCGACATCGTTTCACGAATACTACCTGTCTTGAAACACTACAAAGTAATCCCACTACCTTGAAAAAGATTTTTTAAACCCTTCAAAAAAACACAGAAAAAAGGAAATTGTTTCTATCTGGGTTTGCTGGCGACTCGCGGGACGCGTTTTGGTTTCTCAACTGAATTGTGAAACGGAGGGAAAAGTGTGAAACTGACCAAAGAACAAAAACGTATTCGTAACTACACGGATAGAAAGACGAGAAATGTTCAAAGTCCATAAAACTCCCATATCAAGAAGATAAATAATTTTCCATCTCTTGGTTGAGTTGTTTGTGATTAGGAAGATCAGGAGTAGAGGTAGGGTGCTCTCCTGTAATTTTGATGCCAAGCGGTTTCTTGTTTGCTTAGTTGGGACAAGAATCTCCACCCAGTAGAAAGGGATTCTGGTTAAGTTGAAAGAATTCTGTTTGTGAAGACAGTTAGAAAAGAAGTCTAGAAAGATGAGATTTTTTTTTCAAATTCTAAGGAATTCTGGTCTACCTGAAAGGAATCCTATCAGCACCATCAGCAAAAAAGACAAAAAAAAGTAGCTAGCTAGGCAGCAGTCATCACTGTCAGTCCTGATCAGTTCCTGAGTTGCATTTTATTTGAAGTTCATAGTACAGCAGACTGTTTGTTGTCATTTTATTCGGCAGCAGGCTGTATGCGGGGAAGGCACGGGGTGCCTAAAGTTGTTTTATTTGCCCCCGGGCCGCCCGCTGAGTGCCAGCGGACCCACTAGTTTGTACGCTGGGTGAGGCAGGGAACTGTTCAGCGTACCTTCTGACGTAGTCCGGCAGGAATAAAACGGGTATTTAGAGTCCGCCATCTGCTCCCGCTGTACCATGAACTTCAAATAAAACGCAACTCTGATGTCATAAATTTGATAAATGCTATCAAACTTTTTTTGTTTGGAAGTAGTTTTGTCAGATATTCTTGAAGAAACAGTATTTTCCCTCTTTGTGTAAACAAATATTGTCTTTAAGACTAGATTCTGTTCAAGTTTTCCTCTGCTTATAAATGCTGCATTAGGCAAGGTTAGTTAGTACCCACAGGTTTGAATACAGTAGGGCATGCTACTTTGGATGTTATTCTAGTTAGTACAGTAGAGGTATGCTTATGTGAACATCTGCTAAAAGGGAACAATCGCTGAAGAAAAACTAAAATCCAAACCAGGCATTTTTTACTAAATACTTGTGCTAATTTTTTGTAAGTACTGAATTGATAGACAAAAATGCTCCTCAGCCGGGATTTGAACCCAGGACCCTCTGCTTACAAGGCAGTCTCTCTACCATCTGAGCTACCGAGGGACTTGTGAACAAAGTTTGCAAACCACTACAACAGTTTGGTATAAGCAGGCCATAGGAACAGTGATCCCACTAGAAGGCAAATTCATCTAACCAGTTTTCGAATATAATTTAGAAGTCTAGGACTTCTTGTGCTAACCATTCAGGCTTTTGTCACTTTCTGAATGTTTTGCTAACTCATGGCTGATTGTGACCCTACTGACACCAAGTTTGTCATGAGGAACAGATCTTCAATGGAGGTCGGAACCTGCAGATGCCTCCATATAAAGAAGGAAGCTTTTTGGTAAATTCAAAATCAAAGAAAGTTAATTGAATTTCTACTTCAAGTTTATGCCAGGATAACCCTGAAATATTTGACTGTTAGCTGATATCAAGTTTCTTATTCTTCTTTTCCATTTTTCTTTTTTATGTGCAAGTAACAAAGCCAACGTAGTTGAACAGTTAAAAAAGTGTCCAAATAAGCATACCTCTTCTCGAATACTACAGTGTCTTTATAGTTAAAGTTCAAAACATCCCTTCAGATTTTCTTAGGACCCCTTAGCTATTTTGGTTGACAGGTACTTGACTTCTGTCAAAAATGGCAGCATTTTTGAGAAAGCAAAGAACAGCAGAGAAGCATACATCTTTCCTTGAACAAAGAATAAAGAAATATATCTTTGAATGTTAGTTACCTTTCAACACTGCCATTTTCATTGAAATACTGCAAAGTATCTCTACTGTAGCTTGACTACAGCCTATGTCAAGTGCAATTTAGCCATTGCTCTATGCCAATTCTTGGGGCACCCTAACCAGTCTACCACAAATCCCTGAATCTTATGCTTTCTGCCAAATGCTGGCTACGTCTAACATTTAGCATAGCCTATGCCTAAATGGACACCCTATGTCAAATGCTAGATACCTGTTGGTACCCTAACCCTGACCTACTCCATTATAAAGGAATAGGGAGTATCCAGCATTTGGATAATGTATCCAGTGTTAGGCATAGGGCATGCCAGGTGGTAGGCATACCCAGTATTTGGCATGGGTTATAAAAAAAAATCAAGGGTTTGTGGTAGACCGCCAATATCCTAGGCCATCCTTTAGTCGGGGATTTGTACCAGACTGGCATCTAGCCTACTTGTGGTAAAACTTGGATTCCGGAAAATGTCTTGTGTGTCTCACCTGATTCACACTAACATTCCGAGAATAGTTTTAGCCAAGTTGTTTCCAAAAGTTTTGGTTTTTGTGACCCTTGTCATGAGTTAGTTTTTACTTATGTTTCTGTTCGCAGATGGAAAGGCCTATTACCGCTAGAGTTCTCCCTTTTTGCCTCTCAAGTTCAGCATATATATCCATGGGGTTCCACAATGCAACCAACAATCATACATGGACTAAAGTCATATTGAAGTGCTTACCCATTTACTGCCTTGCATATTTTGTATTCCTGAATATCAAAGATCAGAAAAACAGGCAAGTCATTGGCTTTTCTTTTGGATAGATTGTCGTATTTGGTTCAATGGCAGTTGCAGCTGGGCACTGTGTTGCCAACTCTTAGACACTGTGACGTTATGATGAAACATCTGAAATTGTGACTGTTTAGGTAGTCCCACCAACAACACACTATCAGTAGATCTATTACCCACTGTCGAGTGTATTTCTTATTCGGATCTGATAACCATCTATTACCGATTATGAAGTGTATTTTTTGTTCAGAAACGAGCCTATGCGTTTTCTGTGTTTTGAGATCCTAAAACATAAGTGGAGGCATACCTATGACATTGCAAAGTTTTTCCGTCTGTCCGTTCATCCGTCTCTCAGAACAATAACTCTCGAAGAGAATGAGATATTGTGATGAAACTTGGTGTGAGGATTCTTTGGGTCAAGGGAAAGGTCGAATTCGTAGATGGTCTCTATAACCCTACGTTTAGGGGAGGGGCCAGGAGGGGGTTTCAAATTAAGGGGCGAAATTTTCTTTTAAAGCTATTGAGATAGTTTATTTAGGGGTAAAGAGACAAGCTAAATCCGAATATGAAAGTTAGTTTCTTGCCGGACAAGTAGTTCACCCGGAATCCGGACACAAAATTTGTCGACCAATTTTGGGCTACAGCAGTCCCTACGGTACCCCTGTATTCTAAAACCTGTGTTCTGAGTGTTGGATGATGACATTCATTTGTTTATTCTATGGACGTCGGAGAGATTTAGATCGAAGGTCGAAGGGGCTGATATATAATGTTCAAACGAGGAATTATGTTGTTCAAGCGAGGATGTTGTTCAATGAGGATTTACTGGTGAAGTACAGGTCAAGTTCTATCCTATATTTAGAGGCAGAGGGGGGTTTCGAACTTACGGTAAAAACGTGTTTTTTATAAGCTAATAAGATATTCATTGGGGGTTAGGAGGTCCGCTGAATCCATATCTGAACTTAGTTTTCGTGTTGGACAAATGGTTCATCACGAATTCGGCTGAAACTGGAAATTTGGTGAAGCTCAAAGTTGTATTCAATCGCCTAGAGATTCGGTATCGGGGCAAGGAGACATGCTGAATCCATTTTTGAACTTAAAAAATATAGTAATAAGCAGAAAAAATGTTCAAGGAATGTGACGAAGACTGAATGGCTAAGACCAGACCTTTGGTCTTGTTTGTTCAGAAACGAGCCGGGTTTTCTGTGTTTTTAGCTCAGTTTTTTTTTTACAAGAAAATGAACAGTTAGAAAATACATATATGTAGCCTCGTTGCAAAAGCCTTTATGACGCAACAATATTTTGCGATTCCAAAACGTAAGCGGAGGGATACCTATGACATTACAAAAGCTGTCCGTATGTCCGTCCGTCTGTCAGCACGATAAATCACAAAGGGAGTGAGATATTTTGATGAAACTTGGCGTGAGGATTCTGTAGGTCAAGGGAAAGGTCGAATTCGTAGATGGGCTCTGTAGCCCTACGCTTAGGGGTGGGGGAGGTGGTTCAACTTAAGGGGCGAACAAAATATTTTTAAACAGCTAATGAGATAGTCGATTAAGGGGTAAGAAGAAAGAAGAAAGGCTGAACACGATTATGAAAACCATTTTCTCGCCAGACAACTGGTTCGACCGGAAAGTTTGTTAAAAGTAAAAGTTTAATTTGAAGTTGATTATTGTTCGATTTGGGGGTAAGAAGACATGCTTAACACTTATGTGAAAATCATTTTCTACCAGGACAAGTAGCTCGCCCGAAATCCGGCTAAAACACGAAAATTTGTAGTAAGTTACAGTTGATTACATGTTCGATATAGGGCTAAGGAGATACGCTGAATTCGTTTTTAGCTATATTTTTTTTGCCGGACAAGCAGTTCGCTCGTAATTCGGCCGAAACAGAAAATTGGGCAAAAGTAGGGCAGGAAGTTTCGATCAGTTTCGTCAAAAAGATATGTCTTATCTTATCTGGCTAAACACACATGCTGAATTCGTATCTGAACTTGGTTTTCTTAGATGATTATCTATTTGGCCTTCATCTGTTTCTAATTTTAGTAGTAAAAATGTTCAAGGAGTCTGGCGAAGACTGAACCTGGCGAAGATAAGACCCAATTGTCTGGATCAAATAATAAATTTTTGGGATCCCATCGAAACCTTTGGTCTTCTTGTTATTGTTAATATTTGAAAATGTAAGAAACCATCTTGCTACATTCTCAGTTGTTCTGTTCAACGTTGTCAACCTTCGCCTGGCTATCTCAGCCGTCTAACTGACACTTGCAGTTCAAAAAAAACAAGTGAATATTTTTTTTTATAGTGCTACCAGGTAACTGAACTAGCCTTGGAGTAGTCGGAGATCAAATAATCAGCATAGGCCTAAATAGGGTTATTGTAATCTGTGGAGCTCACAGAGAAGATGAGTACCACGTTGTCGTAGCATAGTTGTGTTAATTGGGGTAGATCGGAATCATTCTCACAGTTGCAATATTGGTAGGTCACCCCACAGCAAAGTCGCTATTTCAAACCAGGACTTGGACGACCGGGGGATAATCTATAGTTGTGATTCGGAAGTACCGGCTTGAAAACTGTCAGCAGAACAGCAGAACTAGCAGAACAGGAGCGAGCTGGAAGCTCATATGGCACTTGCAAGGGTAGAGCGTGGATATCAACTAAGGTTCGCGCTGTCAGTATCGTATGGCTTCCCAGACACCCCTTCAACTTCCTTGAAGCATATGATAGTGCTATCTTTCCGTCCCAGATCTCTGCACCTTGAGTGTGTCAAAAGAAGAAATCCTCCCCCCCCCCCCACCTTCCTGGCGTTTATGTCAGTCTAGTATTATATAGAAGCTATGCCACGGTATGTACGAAAACTTCGATGCTGACGACATCCTCAACTTCAACTCTAACAAATTACGCGGTCATATCCTCAAACTCACCGCAGAGAGGTTCTGCAAAGATATTGGTCGGTGGAGTTTCAAAAGCCGCATGCCGCCCCATTGGAATCAACTGCCCGAAGAAACAGCAAACTCTCCGTCACTTGGTCGATTCAAGAAAGATATTGATGAAAATTTTCTTCCCAAATTTACGACCCTAAATGTTTCAAAAGAACTTTGTAGAGGCTATGTGGCCTTTTTTTTTTGCAATATAATAATATTATTAGTATTGCTTTTTGTTACAGATATGCACAGAAGATTGCCATTGGGCTTGCCTTATCAAGTATTGGAGATGCCTGCCTTGTCTTCCGTCACTATTTTATCCATGGGATGGTGGCCTTTGCATTAGCGCATATCTGCTATATTTCAGCTTTTGGTTGGGAGCCACTGTTTCATAAGATTGGAGCTGTTCTGTTCATGTTAGCTTTTTCTGGTAAGTTTTGCGGTATACCATTCGTAATACACTAGACGGAAGATTCTTTGCAACCTTCTCTAAATTTCAGACCACCGTGGTTTTGTGTTTCTCTCCGAAAATAGCTGAGAATAATAAATTGAGAACTTAGTATCAGCTAAGAGCAGAGTGATTTAGCTTTCTGTTGACGTACAAAATGTGCGATTCGTTATTTATCTTTTGCGTGCTGTGAACTGGTAGGGAAAGGGTACAAGATTAACTGAGAGACAGGCCCGTATCCAGAAATTTATTTCAGGGGGGGGGTTGCCTTTCGCGTGGGGGTTTGCCTGCGGGTCGGACATAAAAGTAGAAAAAATACATAAATCAGAGGGAAAAGCCTATAAAAATGAGTATTTTTTTGTGTTTCGGGGGGGGTCAACCCCCTACCCCCCCCCCCCCACCCCCCCCCCCCCCCCCCCCTGGATACGGCCTTGCTGGGAGATATCCTTGGTTCAAGGCTTAAATTATGCAATCTTTCTTTGGAATTAAGGGAAGTCTTTACCAGCCCTTTTCCTCTTTCCCCCTTCCTCATCCATTCGCCGCTCCAGATTCAAAATTGTAACTACAGATTATCTGGTTCCCAAGCCCGTTTTTTTCTGAGGTTCAGAATCAAATGTCACCGAAAACAAAAATTTGGAATCAGGAAGTAAAACCCAGAAGAGAGCCTGGAATTTAGATTTGAAACCTCCTGAAGAAATGTAGGCTATACACAAGCCCTCGGCTCATCGAGGATAAGAGCCTCATGGTAGACGTACGATTAAATGCTGAACTTACTAGAAAAGCCCGGTCATCCTTGGTTGTAAGGTAATGGCTGTCGGACAACTATCTTATTATAATAACACATAGATGGCACTTTACACAAGAGACTTGTACAGTGGATAGCACTTTACACAAGAGACTTGTACCGTCGAGTGCTAGACTTCTAAATTATATTCAAAAAGCTGTTTCTGGTTTATTGGTCACGGTACAAGTCCCTTGTGTAAAGTGCCATCTATGTATTATTATTAATTTCCGTGACATGTGGATGTGAACTGGTTAGATGAATTTGCCTTCGGGCGGGATCACTGTTCCTATGGCCGGCTTCTACCAGACTATTGTAGTTGATTGCGAATATATATTTTTTATTGACGACCAAACGAATATTTGGCTTGTCCGCTGCACGTTTTAGAAATAAATTGAATTGAATTGAATTGAATTGAACTCTGTTCACAAGCCCCTTGGTAGCACAGATGGTAGAGCTACTGTCTTGTAAGCAGAGGGTCCTGGGTTCAAATCCGGGTGAGGAGCATTTTTGTCTATCCGTTCACTACTTATAAAATATATCTTATTCTCCTGGCAGCAAACCCGATTTTCCACAATCTACCAGTTTGGAGGCATCTGCTGGAGACACATTGATGTTGTACCATAGGTTTTTTTTTTTTTTTTGTATGTTATTTTAAGGCGAAAGCTGAATTATAAAGTTAATAAAAATAATTTAGATTTATTTATTTTAGCTGTAGCTGTGCTGCTTCCGGAGCTTAAAAGTATTTTCACAATTGCTGTACCTGTCTATTCCATTCTTCTTGCAACAATGGCCTGGCGCAGTGTTGCCAAATATCAACATTCTCCAAACTGGTTCCACCTAGCGGGAGCTCTTGGCGCCATCTGCTTTTTCGTTTCTGATGGAGTTATAGCAGTGGACAAGTTCTATACTCCAGTGCCGTACGCGCAGGTAGGTACAAGACGGTCTACTGATGCCCGGGCCACATCAGTCACATCTGTACGTAATTTGGTTACCCACTGTTTACGTTTCATCCTGGTCACACTTGGAACAAAGAAATTCAAGACATATAATCACCATCATCACTCAAGTGTAAGCAAAACTAGCAAAAGTTAATATTTGCTTTTTTGCAGATACCATGATATCTGTTACCACGGTAACTGGATCTGCAGTTAGTCGTTTTTGCATTTACCGTGGTATCTGATAATACGGTTACTCTGCAAAAACGACAATTGCCGAAATTGCGCATTTTGAAGTCATCCCAAAAGAAAAACAGATATTCAGTCACATCACTAAGTGGTAAACTTCTTTCTCACCAATCTGACAAAGTTTGATGAAAGTGAGATGACTTTTCAGATACCACGACCAGTTACCACGGTCGGACCATAGTATCTGAATATCAGATACCCCGAGAACCGGCCAGATACCACAATAACTGCAAAACGCCTTTTGACCATGGTATCAGACACCACAATAACTGCGAAACGACTCTAGACCGTGGTATTAGATACCATGGTATCTGCAAAAACGCAACTAGTGACTCTGGTCTGTGATTGGTCCAAAGATTCGTTTCAAAATGGCGGAGGTGGATTTTTCCATCTCGACTGTCTTACGTTTTCGGAGTCTTTTCATCAAAGTTTCGACCGTAAACGGTCTTATTACCGGTGCTGTTGCCAGGTGTGAAAGGTGAGGCCCGGGCATATAATACTTCCTGGTTTTTGTGGTCTATGGGAAACGTTCCTATTTGTATGTATGTATGTATATATTTATTGCCCATTATATTGCCCATTATATCTTTTAATCAGTTTGGTTTTAAACAGAAGCATGGTACCGACTTTTGTATTTTTTCATTTAAGCAAACTGTGTGTTATTATCTGGGTCTTGGAAGTCCTGTTTTCACTTGTTTTCTAGATATACGAAAAGCTTTTGACCGTGTGAACCACGAATTGTTGTTTGAAAAGTTACGAGCAAGGGGTATGCCAAAGCTGCTGGTTGATTTCCTTTCAAATTGGTATGTTCAACAGGAGTTTCGTGTGAAGTGGGGGTCAAAACTGTCCGCTCCTTTTCATGCTGCTAACGGAATTAAACAAGGGGGAATTATTTCACCTCTTTTATTTAATGTTTTTATAGATGACCTTTGTAAACAATTAATGGAGAGCCGTGTAGGCTGTAACATCTCTGGTGTGTTTTTGAATTCGATCGCTTACGCTGATGACATGGTTCTAATGGCGCCGTCGGCGAACGCACTAAATCTCCTGTTGAAGATTTGTGCAAATTATGCAGCGATGCATGACATTATTTTCAATTCTGCAAAATGCAATTACATGATTTTTATCCCGAAACATTTTAAATCCCTGATATTTCCGGCTATTCGACTTGGTGATTTTGTCTTGAAGAGAGTGCATAAAGTGAAGTACTTAGGTTATTTTTTAGACGATGATCTGTATGATGATTCAGCAATTTCGAGTCAGTATCGGGGTCTTTGTGCGCGTGCGAACCACTTAATTCGTAATTTTAAATTTTGTACTGTGTCGGTGAGAATTCTTTTATTTAAGACGTATTGCACGCAACTATATTGTCTCCCACTTTTTGATAACTATCTTGAAACGACGATGCGTAAATTAAAAGTTTGTTTTAACAATGCATTCCGTCATCTCCTTTCATATAATCGACGTTACTCTGCTAGTCAAATGTTTTTAGAAAATGAAACTGAATCCTTTGATGTTATGAGACGGAAAGCGATAGTTAGTTTTGTTGCAAGGGTAGAAGTTTCCGAAAATCCACTTTTAAAGGCAATTCGTGAGAATGCAGAATGCCGTTCCGGCCATTTCTACCGACTTTTCCGCCGACTGTGTTATTGCCCCGAGCCACCGAATGGTTAAAATGATTGTATATATTTAGTAAAGAAATTTCCTGTCTTAGTGTAATTTTATTATGCGATGTGTAATATCACGAATTAAATAAATTGATTGATTGATTGATTGATTGATAAATGTAAGAATACAATGCTGATGGAGTAATAAAGAAAGAAAAGAAAAGAAAAAGAAACGAATAGCTTCTGGCGAATATAAATAGAACAAATAATGGCAATCTCATACATGGGCAGACACACGGTCAATGAAGTCCATTTCGAAGGTGCTTACACCAGTAAGTTGCTTCCGATGTCTCTCGTTTCTTTTCTGCACCGCGGATACTGGACTAGCAACTCCGTATCGCAAGGATAGGGAGCTGTTCTTAGTCCAGAGAGGCGTCTGTAGCAAATATTTCGCATACTTGTAGAAACACTTCCGTATGTCCTTAATATCCGAAGCAGTAAAAAGATACCAAAATGGTGCAAGGGCACTTTTTGCCTACCAGTTGCTATTTGCCTACCTAAATCGATTAAAGTGTTGATGATTCTAGTTGGATTCGCAAAATAACCATTTGAAATTCGTTGCTAGTGGGTTTGGTTTAAAAGGTGTTTGACATAGGCTATATGAATGAATGAATGAATGAATGATTTGTACAAATTGACATTCATTCATAGGCTATATCAAGCTTTATATACCAATTTGTACTAAACGGTGCCAGAGCCGCGATGGGTATTCTGAAGTAGCTTATAAGGTAAGATAAGATTTATTTCTGTAAAAGCTCAAAGAGCCTTGAAAAAAAATCGATAACCTCAACAACTATTCGCAAAAAACTTCACCCTGAGACACATGGCCACCTTAAAGTTTAACTGAAAAGAGTTGGGATAGGACAATCTAGTTACCCATCACTTACTCGGTAAGATTGGCTTGAACACCCGCTGAAAATGCGTTACTTTGTTGTTCCGCTATTCTCCCGCTCTCGCGACAGTGCAGCCAGCTAAAGGCGTAAAGATATATGAAAGGCTTCAAAAGCCTTTTCTCGAAGCCCTGGAACTTCATCTCTAAAAGCTGTTTATTAAACACAAATCTATAGTTGCGTTTTTGGTGATACCATGGTATCTGATACCACGGTCTAAAGTCGTTTTTGCAGTTATCGTGGTATCTGATACCACGGTCAAAAGGTGTTTTTGCAGTTATCGTGGTATCTGGCCACTTATCGCGGTATCATATATTCAGATACTACGGTCCGACCGTGGTATCTGAGAAGTCATCTCACTTTCATCAAATTTGTCAGATTGGTGAGAAAGAAGTTTAGCATTTAGTGATGCAACTGTATATCTGTTTTTCTTTTGGGATGACTTCGAAAAGTGCAACTTCGGCAATAGTCGTTTTTGCAGAGCACCGTATATCAGATACCACGATAACTGCAAAAACGACTAATTGCAGATCCAATTACCGTGGTAACAGATACCATGGTATCAGCAAAAACGCGACTTATGTCTTGTCTTTTCTCTGACTAGTTTAGCCGTAGCAGGAAGTCATCTATGCGCAGGCTCTGCTCCATGGCAGGATACTAAAATATAGTTGACGGTGAAAAAACGTACAAGTCATCTACATATTATTAGAGCTATATTTCGGCTCTTCTTGGATAATGTCCTCTTCAGGCTCATGCCGCTCAAGCTGGAAAATTAACTATGATCATGGCGTCACAAATTTTGGCTTCTTGGCGTCAAGGCTGGAACACACTTTTCTGTTTTCGGCGTAATCATGCCACTAATTTGGCAAATCACGTGACAGAGATTCGTAGTTACCACGCTTACTACGCTCCCGACCATGGTAAGCAAACAGTGACTGTTAGCATTGGCGTCAAGAATAGAGGACCCCCCCCCCCCCCGAATCTTGTCTGCCAGTCGGTAAAAATTAGCCGAGTCGGCAAAATAGCAGATTTGTTAAAATCAGCCGATTTCTCGTCACACAGTCGTTTTTCTCAATAGTAGTCGTGTTTATCTGCAAAGCAGAACAGTCGGTAAAAATGACCAGCCAGTCGGTGAATACCTTGCTCCCCCCCCCCCAAAAAAAAAAAAATTTGGCTAGTAACGCCTGTGACTGTTAGTTACTATTTATTGAAGGTTGAAACGGTCAGTGTAGTAGCTTCTTACGTTACGGGGCTGTAACGAAAATAGTTACTGATAATTACTGTTGTTAGGAACTGGAACTGTGTCATGGACAATTTTCGTTCTACAACAATTTAGCGGGCTGATTATGTGGGAAAGATTGGATAGAAAACGAAAAGAATGTTTGGGGCAGGGTAGATTTTTGTGTTAAGTAATAGCTAAACAATATGTTTTAGGTATAATAATAATAACATTAATAATTTATTTTTAACCCACAAATCGTACAAGACGAGTGGAGTACAAAATAAAATACGAAGACATAATTAGGGAAAACACAAAACAAACAAACAAAATCTACTTAAGAGTCAAACAGACGAATAAGCCCATGAGAGGGCGACAGACGCGCATACGCGTCTATTGAACTCTATGCTACTATACAGGCAACCGTAGTTTATCGCTGCAAAACAGACTCCTTTCTTGTTTTTTTCTAGTGAGCTTTTGACAGGGTTTTCTGTAGTTATGTCTATTTCTACCAGAATTACGTAGATGAAACTAAAGCGGTTGGCTGTAGACAGCCAGTTTCACTGCTCCTGTAGTCTCCAGGGACAGTTAAGCCGCTTTCACATTGACGCGTTGAGCCTTTCACACTAAGCTCCGCAACCTCTGTTGTGCTTGGGTTGACGCAACGCAGAGCTTACGCACGCAAATGAAACGCAACGCAAGAATAGAACCAAGTTCTATTCTTGTATTGCGTCGACGCATACGCATCAGATTTGAAGAAAGACTAAAATAAAACATGCTGATGATGAAGAAACTTGCTACTAGTAAAAGAAATTAAAATTCTGAAGAAACCGAGAAAGGAAAATGTAAATGAGTATCCAGCGCGAAAGCTTCTCGCGTGAAAGATACGCTGCGTAACCTGTGCGCAACGCAAGATAAACGCATCGCCATCGCGCGTCAATGGGAAAGTGGCTTTAACCTTGGCCTCCGTTGACCGGAAACGTCTGAAGAATAAGAAAGTAAATGGAGATTGATCACAGAGAAAGTCTCCTGAGAAATAATGAAGAAAAGAGAGACGTATACGGTCGGTCTGCGTGAAAATCAATGTTAATTCCCCCTTCCCTTCCCCTCACGGAATTATCCCTCCCCTCACTGCATGAACGTCGTAACATACTAGTTCTTAAGTTTGGGTGTAAAATTCTTGCATCTGTCCAACACCGAACTATCCTCCCACCTGATGAACCAATAAACAATCGTACGCGTTCACAGCTGAAACTAAAAACGGTTAAAATCAAAACAAAGAGACACAGTCACACATTTGCGCCATTTTTCGGTAACTTGTAGAATAAAATGTCAGTGTAACATTAATATTTGTACCGTGTTCGTCAAAACTGTGCTAACTGAAACATTTTTGAAAACTGAGTTAACTATACTATTGGAAAGAACAAAGCTGATTTGGTATTCTGTTAAATTATGCTAAGTGTTAGTTGGCGACATGAGCACCATCTAACAGGTAGATTAGTTTTGACTTTCTGAGTTCCTACTTTCTTCATGCAGATGACATACACAAAACTGGGCCCAAAAATTATGAAAATGTAGTTAACACAGTTTTGAAGAACACGGTACAGTTGTAGTATTTAGTATTTATGTTACTCGTGAGTGTGTAAAAGAATGAAATTTTTGTTGAAGACAATCAAATTAGCTAGCTAGCAAGTTTCCGTCTGATAAACCTTACTTACTTACTTTTCAGCTTATCATTATGAGTACATACTACGCTGCTCAGTTGGGCATCGCCTTAAGCACGGTCACGACATCCGCCGCAAAGAAGAGTCAGTAGGCCAAAACTTAATTCGGAGCTTGTTCAAGGTTGCAAGTAGTGCTCCGGTAAGTCGGTGACACTCCATTCCAGTATTCGATTGTAGTGTTTTGCAGCATATGGGAATTTTTTTTTTTACTCGTTTTTTCATCTTTGACACCAAAGATAGTGCAATATTGTTATGTGCCTTATTATTTACGGCTTGTCCATCTATTTTTAGTTTTGAATATATGTTATACGCAGTGTTCTTAAGTGGTAGTGGTCTCTGGTTTCGAGATCCCAAAACGTAAGTAACTGGATACCTAAAGAAATGGAAAACCGTGATTTTCGTGTTTTTATTTATTGATCAGCTAATTATCCCTGTAGGATGATGTGCGAGGGATAAATATAAATTCGGATATTTCGGTTGCACTTCCGGCCAACCGTCCTCAGCGAAAAACAAGCAACTAAATCATAAAATCCAACACAATACCAACAGAAAGTGATGCGGAACCAACAAAACATACAACGATATGTAACTAAAAACCAGACGAACGATGCGGGTTGAAACGACAAACAAATTCAAATAAAATAACGAATATTAAAATGTGCGTGTTAAAAGTGTATATATACAAATCTGTGATTATTTTACGAATTCTGTGTCTATTTACAATTTACCAATTCCGTGGGAAAGCGCAGAAGCTTTCACCCAGCCATTATAAAATCCTTCGCTTTAACCATCACTATACAAATAATTTCACAGTCTGGCTTCAAACCTTATATTCTGGATACCTATGTAGTGATATAGAGATTATCTGAGGGTCGAAGAGGTAACTACTCCTTCGGTAGAGGAGGTTTAGGGTTTCTCGGTAGCGTGAGTGGTGGTGCAAGGCGGTTCTTTACATTCGGTGGTAGAGCTGTAGAGCGTGTTCCATCCTACTTACCGTAGTTACTACGCATGACGTCACAAATTCTGGCTTTTTGAATTTCACAGAACTGGCTTCAAACCTTATATTCTGGATACCTATGTAGTGATATAGAGATTATCTGAGGGTCGAAGAGGTAACTACTCCTTCGGTAGAGGAGGTTTAGGGTTTCTCGGTAGCGTGAGTGGTGGTGCAAGGCGGTTCTTTACCTTCGGTGGTAGAGCTGTAGAGAGTGTTACATCCTACTTACCGTAGTTACTACGCATGACGTCACAAATTCTGGCTTTTTGCCGTCAAGGCTGGAACGACTTTTCTATTTTCCAGCAGAATATCATGCCAGGGGCGAATCCGACCAATCACGTTGCAGAGATGCGTAGTTATTACGCTCCCGAGCGTGGTAATCAAATAGTTACTATTAGTTACTATTTCAAGAAGGTTGGAACGGTCAGCGTAGTAACTTTTGGTGAGGTTGGAACGGAAATAGTAACTATTTGTGGAAGGGTGGAACACGCTCATATACAACACAGGCTGATATATATTCGAATCTTTATTTTACCTTAACCCTTTCGACCATATTGCCGTTATTTGCCAATCCACTCTTTACAGATACTTAGCTGCCATCTGACATTCAAATAACCAGATATGAAGGAAGGAAGGAATTTATTTCGTCAACGTTTCTACAACAACATGTTGAACATATTCTTAAACCAATAGCCCGTCGCAATATGTGACAACAGGTCACCTGTTCAAGACGGCATCAAATTATCAAAATCTATTGATCAATTTTTTTTTTTTTTGTATATACACTTAGTGTTTATACATACCTGTATATACCCTATATACCTATATATGTATATACCCTCCCCAATCCTGCCCCAATCTTCATTAAACAACCAAATCAATTACCCAACAAATATTTTTTTAATCTATTCTTAAACAATAAATGATTGTCAGACTCCCTAATGCTTGCCGGTAGATTTATTCCACACAATTACACCACTATTTCTAATTATAAATGACGCTCTACTACTCGACGCGACTCGCTAACAAGCCTATCATTATTCCCTCGTATCATAACCGGATTTGAAGACTAGAGGTCATTACGGTTCGATCGAGGCATCGTTCGTTCACCCCATCTACAATGAGTTTCTCCCTCCCCCATACAACAATGTAAGGGAAAGGCAAGAGCGAGCAGTCTCTACGAAGGTCCCAGTATTCCAACCAGTAGCGGCCAAACACAGCCGTTACCAAAACAGTTTTATACCAAAGATTGTTGAAATTTTAAGTAGCCTTTGACCATTTGTACGTGCTTTTAAATGTTATGTTTTGACAGTACTCACCAATTTTGGTTTTGTAACCGTGAAAGTGTGAGTGAATAAATTACTATTCTATTCTATTCTATTCATTTAGGATAACAGCTTCAAGGATAGGCAGAGCTTGAAAGAAACGGGCCTCGTAGGGATAAGAAGGGGGGTAATTTCTAGTTAAAAATAAAGGAAAAGTACAGAAGTTTAGTATTCTGTTTTTGCTTACTCCTCATGATAGATGTTAGAAATACCCATCAAGACTATAGCTGGACCTTGATCTCCAATAGGTTTGCCGTGAGAATTTTTGAAACATCTACCATGGCAATTGACGGACTCAGGGTAGACAGATAAAATTGAGGTTATCGTCAAATGACAGAATGCGGCTTCTATGAAGACTACTGACATTGGTACTTATAGATTATTATCGCAGTTTTGAGACAAAGTTGGGTGGTCCTATATTCTACTCTACGATATCTTCCAAGTCAAGTTTATGTTCACGTTTATGGAAAAGCAAGCTTCTTTCTGATGGATATAGAGGAGCCAGAAGTGGGGTCCTCGAATCCGAGAAGGCTTCATCGTGCATTTCTGGTTGCAAGAAGCCTAGAATCTTTGCTGACGTTTTTCTCAGTTTGGGTGACGACTTTGGCCTTTTTGACTTGTCGTAAAGCGACCAAAAAGATGACTGGATCCCAGAAGAAGGCTGCGAAGTGGATGAAAAGTGGTTTTACGGTTGGGTGGGAAATTTTTGGAGGTGGAACGAGAGTTGCAGCAGGAACAGAACTCCGAAACTAACTCCGTAAGGTCCGAATTCGTAAAAATGCCTAGAGCTGGAGAAAGAACTGAGGATCAGGGTTGACGAGCAGATCATTTCCTTCAAAAGGCAGACGAAAATAAAAGAATATATTCGATAAGACCCTCGCCCTTGTGGCTTTCCCGATGAAAAATGTATCTCAAAATAGTACTATGAAGTAGTACGAAAAAGTAGCATGTAGTACTAACGATGCTACTACATGCTTCTACTTCAAGGCTACCGTGCTACTGTATGCTTCTATTAGCAAGACTGGATTCTACTATGGCAAGACAGGATGCTACTACATAAGATTGGACCAGTCTGAGGCACATTAAATGATAGTATTCTTTGCTATTACGTAGTATTACATGTGACTACTACCACCATACTACTACGCAGGCTACAAATTTTTCATCGGGTTTAGAACCTCCTGTGAGGCCTCTGGAACTATGCATGGCTATTGAGGATTACCATGGAAAAAGAACCCACATGGGTAAAGCTCCTGAAGAACCTGGAGCAGAATGGAACTGTAGAAGATGATCTAGTCTCCAGGCTTGTCGAACAAATAGAGAAGCATGTTTACTTCTATATTTTTTCCCCACCAAAGTTGTGGTGGGTGAACACAACTTCGGTGAGTTCACTCATCGAAAAGACGCAGACGGTCTTCTTGCAGCTGATAGAATACGAAACGACAGGTTTGAGAAAGCAAAGCTGTTAGAAGAAAAAGAGCTGAAGAAGAAAGGGAGGGGTGCACGGGATGAGACGTGCGAGTCGGACATGGGAGTTTGCTTAGTTTGCTGGTACGACAATAGCATATTCACTCTAGCTTCAATTGCGAGTCAGACAAGGGAATTAGCTTAGTTCCTTGGTACTACAGTAGCACTCTGGCTTCAGACAATGGTGGAGCTGGCCAAGGGAAGTTGTAAGACGCTGGAGCAGTCAGAAGAAAACGTATATCGAAGGTCAACGTCTTGATGTCATTGAAGACCACAAGCTTAACACGGTGAGTGTGGACAATGTGATTACCTTATCGCTTCGTAAAGGATCGAAACGAAAACCAGAAAATGGAAATGGAAGACCTACTTTCACTTCATTGACGTTGATTGTAATCCATGTTGTTAATTCGTGGCTTGAGCACCGAGTTTTCGAGCATCGAGATTGTCCCTATAAGTCCGTTTCTCTTTTCAAGTTCAAGTAACACGGTGAGTGTGGACAATGTGATTACCTTATCGCTTCGTACAGGATCGAAACGAAAACCAGAAAATGGAAATTGAAGACCTACTTTCACTTCATTGACGTTGATTGTAATCCATGTTGTTAATTCGTGGCTTGAGCACCGAGTTCGAGCATCGAGATTGTCCCTACAAGTCCGTTTCTCTTTTCAAGTTCAAGTAACACGGTGAGTGTGGACAATGTGATTACCTTATCGCTTCGTACAGGATCGAAACGAAAACCAGAAAATGGAAATTGAAGACCTACTTTCACTTCATTGACGTTGATTGTAATCCATGTTGTTAATTCGTGGCTTGAGCACCGAGTTTTCGAGCATCGAGATTGTTCCTACAAGTCCGTTTCTCTGTTCAAGTTCCGAAGTGACATAGCCGAAGTCTTGACCCGCTGTGAATACGAAGGTAGTGCGTTACGACGGCGTGGTCGACCATGCAGAAATGATCTCAGCAGTCACGACGCAATGGGATCTACTTACCTGCTACGTCAGCGGCAACATCAACGCCAACTCCGAGAAACGAAAACACAAGATGCATTAAGCTGAATCGCTTACAGACCCACTAACGGCTTGGGAAGCACTCTTCGGGTAAGTTCAAAAACGACCAAAATAAGGATCAAGTATCAAGTGCTCAAAGTGGGACGTTGTCCTTTGCCTGAATAAAAGTACCACTGTCATTAAACTTCCATTTTATGTAAATTTCCTTTTTTTGTACCATGACACGAAAATTAAAGCTGTGACCTCAAAACCTCAGTACGTCATCTGACAGAGCCCGGCTTTATACTCCTCATGCCTGGCCACGTCAGTTGACAGACCCCTAGATTTCTAAGAATCCATTGACGTAAGTTAATGAAACTTATACAAGTTCATACTGAACCCCTTAACACTCCAATTCAGTTGGAAAATAATTTTTAGCTCTAATGAAAATAATTCGGTTTCAAAGGGCAACTCCAAAGTCGCGTTCGATTCACCAACAGTCATCCACCCAGCATCCACCTACATTATCCTAAAATTGTCTGTAGTCGTTTTCTTCACGGATAATGTAAGTAAGTAAGTAAGTATATTTATAACCCACTAAAGTTTTGACAAAAACAAACAGTGGAGTAAATAAGGAGAAAAAAAAAATAAGAAAGAAAAAAAAAGACAAAATACGTTAACAAAAAAGACTAAAATAACCTAATAAGGCGGTGGTGAGGATTCAACCTCATACAAGCATCGGCCAGTAAATCCTCGTGTAAGGATTTAAAAAGTACAAGTATATCAGTAGCACCGTAAACACGGATAATTTTGCGGTTACTGTGCGAACGTGGTAAATACAGTAGAAATTTACAGTATCGAAAATAATCGATTCTAATCCGTTTAAGATCACGTTCTGTTAATATACTGTATAAACCAGCGTTGAACAGAACAGCTGGATTACAAAAACAAGCGTAAAGCTTTGCTAAAGCACTTCGTCGATATTTGCCTCGGTTCGCAACAATTTTTGAATAACCAAACCTGAGTTTACTTTTGATATCACTTAGTGTTTTTTCACGCAATTGTGAGAAAGCTCCGCACACAGAAATACCCAACCATTTAAAGCAATTCACTCTAGGAATGCAAAAATCATGACAATCAAGTGACGTTAGGGTTGAGACATGATTAAAAGATAGGTATTCGCATTTATCAATGTTTAAACGGAGGCCAATATCACTGAAACTCGAAGAAACTCTCTGCACGGTTGAAGAAACGTCATTCTCAACGAAAATTTCCTTTTTCGTCGAGTGAATCGAACGACAACAGACGAAACCATTTTCGTCATCGCTATAACTTCGACGGAGATTCTAAAACGAAAAAAAAAACTTCCGTCGGGAATTTTGGATATTACCGACGGTTTGTAGAACTACGACTACAGCTTTTAAATAAAACAACAATAGCGCTACGCCGTAGTCGAATAACACGGAATCAAGGGCTGGTCGTCGGCAATAATTGATAACTGTTGTTGAATCGAACGCGGCTCAAGATGCTGACACGGCTTATCAATGCTTTACGTACGTCGATACCACCCTTAAGTTGTACTTTAAATCTGAGTCTCAAACTGCACGAACACTGAATACTGGAGACGAAGACTAAGGACGAAGTTACAACACTTACGAAAAACTCAACTCAAAACTGAAGAACCAACCCTGCGAGTCCCAACTCCCGGTTGTGCTTACCTTGATTGTCGAGATATTACCAATCTTGCTAAATGTGCGAGACCATAGCTCCGCACTCGTCATCTAAACCTTATTCGTGGTGACGTATGCCGAGGGAGTTATTACTTGCGGATCATTACATACTAGTGTTACCATCATTTGTTACATATAGCCGTATTCTCGCCGTTCCATGAGGACTCCTCGGGGAATCAAGGGGAACGGCGAGAATAGAGGGAGTCAGTCCACGCGGACTCCGCCTACTGAATCCGGTCCGGTTATGTCAATGATGTATCTAGGACTTCTGCTTGCTTTTCCCAGCAGGTTTCATCCTGATCCCTCCACTCTAAGCGTTTCCCAAGATTTCCGGTCTCCCTCTGCAGCTCCCTCCGAAGTCACCGGATCTGGTCCAGATTTTACGTGGTTTGTCTGAGACCCGACGTCTTTCTAAATACCAAGTTTCATTAAGATCCGATCAGGCGTTCAAGAGTTATAAATACCTCAGGATTCGGGATTCCCCCTCCCTCCACTCCCCCTACGATGCTCAGACGGGGAAAGTGACTATTTCCGACTTAATCATTTGGGGTCCATGATATGCCTGCGAAGTTTCATCGTCCTAGCTTATGCAGCGTTTACAAGTACAGGAAAACTTGAACAGAATCCGATCGTGGTGACAAGATTATGTTTACACGCAGAGGGAAAAAATAAATTCTTCAAACCAGAAAATCTGACATAAATAAATTCACTAGCCAATAAAAAAAACGTTTTGAGAGCATTTATGACATCAGTACTGATGATTGATGCTCTCAAAAGCTAGCTAGACTTTTTTTTAGTACTTTTTACCAGTGCCACCGACAAGATTCCTTTCAAGTAGTCCGGAATTCCTTTCATCATGAAAGGATTCCCGACCCGCTAGACTTTTTTTCTACTCGTCTTCACGAACGGAATCCTTTCGAGTCGACCGGAATTCCTTTCTACTCGACGGGATTTCTTGTCCGTGTAAACGCTACATTATGTGGAAGTGCCCGAACTAGCAAAATCCTGACCGACAGACTGACGGACGGAAAGACATTGCGATCGCTATATGGCACTTGGCCGAAGAGCAAGTGCCATAAAAATCCAGTGAATTACCGTATTCTACGCATCAGAGCCAAATGAATCTCACTGAATTTAATTATGAAATGGACTGACCGAATTACTATATTCGGTAGAGAATGAGACGAGATAAACAGGTTAAACCACCGAATGTACGCATGGACGGTCCGAATGCGGCGAAACCGGTGCCGACTGAACAAAAGTTGGATGTCGAATTCGGTTACAAATCAGAACCAAATGAATCTGATTAATAACCGAATTATGAAAATGGACTGACCGAATGCTATAGAACAGATACGGACCTGAGAAAAGTCCGGTGAATCACTGAATTCGCTAACGATGAGACCAAATAAACAGGTTAAATCACCGAATTTACGAAGGGACAGACTGAATGCGGTGAAATCGATGTGGAGTGAACAAAAGTTGGATGAATTAGCAAATTCGGTCACGAATCAGCACCAAATGAATCTGATTAATGACCGAATTAACAATTAACAAAAGAACAGATACGGACTACAGAAAAGTCCGGTGAACAACCGAATACGCTAACGAATGTGAACGAATAAAGACGTTAAATCACCGAATTTACGTAAGGACGTATCGAATGCGGTGAAGTCGACTCGGACTGAACAAAAGTTGGATTAATTGCCAAACTCGATAAAGAATGGGAACCAATATACACGTTGAATCGCCTACTTTGGAAATGTGGGTACAAAAGATTTGATAACAAGAGCTACTAGCTCATATGGCACTTGTACGAGTAGGCTGTACAAGAACGACACCTCACTATTCTTGCATTTGCCATATTTCACTATTTTCCGTGTTCGTTATGCTCCGAAAGAGTTTTCGCGTCTCATGCTACAGATGCGTAAAACCGGTTATCTGGATCTGGATATTTAGTTTCACTCATTTGTGAGCACTTCCGGCATCGTCTCGATTGTCAGTAGCAAATGCACATGACTGTTCAAACTTTCATCCAAATAAATCCATTTGTTTGATCCCTGGACGTGCTACACGATTTCCGGTACTCACTCTATCTCCACCTACCGTGGCCGAGTCTGGTTCGGAATAAAAAAAAATCGACCACCTAAAGCATCTTCTTTTATACCATCTATCAAGTTTCACTCGAATCTGAGCATTTTTGGAAAGTTCCGGTACCCCCCCCCCTCCCACCAACGTTGTCGGAGCCGGTTCGGGCCCAATCTCTTAATTCCCTGTTCCTGTCCATCAAGTTTTACTGACATTGGAGCATAGCCTATCTGCAAGTTTCCAGTACCCCCCCCCCCCCTACCTTGGCCGAATCCGGCCCGGACGCCAAATAACAAATCTAGGTCGCATAAACTCAGCACTGTCGAATTTGCATCTCATTCGGTCCATCCGTTTGGTTTTTGTGCATGTCAAAAGTCCCCCCACCCCCAATTCCCCTAATCGTGGTCGCATATGGTTCGAACGCATGTTTTACCTGTCGAGGCCATCGATTCGTATCACCCATGAAGTTTCACTCGAATCAGACCACTCGTTTGCAATTTATAGAAGTCAATTTCCGTATTTCTCTTCTCTTGCTCCCCAAAAAATGCTCGGATCTAGGAACGGAAGTTTCCTGGGGTAGGTTGTGTCAGGTTCTTAAGTCAAGATAATTCGGGTGGCTAATATGCCTGCAAAGTTTCGTTGTCGTTTTATATCTGGAACTATTCTAACTCACGACTACCGGAATTCCAGGAAACCCCCTCCAACTCCCCCACAGAGCCCCGAAACCATCTGGCTCCGTCAATTTCATCTAGGCCTAATGCTTGTTCCATCCATTAAGTTTCGTCCCAATCCCTCTGCTTTTAGAGTGTCTTGAGTGTTCCACCCCCCCCCCATCCCCACAGGTATCGGACCCGACCCGGACGTGACACTGAACGTCCGAGGTGATAGCTCACCAGACAAGTTTCATTCAAATCCGATCACCCGTTCAAAAGTTATGCACGCCACTAGATTCCGGACTTCCCATCCACCCACTCCCCCCACGATCGTCGGGTCGGAGAAACGGCTGTTCTCAAGTCAATCTGTTTGGATCCCTGACATACCTGCAAAGTTTCATCGACCTAGGACATCAGGAAGTATACCGAACTCGCGGGATCGCTAGAAATCCGGAAACCCACCCCAACTCCCCCACAGTGCCCTGATCCGGTCCGGTTATGTCAATGACGTGTCTAGGACTTGTGCTTGTTTTTCCCACCAAGTTTCATCCCGATCCCTCCACTCTAAGCGTTTCTCAAAATTTCCGGTTCCCTCCTCCAACTCCCCCCAGTGTCATCGGATCCGGCCCGGATTTGAAGTGAGATGTCTGAGACACGAGGTCATCCTAAATATCAACTTTCATCAAGATCCGATCACCCGTTCGCAAGCTAAAAATACCTCAAATTTTGGCTTCACCCTCCCTCCGCTCCCCCCCCCCCCCAGATGGTCGGATCGGGGAATTGACGATTTCCTATTTAATCTGGTCGGGTCCCAGACATGCCTGTCAATTTCCATCATCCCAGCACATCAGGAAGCACGGAACTCGCGGGATCACTACAAATTCGGACTTCTCCCCCCCCCCCAACTCCCCCAAAGTAAGCGGATCCGTTCCGGTTATATCAGTCACGTGTCTAGGACTTTTGCTTGTACTTTCCACCAAGTTTCATCCGGATCCCTCCACTCTAAGTGTTTTCCAAGATTTCCGGTTTCCCCCTCCAACTCCCCCCAATGTCACCGGATCCGGTCTGGATTTAAAATGGAGGGTCTGAGACACGAAGTCCTTCCACATATCAAGTTTCATTAAGATCCGATCACCTGTTCGTAAGCTAAAAATATCTCATTTTTCCTATTTTTTCCGGATTCCCCCTCCCTCCACTCCCCTCCAGATGGTCGGATCGGGGAAGCGACAATTTCTAATTTAATCTGGTCCAGTTCCTGATATGCCTGCCAAGTGTCATCGTCCTAGCTTATCTGGAAGTGCCCGAACTAGCAAAACCGGGACCGACAGACCGACAGAAATTACAATCACTATATGGCACTTGAGTAAGCTCAAGTGCCATAAAAACAGGCATCAAGGCTTCGCCGCGATGCCCGTTTTGACCGAATTTTTCGCCTTCGACGAAAATTTGACCGAATGCCAAAAACGTACGGGGGGGGGGGGGAGGTCGCTGACCAGTCTGATTATTGCAACACGACATTTGACGTTGTTTTTGGGATCCCAAAATGTAAGTGGAGGGATACCTGTGACATAGCAAAAGTTGTCCGTCCGTCTGTTAGCACGATAACTCTCGAAGGGGTTGAGATATTTTGATCAAACTTGGCATGAGGAATCTTTAGTTCAAAGTACAGGTCAAGTTCGAAGATGGGCTATGTAGATCTATGTTTAGGGGTGGGGGAGGGGTTTGAAATTAAAGAGGAACAAAAAATATTTTTAAAAGCTAATGAATGAATGAATGAATGATGAATGAATTACTTTATTTCAGCAAAAGCCATATATCTACACGCTAACAAGAAAAACAAAACAAAAATAACACAAACAATTTCTACGGTTTGGCCAGGGCCGTCCGGTAGATGATTTTCCATGATGGTAATTCATGGAAAACATGACTAGCAATAAAAGCAATCAGATCATTTTCCGACTCAATCACTCTTAGGTAAAGCGACGCTTTGGCCTTTCGAAGAATTTCCTGGAAAGTCGAACAATTTCGGGTAACCATTTCCGAACTGACACTACACAATCTAGGCAGTCTAAACATACGGCGAAAAACCTTGTTGTATGCAATCTTTAGGCGATCCAACACTCCATCAGGACAATTTGAAATATTTTCAAGACCGTACATCTGGTAGCAATACGTCTTGAACAAACGTAGCTTCACTCCCGGACCAACAGTCGAGAACTTTCGAAGTAGTAGGTTCCCACGCTTGTAGAGACTAGCAATTTGGTCTGCTACATGTGAATCATCTCTGGTGTCATCCCGTAGGATGTAACCAAGGTAACGGAAATTTGAGATGTACTCAATGCGTCGACCTGATAGTAAAACATTTAATTTCGGTAGCTTATGCCGCTTGTTATTAAAAACCATCGCAAAAGTTTTCTTCGTATTGTAAAGTACATCGTGCTCCACTGCGAATGAATCACAAATCTTTAGGAGTTGATTCAGGCCGAACACACTGGGCGCTAGTACTACAAGGTCGTCCGCAAAGAGTATGTGGTTGAAACACTTACCCCCAATATAACAACCAAAGCTAGACGTCGACAGACGCTTTGATAGGCTATCAATGTACACTGCATACAGGAGCGGGGACAGAACACCACCTTGCCTTAAACCATTAAATAAATTAAATTTGTCACTAATTACTGACCCCCATCGTACACAGAATTTCTGTTTCTGGAACCAAAAAACAAGTAATCTCACATAAGTCCGAAATAGTCGAATTAGAGGTAAGGAGATATGCTGAATCCGAATATGGCATTTATTTTGTCGCCGGACAAATAGTTCACCTGGAATCCGGCGAAAACCGGAAAATTAAGTGAAAAGTAAAAGTTTAATATGAAGTTGATTGGATGATTGATTTAGGGGCAAGGAAACGTGTCCGAATATGAAAATTATTTTCTCGCCGGACAATTAGTTCGGCTGGAATCCGGCCCAAACCGGAGAATTTGTTTAAAGTAAAAATTTTATTTAAATTTGATAAGATGTTCGATTTGCGGGATAGTAGACATGCTGAATTCGCATTTGACAATCATTTTATCACCGGAAGTATAGATCGCTCGGAATCTGGCTGAAACCTGAAAATTTGTTAAAAGTGAAAGTTTAATCTGAAGTTGATTAGAGGTTGGATGTAGGGATAAGGAGACATGCTGAATTCGTTTTTGAGCTTTATTTTCGGACAAGCGGAATTCCGCCAAAACCGGAAAGTTGGCAGAAGTAAGCAGGGGCGTCGCTAGCCAAAACTCGAGGGGCAGGCGGCAGGGGCAGGCGTCCTGCCTCCTGTTTCAACTTGTCGTCTCATATGTGATAATAATACTCGTGATAACTACTAGCGTTGAAGACTGAAGATTAGAAGTCTAGTTGTATCTCCGAGCTCAGAAGCGGTTTGAAGGGCTCGGGCGTGGGAGGTGAGTATCTTAAAATATACGACTGGCAGATGTCCGGAAGGCCCAATACTCATACCAGTTAGAAACAATAGCCAAGGAACACTAGAAAACAAAACCCTATATCCGCAAAACTGTATATCGGGAGAACTAAAATGAGCGGCCATGACTTTTTGTGGGCAAAACACTACTACCCCGCAAAAAAATCTATATAGCTTTTAATGCGGCCCAAGCACTGAAATTTCAAGCCTAAAATCCGAATGAAATGACGCGACTCTCCAGTAAATGGAGTCTACTATGAAAGGCGCCGCAGGCAAATTCTGTGGAATCCTGTATAATCAGACCGCCTTTTCGGATCCCAAATGAAGGTAAGGGCCACTTAGCAGGATCTGCCCGTCTCTTTTTGTTCACGACGGTTCCAGAAAAATGTGACACATTTAGCTAAAAGTTGGATAATGTGCTTCAGTTCCAGCCTTTCCAAAGAAGAAGTACTGATCATCCAGAAAAGAAAAAAAAAACTGAAATGGAGTTGACTTGTTCAGAATTTAGACTTCAAACACAAAATAAAAATCAAATGACATGTTGCAATAATCAGACCTCTCATTTAATCTTTTCTCATTTGCTCACGAAGCCGATTTATTTTTTAACGTCAGACCGGAGAAAAAATATTATCATTAAAAGCTTTTCTACTAAAAGACAAAGGATCTTTACATAAAACTAACAAATTATTGGAAAGGTACGTCGCAAGCAAAATCAGCCTGATTTTTACTTGAATATTGAGACATACTAGTAGACAACAAATCATCATCATTTTATTTATAACCCGTCACTGAACAAAACTGGGCGAGGCCCAGCAAAGACGGAGTAAAAAACAAGAAAAACGAAAGAGAAACAACGGAAAGGAAAAACATACTTCGATAACTAGGAACTCGGAACAAACAAAAAGACCAAAGATGGAATGACTCCTGACATTCAGTAGAAAAATCACTAATACGCTTCTCAATAACAACAAATCGTGGTAAAACTTAGGTTAACACTGTGTGCTGCAGGGCGAAATTCAAGATTTGTCTCGTCAGTCAAGGAAGTTTAAATCTAGCAATCATTCTTCTCATTCTGAGAAAATATGATTAAAAACCTCTTCGTATCTGACCGACTAGAAATAGCCTGCCTCTCGAAACATGCGACTGAGAATGCAATTCCAGACGCTCGAGATCCCAGAACAGACAACGCCTGAATAACTAGCCTTACTGCCTTTTCCGGGCGCACTGCCAGCCCCCCATTTAATTTTTCTGGGTGAGCGCCCAGATGAGCTTTTCGTGGTCGGGTGCTCTGCGAGCGCCCGTTTTAACTTTTTTTCTTTCTTCGAGAGGGCGTGGTACCAAGGTACTCTCTCGATCTGTTCCTTATTCTTATGGCACTTGCCCTTCGGCCAAGTGTCATATAGCGATCGCAATTTCTGTCCGTCCGACGGTCGGTCTGTCCCGGTTTTGTTAGTTCGGGCACTTCCAGATAAGCTAGGACGATGAAAGTTGACAGGCATATCAGGGACCGGACCAGATTAAATCTAGAAATAGTCACTTCCCTGATCTGACCATCTGGGGGGGGGGGGGAGTGGAGGACAGAGGCGTTACTAGCCAAAATGTGTGTGGGGGGGGGGGGGGGACGAGGCATTTACCGACTGGCTGGTAAATTTTTATCGACTTTTTCTGCAGAAAAAACGACTGTTTTCAACACCAAAAATGACATTTATGAAAAAAATCGACTGGTTTCAGAAAATCCACTGATTTTCAGAAAAACCGACTATTTTGACGAAAAATCGACCAATTTTCAGAAAAACCGACTGTTTTCATGAAAAAAAATCAACTGTTTTGATGAAAAATCGCGCCTATTCGCGCCGAATCGGCTAATTTTTACCGACTGGCCGACACAATTGGGGGGGGGGCTTCCCCCCCCCCCCTCCAGTCGTGACGCCCCTGGTGGAGGAAGGGGGAATCAGGAAAAATGAAGTATTTTTAAGTTACGAACGGGTAGTCGGAGCTTAATGAAACTTGATATATGGAACGACCTTGTGTCTCAGATCTCCCATTTTAAATCCAGACTGGATCCGGTGACGTTGGAGGGGGAAACCGGAAATCTTGGAAAACACTTAGAGTGGAGAGATCGGGATGAAACTTGGTGGAAAGAACAAGCACAAGTCCTAGATACGTGATTGACATAACCGGACTGGATCCGCTCACTTTGGGGGTGTGATCCCACGAGTTAGGTGGTTCCTGATGTGCTAGGACGATGAAAATTGGCAGGCATGTCAGGGACCCGAACAGATTGACTTGAGAATGTCGATTCCCCGATTCGACCATCTGGGAGGGGGGCTGGAGGGAGGGGGAATACGGAAAAATTAGTTATTTCCAACTTACGAACGGGTGACCGGATCTCAATGAAGCTCGATATACAGAAAAACCTAGTATCTCAGACATCCCGGTTTAAATCCGAACCGGATCCGGTGACATTGGGGGGAGTTGGAGGGGGGAACCAGAAATCTTGGGAACGCGTGGAGTGGAAAGATCGGGATGTAACTTCGTGGAAAGAACAAGCACAAGCCCTAGATACGTGATTGACATAACCGGACCGGATCCGTTCCCTGTGGGGGAGTGGGGGGGGGGGTCCGAATTTCTAGTGATTCCGCGAGTTTGGTACGTCCTGGTGTGCTAGGACGATGAAACTTGGCAGGCGTGTAAGGGACTCGAACAGGTTGACTTGAAAATAGTCGTTTCCCGATCCGACCATCCGGCGGAGGAGGGAGGGGAATCCGGAAGTGAGGTATTATTAACTTGCGAACGGGTCATCGGATTTACATGACACTTGATATACAGAAAACCTCGTGTCTCAGACGCCCCATTTTAAGTCCAGACCGGATCTGGTGATATTGGGGGGAGTCGGAGGGGGGACCGGAAATCTTGGGAAACGCTTAGAGTGGAGGGTTCGGATGAAATTTAGTGGGAAGAGCAAGCACAAGTCCTAGATACGTGTATGACATAACCTGAACGAATCCAGTCACTGTGGGAGAGATGTGGGGGGGGGGGGGGGGTCCGAGTTTCTATTGATCCCACGAGTTCGGTACTTCCTAATGGGCTAGGACGATGAAGCTTGGTAAGCTTGTCAGGATAGATTGACTTGAGAATGTCGTTTCCCCGATCCGACCATCGTGGGGGAGCTTATCGGAATTAATTGAAACTTCATATTTAGAAAGCGTCCTGCCTCAGATGTCCATTTTAAACCCGGACCGGATCCGATGACATTGGGAGGAGTTGGAGGAAGCAACCGGAAATCTTTGAAAACGCTTAGAGTGGAGGGATCGGGATGAAACTTGGTGGGAAGAAGAAGCGCAAGTCCTAGACAATTGTTCATATAACCGGACCAGATTCAGACTGGGGGGAGGGGGCATAATTCTGGCGATCCCGCAAGTTCGGAAGTTCCTGATATTCTAGGAAGACATGTCGGGGACAGACTGACTTGAGAATAGTCGTTTCCCCGATCCAACCGTGATGGGGGTTGCGAAAAGATTTGACATTTCAAAAATCAAAAGGATAGACAAAATAGGATGCAAATTGGACGCTGCCGAGCTTATGCGACCTTGATTTGTTATTTGGCGTCCGGACAGGATCCGGCCAAGGGGGGGGGGGGAGCGGGACTCGGATATTTGTAGACAGGTTCTGCTCCGATTCCAGTCAAACTTGATGGACATGACAAGGATAAGTCAGAGATGCGACATCTATGTTTGACGAGTCGTATTCAGCCATGGTGTGCGGATTGGAAATTTCGTGGCTCGCATAAGGGTCAAACAAGTGGAGTGATTGAATGAAACTTGAAAGATAAGAGATCATATGCCTTAGATGACATATTTTAAGGTTCAAACCGGATCCGAAAACGGGGGGGGGGGGGGGGGTTGCGGAAGTTTCACAGAAAATGCTCAGATTCGAGTGAAAGATAGGTGGTAAGAGAAAATGCTTCAGGTGAATCAAGAATCATGGGCAAAGCCGTTAGTGACTTTGTCGGTTTGCAGCAACACCGTTTTTTGCGATTATTTTAAGTCCTGCTGGTAAAACTGGATAGGTCTTCCAAAGGCAAAAGGCTAGTGACGGTGTATCCATGAACAAAAAAAAACAGACGCGGAAAAGCGTGAGAACGCGCCAATTTTTCTCTTTAGTCTTGTTTGTATGTAGGCTACCCCGCAACTTTTTACGTTGTATCTTCGTGAAGGGAACTCGCTGTGTTTTTATAAAAAAAAATTCATAAATCAGCTACTGATTCGATCAATTTTACCAGGTGCCCCCCCCCCCCCCCCAATGAAGAAGGGCTCGCGACGCGCCTGACTGCAAGCTACTCGTCGTGGGAATATAACATAATTATTGTTAGTAATTGTAATTTAAGGTAGTGATCTGCACAGTAAAAAGTCCCTCGCACATCGGACTATAGTGGTTGCACATTATCGAATTCGGTGATTTTTATTCCGAATTCGGAGAGTTAAAACCATGAATTTTCTATTAATAAATAAATAAATAAGTCAGTTAATTATTCTTCAGATATTCTTCAGCGATATTTTGGCTCTTCTTGGTAAGGGTCTTTGTTGGGCTGCTGGTGGAAGAGAAGAACCTGCAATTGTTGTGACTTACCTATTTTCGTTATTCCAATATGATTCTCGTAATCAGCTTGGGACTTCTTTTTTTTTTAATCACTCAATTTTATTTTCAACCCTAATAGCACTAGGCTAACACGGCCGGGAATTGGGACAAATACTTGGGACGGAGTATTTATGTTTCTGCATAACCTAACTTCTGCATTATTATTTTTGTTTCTCAGTTATAGTATTACGACGACTATATTTGTTTGTGAAGAAGCACTCTCAACCTGATGTCACGGCCAGGGGTGTAGTAGGCCGAACATAGATGATAAATGTCCTTCGATACAGCCATCGGAGTCAAGACAGCCTAGGGCGTCTGGTGGGCTACTACGCCTGCAGACTTCACGGGTTCATAATGAGTTCCCCCGATCGATTCACACTAAGGTCTGCGTACCGAACCACAATAATAGGCTGTAAACCACCCATCATACATTAGGCCTTGCAGGCCAGCCCACTCTAAGGAGCTGTAACAAGAATCATAACAATGACCTAAGGTCCGTCAAGAAACAAAAGGTTTTATTCTCTGGTACTTGCAAAACAATATGAGCAATCTTTAAGTAAAAAGGGTTGTTCCCGGTTGAGACCCCGGAAAAGAAGTGTCGAAGAAGATGACTCATGCTCGCCGGATGGGGGTCACGACAGTATAAAAGCGATAAAAGGCTAAAGATACTGAACGGAAAGGGACTAGCGCTGGCTAACGGCAGCCCAAGTGAGCACTGCGGGGTGCAGATGGCACCACCGTAACAACTAAAGTTTGATTAAACGGGAGGGGGGGGGGGGGGAGAAGCTGGCATCCATTATATATAATTCCTATGTTTATTCTTCTTCTAGCTTTTAGCTATTCGGATTAAACTGGATTGATTGATGTAAGATACTCAGAAAAAAACACATTCCTTAAAAAAATGGTATTTACAGTTAATACTAATACCGTACTATTTCTGAAGAAAATCCTGGCCGACTTATAGTACATAACAGGTTTGTTATTTCTAGAAAATCCCGATTAGGCGCTTTTGTTGCTCGAGCTTCACCTAGCGTCAGAAGGTAAGGACTATTATGTCGAGCCGGACGTTTTCTCTTTGGTACTTGATCAGATAGAAAGAAGTCGTAGCCCCAGATTTGCCCCAGTTTTTTTTAGTGGTGTTCTAAGCACGGAAAGATGATTAAAGCAGTCGTTTTCATATCAGTGCTTTGTCATTTCAGTCTGGTGAGTTCTTAGGTTGAGTTTGCCAATCCTTCGGATTTACAGTAGAGGTATGCTTAGGCTATGTGAACATTTGTTGACATCGGAGCTCGCCAAAGAAAACAATTAAACCATACCAGGCAACTTTTTAGGCTTTCTACTTATCAGAAACGTTGAATTTACTTCTAGATTAACCAGATTTCATCCCAAGTTTGAATCTTCTGGGCTTTGTTTTCATCTGACTCTTCTTATGACATCCAAGACCGTCAGAAAAACGGCACCTAGCATTCCAAAATTAAGTGCATTTTTGTCAACAGGTGCGTTAGGCTAGATCAAGCAGACCGAACGAGAGACGTGACGTGAATGGGGTTTCCGTGTGATTGTGAACACGAGTTATGAACTCCAAAGAATGGGCTGACAAGGAAAAAACAACTAAAAAGGACAATTTAGCAAGGAAAAATTTTCACATGGATGGCTATACAGCTGAACGGTGACCTCGTGCATGCGAAAATGAGGAAACGGATCGGGCCTTGAACGGCTGAGGAAGATGTGTTCCATCCATGCAAAAATGCCCATTCAGCTGGATGCGAGCATGTGAGTGGAAGGCCTACACAATATCCCTGTTCAGCTAAACACTGCCCCTCGGAATGGTGTTGAACGGGAGGCGTCGGTCGAGCTGGATTGCCCGTTCATCTGTTCATCCGTTCATGTGAAAATGACAAAAAGATTGACAGTATCCACACAAAAATGTCCATCGAGCCTGACGGGACCAGACCCAACCACAGGAAAAACGTCCGCAAACATTCGCGTTAGTGTGAACCCATGCGCAAGAATTTTGTTTATGCAAGAAAAGTCCCGTAACAACGGACACGAATGTAAATATGCTCATATTCAAGCAGTTCGTCACAGCAAAACACAAAACTACTCAGTACCTTGACCACTGCTCTTTCCCAACTGATGAAGCTAATTGTGTTATCATACAGTTACGTAAAACTAATTAATCACACACAGAAATAAACAAAAATAATGCAACCAAAAAACCACGAGCTACGGCGAATTTCAAGACATCTGGCAGAGATAGCGGCGCATAATTTAAATGCGAGTCTGAACCAGCAGATGGCTCTATCCGAAGCTCTTTCCTTCGCTGATGTTGAGTCTGAACCAGCAAAAGGAAGAAGGAGAAGTTCTTAAACTGGAAACTTTATTTCAGTAAAAATATTTTAGTAGTTCTGTAGTGCCAGAAGGATTGCTGAAACAGTTAGCTGTTCAGTGATATAAAGTTTGTATTTTTCCGTTCTCTTTGGCTGTTATAGAAGCAAGAAACAAAGACAAGGTATGGAAAAATTCAGAGAGTTGTTCACATAAGCATACCTCTACTGTACTTCTGATTTGACTACTATTTTTTTTGTTTAACAGGACAGATTTTCATGATCATGGGTAGCGCTCCAGTGAATTTATTACAAGTTACCATGATAAGAGTAGGGGCGACCGCTGTATTGTAGTAGTTATCACTCTCTCTGGGATCAAAATAATAAAATGTGAATACACGTCATCACTCTTACGGGAGACTCCTGCAGAACCGATAGTTATTATCACTTATGATGCTCGGACACCATCATAAGTAAATTGTAACGATCGTAACAATCATGAAATGAAAATAATGAGTGGGATGAGCCAATTTACTTATTACGGCTGGCTCTGGAACGTTAGAACAAGAAAAGTATTGATCATAACTAATAAGAAGTCACTGGAATGCTACCATGATCTCATTTAAATTGCGCTGGGGAAAAATCGAAAAGCAGAGTGGCCAGTAAGGTGTAGGCCAATACTACTAGATTTACATAATACCATTTTGGTGGGCGGTTGATTAGGATAGTCCAGCCTGCTCACTACTCCGTCACTATTGTGCCAAAAAATTGAGGATTTGTGTAATAATGCATCTGTCCAGCTAGCCTGTACCACGTTTTCCTCTCACATCAGCAGCTCGGTAGAGAGAATGTCAAAGTGTAGCAGCTGGTCTGTACTGGAAGGATCCGCCAGGCAAGAGAGGTCACTCTCGACAAAGGCAGTGGTCCTGTGTACCAGAAAAAAAAGAGAGCCTCCGGAGGATTGGCTGATCTTGAGCGTCTCTTCACTGCACAACATATTAACAATACTGTATTGCGCAGGGTTTGTGGCAATGCGCCTCGGGAAACAACAATTGAGCTGTTTCTTCTTTTTCATGATTTGCTGAATTGAACACCAAAGACAGAGCTTGAACAATGAGGATCATACGAGTGTTAGCATTTTATCTTGTTCTTTATGTTATCATCAAGATTAATACTCTTTTGAGCCCAAGCTGACTTTGAAACATTTATTCAAACAATGTTTACAACGAATATACGTCAGCTAGGATTCTTCATCAGCTATATTTCAGCCCTTCTTGGCTAGAAGAAGGGCTTGGCTATAAGGCTAGCTTTAAGGCTGGCTTGGCTATAACATTGGCACGTAGACGCAATACAAAACGAACAAGAAATATTTGAGATTCAGGGCATTTCCTTGATTTTTTTTTTGTTACGTTGTCGGACTCGTCATGCCGGTCGGACGAATCTATAGGGTTACTTGAAAGTTGTTTAGGAACTGGGAGATCCCAGTGAAGACTGATGATATGTGGGGTTTGGTGAGAGGAGACTTATAGCTGATTGATTCTTCAAATGTTCCTTTGAGATTTATCTGTGTATCCAGCCAGTAGCCAAAACCACACTAGAGAGAGGCATAATATTTGTGTTCTTAATCCGAATTCTCCGTTCTGAATTCAGGATTCTCGTACAAATTACCGTTTTTGCTCCTCTGGATTCTCCATTCTCGCTTTTGACAAAAATAATAATTTGGCAGCTCGTCCGTAACACCTGCACTCTGTTGACCAATTCAGGGAGGAGAACAGAGAGTGGAGAATCGAGAATTCACCATCGGAGCAACTTCTCGATTCTGCAGAATCGCGAGGCTTTCCCCGTTCTCGATTCTGACAAATACCCAAGAAAAGAAGAATTCGCTTCATTTGAATAGTTCAAAAACGCGAAATAGGAGATTGCGAGGAGAATCGCAAGGGTAATTCAAATCAAAAACTCAACCAATGTATGTCACAACTGTATAGTATTCCAACTAGATTTTCGTGACACCATTTTGATGGGCAGTTAATTAGAGTAGCCTACTCACTACCACGTCCAAACATTTAGGATTTGTGTGTGAATGCATTTGTTGCCATCTGTTAGCCTGAAACAATACAGTAGAACAACCAGTCAACCACAAACTCATGATTTCTTGGATACCCTATGCCAAATGGCTAGGTAGATGTGTTTCTCGTAGTTGAGTTTTCTTTCTTTCTTTTTGGTTTCTTTTTGTTTTTTTAGTTTATTACTCCACTTTCCCTTTTACAGTGGGTTAAAAATAAATGATTATTATCTAGCATTTGGCATCCCTGTGCCTAACGCTTGATACCCTGTGCCAAATGATGAATCCTTGTTGGTGCCATAATAGCAATAAACTGGTAACTAAGATTCTGTCCATGATCAGTTAACAACGAACCCCTTAGAATATTGATGATTTAAGTGGAAGTCAGACTTAAAACCAATCAGAATTCCGTGTTTCTAGTGGAGTGGGTTAGGGTACCAACACGTATCCAGCGTTTGACATAGCATGTCCAGCGTTAGGCATAGGTTATGCCAAACTCTAGATATACCCTGCATTTGTCATAGCCAATAGGGTATCCTAAAGTCAGGGGATTGTGGTAGACCTGTTCTTTATCAGAAAAGACAGTAGGCTAGCTGCTTAGAACAACCTATCTTAGGATGGTATTTAACTTCATTTGATTCAGTTGCTGACCAGATGATTTGATAGACTTCATCCATGTTGATTCAAAGTAGTTTTTTTAGATTAGCTATGAAAATCTGAATGTTTATTAATAACAAAACTAAGTAACATAACTCTCTACTGAATTTTGATTTATTTTTGTTTCAGGCAGACTATGATCAGAATTCGGATGGTTCACTCACGGTCACTCTGAATCACTCTTTCGATGGGAAGAATTTCAGTCCAAGAGGTAACATATTGATCAAAAATTTGAGGACAAACAACTATGTAGCTAACCAAGTGCCTTTGGGACCTGAAGAGCTCAATAGTATTCAGGTAAGCAAATAGAAGAATAAAATATTTACTTTGTTTAGAAGATTCTGCAAACGATTCCTGTATATGAAGAGGGGCAATAGTTTTCTGTAGTAATAGAGGGGCTTGGTTTTCTGGGGGAGATGCAGTATGCAAGAGATTTCTAAAAATCCCTCATGCTTTACACAGAACATGAAGCTCATGTTGCTATGAAGTTCTTGGACTGTTATGTTTTGAAGCTGAAGATTCACTGGAGGGTTAATTATCTGTACTCTATACGATGCTATAGTTGTTTACTTTGGGACTCCAAAATGGAAGTGACGGGATATCTATGATCAGAGGCGTTACTAGCCAAAATGTTTGGGGGGGGGGGGGGGGGGGGGGGGGGCAAGGAATTAATCGACTGAGTGGTAATTTTTACCGACTGTTTTTGCAGAAAAAACTACTGTTTTCAAGAAAAATACGACAGTTTCCAAAAAATCGACTGATTTTCAGAAAAAAAGACTGTTTACAAGAAAAATCGACTGATTTTCAGAAAAATTGACTGTTTTCGTGAAAAAAAATTGACTGTTTTGACGAAAAATCGCGGTTATTTTTTACCGACTGGACGACAACATTAGGGGGGGGGGCTCCCCCCCGGTCGTGACGCCCCTGCCTATGACTTAGTAAGATTGTCCGTCTGCCAGTGCGCGATAACACTCAGCGGGCTAGAGGTACATGCTGAATCCATATCTGAACTGTTTTTGTTTTCCTGCCGGACAGGGGACAACAAACTGGAAATTTTATGGAAGTTAAAAGTTGTTTAGAACTGAAGTCGATAGGAGATGTGGTAGGCTTATTGCCATTGAGACATGCTGAATCCAATTTGAACATTTCTTGTGGTACAGTACAAGTAGTTCGTCCGGAATCTGGCCAAAACTTGAAATTTTGTAGAATTTTTTTTTGTTTTCGAACTCAATTAAAGATTTGACTTAGGGGTAAAAAGACATGCTTAGTCCATGTCTTAACTTTATTTCCTTGACGGATAAGCAGGTCGCCGGGAATCTGGCCAAAACGGTAAGTTTGCTTAAGTAAAAGTTTTTTTTTCTGAAGTTCAGTTAGAGATTCGATTCATGGGACAAGGAATTCGTCCGGAATTCTGCAACCCAGAAATTTCAGAAAAGTTAATTCTTAAGTCGCCTAGAGCTTTAATTTGAGGGCAAGCATTAGCATGCATGCTAAACATATATTGAGCCTTTTTCTGTCAGTGGATCATTGGCCTAGCCCTTATCCGTGAAAAACCAGCACTTTATTTTTTTTACATTTCTAATAAATCTCTATTTGTCGGCATAAAGATATTAGGCCTGAGTCGGCCTATTTGTGTTGTTTACTACCGGGTAAATGTGACGATCAGACTCCGAAGCAGAATTTAACGAAATCCTCCCATAAAATTTACAAGGTGGTCTTGGCCACATATAAAGAACATGTTGGATCATAACACTTATGTTTTACTAGCATTACAATTTCTTTCGTAATCTGACCCTAGTCTTGGTAACTTGAGCTGGGGAAAAACAACATCTTCACGATGTGTGGCGAAGACAGAATATGCTCAAACTTTCGGCAAAGTTTGCTGGTCGTTTGGCAAAATCGGCTTGGCCGAATAAGAAAAAAAAATACTCGATTGTCTGGATGGAGTCCAGTAGGCCTATATATACACTTTTGGGATCCCATCGAAAACCTTTGGTCTTGTTTCTTCAGAGAGATAACTGACAGGACTAATGACAGAAACCCTGCACTGGATTTTGCAAAATTGAGATTTTGGAGCAGTATCAGCTGCTTGGCAGTTCTTTCATTGCCTAACAAAATAGAGTTTAAGATAAATATTCCTTGAGCCCAAGCTGACTTTGAAACATACATTCAGGTAATGCATAAAACCGGTACGTCAGCTACGATGCTTTAGCAGCGATATTTCGGCCCTTCTTGGCAAGGGTCCTCGTCAGGCTGTCAATATTCAGGGTCAGCTTCCGGGAAACGAAACAAACCTGCAACCGTTGCAGGTTTGCAGGTTTCAGTTGCAGGATTAAATCATCAATTGGGTTAGGGTACCCAGCCTTTGGATTATAGTATCAAGTGTCAGGCATAGGGTAGGTCAAACGCTGGATATACCCAGCGTTTGGCATAAGGTATCCCAAAATCAGTGGTATGTCGTATAGTGATTTGGCCTGCCGTTGAGTTTCAGTTTTGCAGCTTACTTATGTCTTCCATATTTCAGAAAAACTATGAAGATGGAGTTTATTTGGTTGAAGCTACTGTCAAGGTGGACGGGGAGGAACAGGGACCTTTCCGGACCTTCTTGCCAATGGTAAGTTGAGTTTTCGCAGGTTCGAAAGGGCCTCAAAATGGGGTCGAGGCGAAACCCCCTGACGAAAAACTCTGGACATAGCCCGGCGATCCCCCCCCCCCTCTGAACATAGCCCAAGCCCCGGCGACCCTCCCCCCCCCCCCGAATACATATGGAAATGGAAAAATCTTTTTAAAATGCAGGTTGGACCGCGAGCACTTAAAGGACCCCTCGCACTATTTACTCTTCAACTTACAGTATTTTAAAATATTTGAATACTTTAAAGGTAACCTGAACAGTGAAACCATACTCGAACACACCACGGAGAATGCATTTACAGACATGGCATGGCCACGGAGAGCATTCTTCTCCTGAGCGTGACGTTTTCAAATAGGAATGTTCGTTTCTGGAGGTTTGCACATGCACTCCAAGACAAAAAGCGCAATTCGTTCAAATCTTGTACAGCGCTGGCTTGGTCGTATTGGAATTTCTTATACATATACGTTTGGGCTTAACTGGTTACAAAATATTCCAGAAGAAGGGTTGATCGGAGACTTTTGTTCATTTCTAAAATTGTTCGGTACTGAAATCAGGACAGATGCAAAATGGAGCAAAAATCATAGCTTGGAAACACTATTTCGTATTTGGATTGGGTTTTCTGCAGTCAATGTTAACGAAAGTCATACATATAGGGATGATACTCGGTACTCTTCATTCAGGTGTCCTTTAAAACTGGGCTGTGCTTTCAGTAAATAACCCACGGTTTTGACTGTTTTAAGCCTTTTCCGAGACCCGTTGACTTACAGCGAAAACAGGGAAACAATTTACACAACCGGTTTATCTAATGGAAAAACTTCTTGCAGACAACCGTCGATATTGTGATTCACATCGAAGGTAGCAAAACACGGCAAGTGAGAAAATCAGCGTGGTTTTGTTACAGGGGGTTAGAACGTACCGTATAGAATTGGGGTCTCCGGGTTTAGAAATATATAGAGTGGTTTGGAAGTAGGATGCGTTAGGATTATAGGTAAGACAAGTCCTTTAAGGATTTACCCTGGACACGCGAGATAAATGTAAACGCGTGACGGCGTCTCGCTGGCCGCTCACCTATATAAATATATATACTTTTCATAATAATATATTGTTAGGGGGGGGGGGGGGGGAGGCTGTTACCGAGGTTTATGGGGGGGGGGGGTTGGGGTACTTAACCAATCAGAATGTGCTGTTTCTGCTTGATACCAACTGTTCCGTTTATTTCGTGATATCTACAGCCATTTCCTTCCACGAAAGTAGTACCCGGCGACGCTAGGATTCTTAAATTCATTTAAATCCCTTTTAATTTTTATTTCTGTCCTTGGTCGAAAGGTGTTTCTGTGTAGAAGAATAACGGTTTAAGAGGTGTAGATTTGTATCAAGCACACGCAGGGGTGGGAGTGAGACCTATATATCCTATGTTTTAAAACTTTTCCTAAATATACTATATTGAGTCAAAAACTATTTTCTCATATATTTCAGATTTTGCTGTTTTTTCGTAAATTTCGAAGTTAATTCTGCCAAAACTGGGCAATGGTCGAAGTAATTAATATTTCTATTTCATCTGTATATTTCCCTTGTTAATTTTTGTTTCCATCAGTTAGAAGTTTTCTTCATTTAAAAGGCGCTGTTGACACTCAGTTTGACGCGGTTGTGTGGTTTTCTGGTCCTTTTCTGAAGTTTTTACGAAGTCAATCAGTAGTGTGTTCGTAGTTCTTTAATTTTGTATCTGATCTCTGTTCATGGATAAAACTTACCCATCAAAGTCTCTCATCTTGGATACTATGTTTTTGTTTTAATGTGAAATCTTAAGTTGTTTCACCAGAACCATCCTTTGTTATTTTGCAGAAGATGGGGTCATGAGATTTTTTCATCCAAATAAGCTGTTTTTTTTTATCCTATATTGTCCTATATTTTGATGTGAAAAATCCTATACTCTATATATATTTAGCCTTAGGTCACTCCCAGGCCTGAGCACAAGCTAAAGATTGGCTTAGGACTAATGCGCAGGGGCGTCGCTGTGGGTGGGGGGGGGGGGGGGGGGGAAAGAGATTTTATTGGCGAAAGTAGTGTTTTGCCCGAAAAAAAAGTGATAGCCGACTTACAAAATTTCGCCTGCGGCGCTCATTTTCATTCTGTCTGATACACGGTCGTTAGAAACAGCTGTGGGCGCGGGCTATTGCGTTAGCGAGTTCCTGTTATTACAAATGATTTTCACCTTAAGTTTCTGTAATTTCGCACAGTTTCCAGCATGCGATGCTGTGTTTCTTGGCTATTGTTTCCAACTGGTTTGAATCTTGAGCCTTGCTGGAAATCCCTCGTGTATTTTGAGGTAGTCACCTCCCACACTCAAGCCCTTCAAACCGCCCCTGAGTTCGTAGATACGACTAGTCTTCTTCAGACTTCAGCGCTTGCAAGGTATCGCATTGTTTTATTACTACATATGCGACGAAAAGCTAACCCCCCCCCCCCCTCGAGTTTTCGCTAGCGACTCTGCTGCGTCCCGGGACTTTCAGGCATGCATACTTGTCCTTTCTTCCAGAAGCGGCCAAGAAATGACCGATTCGGTGATGATTATTATTTTGATTAATTATTTTAATAGCAAAAATTGCGCAAGCCTCTACAAAACTTCTCGATTTTTTTTACACAGTCCTTGTCATTACCAACATGGGCTTCAAGTGTTTTTGAAGGCATCGACTGATGGGCTGGCGACGACCTGAGAAGGAAGTTGACTCTACGTCTCCAAAGTGTGAAAGTTGATTGACAAAAAACCTGATACAAAAAAAAAACTATATAGACATAAAAATCCCGACATAAAATAATCAGTGGCACTGATTCTACTGATCCAGTGCCATGACATTCATTAGTAGTGGGGGCAACTGCTCCCCGGAACTTGAAGAGATTCGGTAAAACCCGCTCCCACCCCCCAGAGAAACAAGAACGGGGAAGCTAGGGTAACCAATGACACACCGAACAGTTGATTGCAGCATTATTGATTAGGCGTTCGTGGCACTTCTAGTAGTTTCCGATCTTTACTCACTAGTTTCAGTTCTCAGAACTGATGCGACGGCCAAGTTGTTTTTTTGGTTATCGTCCATATTAGTTTGAAAATATCAGTTCTGAAAGAAAAAAAAATCAACACTAGTTTAAATATAAAAAAAACTTATCAGACAATTATTTCACATAAATATATACAGTTAATATTGCGAAGGCGGGAACAAAACTTTTCAGGTAACGAGTTTGTTGCATGTTTGATTAGCTGCAATTTGGGTATGGGCTGGGCTACCACTTTCCGAAGACTTCCTCGTGTCGCCGAAAAATCTGTGGGGTGGGGGCGGTGTAAAGGATATTACTTAGTGCTGGAATATTTAAGATTTTAGTTCCAAACACTAATAAGAGTTTTTTCCGGCGCTTCAACCGGGTTTCTAAATTAATGGTATTAAGCAGGTACCAACATGGTATCAACAAGAAAATTGGTAAGTTCAAGGGGCGAGTATTGGTTCATTTCTAGTAAGAGTTGTGCTTTAAAGTTTAACCGAAAGGGGATGCGGTAGGAGAATCTAGTTACCCGTCACTTATTCACTTAAAGGGGCTTGAAGACCTGGTGTAAATGCGTTACTTCATTGCTCCGCAATTCTCTAATAATCAATTTTGAAATAGTGGAATTTCCCGGTCGTATTTGTGGTATCTGTATGCGCTTGTACCTGTGTTGTATCAATCAATATCAATATATTTTAATTCATGACGTTATACGTCACATAAATAAAAGAACTGTACAATATAGCCTATATACACATTAACCATCTGGCAGTTCAGGGCAGTAGCCATAGTCTGCGGTACAGACGATAAAAACGGCCCAGAACGACAATCCTCGTTCTGGTGAACAGCCTGCAGGAGTGGGTTTCGAGTCCCGATCAAGGCGCGTTACAAAATTAACCAGCGCTTTCCGCCTCATAATATTAAACGACTCTATCTCATTATCTAAAAACATCTGGCTAGCAGAGTAACTTCGATTATACGAAAACAACTGTCGGAACGCGCTATTGAAACAAACTTTCAGCTTACTCAATGTCGATTCCAGGTAATTATCAAACAGTGGAAGACAGTACAGCTGCGTGCAATATGTTTTAAATAAAAGAATCTTCACTGGGTGACTACAACATTTAAAATTACGGATCAAATGGTTTGCACGCAGGCAAAGACCACGATATTCACTTGACATGGCTCAATCATCGTACAGATCATCATCTAAAAGATTCCTAGATACTTGACTTTGTGAACTTGAGTTTCATGCTTGATGAAAACGATTTACGAAAATAAGTTTTCACGCAGTGAGCTACCTTCCCTAAGATGATCACTGGCCACTGAAAGGCCGCGTTTCGACTAAGATTCAAATTTGCCGCGTAATAGTAGAATTTTCCATTACGGCAGTTGCGTTTTTGATCCGAATTCTCCTTTTCTTGCGTTTTTGTCAGAATCGAGAACGGTGAAAGCCTCGCGATTCTGCAGAATCGAGATGTTGCTCCGATGGCGAATTCTCGATTCTCCTCTCTGCGTTCTCCTCCCTGATTGGTCTACAAAGTGTGGGTGCTTAATATGCATATATTTATTTAACAATAAGTTTTGGCCACAAATGTCTAAATTCTGAACTTCACAGATCAATGTTGCCTGAGTATGTTGAACAAAATAAAAACAGGCCCAACACGCGTACTCAAACCCACTCAAACAAAGCTAAATTAACAAATTATCCAGCGGATGCAACCGAAAGATATGTTAACTCGTTTGTGCCGTACTTTGTTCGTTCTTTTAATAGTTCTTAGGCGTGTTTATCTGGTAGTATTTGTCATTGGCCATTTTATATCCAGTTGAAAGTGCTATGTTGACTTACCTTTGCTAGCTATCTTTGCTATTTTGGTGAATAAACGATTTATTTATATTTATATTATATACACGTATACCGGGTTGCGGACGAGCTGCAAAATTAGTGTTTTTTTTTCAAACGCGAGAAAGGAGAAGTCAGAGTAGCAAAAACGGTAATTTGTACGATAATCGAGAGTTCAGAAGCTAGAATTCGGAACGGAGAATTCGGATCAAAAATGCAACTTTTGTGAGGACATGTTGTGGTTCGCCTGATGTCACGATGATCCGATCGAGACCCCGCACCGCTCGAGGCGATCGGATAAATGCAGCCGCCAAGAGGGGAGAATTGGAATAAAAGATCACAACCGTGACAGTGGCCAGAGGGTCATATTATATAGTAAGTTAGTAAGTAATTTATTTCTGACCCGCCATTTGAAAAGCGGACTATGTAAAATAAAATAAAATAATTAAATAAAACACAACAAATACAATATACAATTTATGCTTTTATGATTGGGTTAGTGCGTTATAGAAGTGTGTTCAAAACCTCCAACAGGACGGCGGTAGGTATTCTGAACGTCATTCTAGAATAAATAGTGAAAATTTAAAAAATCCCTTTACAGAACCCAAATAGTGCGGTGTATACAGCTAAATGATACAAAAATAAGTTTGCTTTTCAGTTACACATTCAGATAATCTTTCAAGTTAACCTGACCTGACCTGGTCATTTTTGTTACAGTGCCTTCTTCACGAGTCAGATCTGATGGACAGATTGACAATCCACTTTAGTCCGTCGCAAGTTGTTGGTGTAACCATCCATGGTGAAGCTAGCGTATGCAACGGATACCACGAGAAGAGTCTCTCAGGCTTCAGGACCAGAGTTGGATATACCTTTGCCGAAGCCGGAATCCAGTAAGTAGTTCTAACTAGAAAATCTTAAAGGGCCCCTCGCACCATTTACTATTCAACTTGCAGTATTTTAAAATACTTGAATACTTTAAAACTAGGTTGTGCTCTCAACAAATAATCCACGGTTTTGGCTGTTGTGAGCCTTTTCCGAGACCCTTTGACTGCGAAAACAGGGATGGAAAAAATTCTCGCAGACAACCGGTGACAGCGTGATACAAATTGAAAGTAGCAAAACACGGCAAGCAAGAAAATCATCGTGTTTTTGTTAGAGGGGTGAATGTACCGTAGGAAATTGAGGGTCTCCGGCTTTGGAAATATATGGAGTGATTATGGAAGTAGTGTGCGTTAGTATTATAGGTAAGACGGGTCCTTTAAGGTAGGGGGGGGGGGGGGCGAAACCGGACCAACCCGTGCATTGGACCTCTCGTCTTAATTCTTCGATCTAATCCATTCAGAAAATCCCCTCTAGATGCCATTTATTTATTGCACATCGGGCGAAACTTTTGTATTTGTTACGCCAGAGACAACGGAGAAAAGAGCTTGAGAAGTTTTTACATGCTCTCTTGAAATTCTGACACCTGTTATTATAGGGATAGTGTCGTAAGTCAGCAGGATAGAAGAGGAGTGTTGAAACTTCCTGCTTTTCTTCTGCCAAGTTTCCGTTTTCTCCCGAATTCCGAGTGAACTACTAGCTAAAAAAGAAAATTCAGGAACGAATCCAACGTATCTCCTTATCCCCATAAAAAAAATATCTAATCAACTTTAAATAAAACTTTGACTAAACAAAAAATAAAGTCCGGTTACAACCGGATTCCGGACTAATTATATGTCCGGGTAAAAAATGATTGTCATATACAGACTCAGCGTCTCTTCTTACCCCTAAATATGTCATCTAATCTACTTCAGATAAAAACTTTTGCTTTTAACAACCGGGCGAACTAGTTGTCCTGCTAGAAAATGATCGTGTTCAGCATGTCTTCTTACCCTTAAATCAAACATTTAATCAACTTCAGATGAAACTGTTACTTTCAACCAACTTACTTTCTGGTTTTGGCTGGATTCCGGGCGAACTACTTGTCCGATGACAAAATGGTTTCCACCATCGTCTTCAGCATGTCTACTTACCCCATAATCGACTATTACGTTATCTGTCTATAAATAATTCATTTGCCCCTTAATTGAAACCCCCTCCCCTACCCCCAAAATGTAGGGCAACAGAGCCCATCTACACTTGACGTTACTCTTGACCCAAAGAATCCTCACACCAAGTTTCATCAAATTTAGTATCTTCTAACGAAGAAAGCTACGAAGTTGGTTTATCAATAAACGGTTTGATTTGATTTGAAAATATCTCATTCCCTTCGAGAGTTATAGCGTGCATAGATGGACAGACGGACAGACAGACACACGGACAACTTTTGCGATGTCATAGGTATCCCGCCACTTACGTTTCGGGATCCCAAAAAAATCAGTGTGGTTTTGTTAGAGGGGTTTAAATGTACCGTACGAAACTGGGGTCTCCAGGTTTAGAAATATATGGATTAATTATGGAAGTAGGTTGCGTTAGTATTATAGGTCAGAAAGGTCCTTTAAGAATTAATTAATGCAGTTACGGGAGTAGGTTGGATTGGACATAGAGACCACGGGTCTTTAATTTAATAAGTTCAACATTTTACCGATCTTTTCGCAGCATTCTGGAAACCCACCGTTTTTCCAGAAGGTAATGTACAATTTGAGAAGGAGTTGTGTCGTATCCCTGAAAAAAAAATCATAAGTAAAGTCACTTCGTTGAAACAAAATAAACAGAGCTTTGTCTTGCTTTTCTTTATTGATAGTTTATTTACGAATTTGATTGTTTTATTTAGAAATTTGATACGAGATACGGTATGTAATTTTGACCTGTCTTTTGTTTATTGATGTAGTTTATTTATGAAATGTTAATGTTATCGGATAAGTAATATTGACCTGTCGAGTTAATTGATAGTGCTTGAAGTGTTTTTATTGAATTAATAATATAATAAAAACATTTATTTCCTGAATAGCTCATATAATTACTTGCTAGCGTCGGATCGTCACACAATTATTAGCACGGCTTAAAACTTAATAATTTACTTCTCAATGATTACCTTAAAATATGTATATGTATATTCAATTAATAACGAATATATCACAGTTCAGAATTAAAATGGTTTACGAAATATGGTACAAATGACGAAAAATACCGGTCAGTAGGGTAGATATCGGGGCGAACAAGTCTGGTACAATTACGGGTTGCAGCACGAAGCCTTGTTTCAGGTCGAGTCTGGTTTGGGACTTCGTAATCTGGTAGGAGAGATCTATGAAGATCAGAGGACAAGCATTTACGTCCAAAATCCGTTGTCAACTTGTGTCGTCTTTCAGACAGAGTAGAGAGACCAAGCCTGTCTAGACCCGCTTCATACGAAGTGTATGTTGGGCCTAGCATGATCGTCACTGCTCTCTTCTGAATCTCTTAAAGCACAATGGACACTTCTAATGCTTTACTTTGTATAAAATGCTTCACAAATAAACATTTCCGACTTTCTTTAGAAGGCGCTACGAAAATCGGCCGTTTTCTTGTTATCCCTTGTCTTTACCTCTCTGGCATTTTGGCGATCCAAATCTTAGGAGCTGGAGTATCGTGGCAGGAAATTCAAAAACTTACACCAATGCTTGATAGAAAAGGATATATTTGAGATGTCACCAAAGTCAAGCCGCAAATGCAGTTTACCTGATTGTTCTAGTGTTTCGTCAGAAGTTCCATGGCTTAAAGTGCCTATTAAAAGTTTTTCTTTGTGGAATAGTGTCGTGAAGCTTGATTAGCTTGCTTTATAAAATGTACCAGAATATGCAATAAGCTTATAAAAAATAGCATAGCTACAAAAATCATTCAAAAATAAATAACCTATTCAAATCTGAATTATACAAGCTGATTTATGCATAAAATCAAGATCTACTAAGTATTATAAGAACCATCACTTTTATCTTTGTCCAAGCTAGTAAATTGAGCATGTACTGGCCCAAAAAATTACGCTTTGAAATATATCAGAGAGGAAACTGTTGAAGAAGCTGCTGATCTAGGGGGTAAGCATTGTTCCTAGATTGTTACAGAGTGGGATTGGGGTAGTTTGATGTGCCCATTGAACTTTAAGTCTGTCCCTCTGCCCATTATTAAGTCCCCGATGCCACACTGCACAAGAATATCTACGTATGGACGGATATACGTACAAACAATGACCGCATAAGTCTTGGTGAAAGACCAAACCTACGAAGGATAGAATACGATTTAAGGAGTGGGGCTGCCTTCTTGAGAATCATATCAACGCGGGAATTCCACTTCAAATCATTATCTAAAATAACACCAAGAAGTTTTAAGCTATCTCTACATCCAGACCAATGCTTTCCATAACTGGAAGATCATTCTTAAGAAAAGAAGCTCTTAATACAAAACTCTTAGTAGAACTGACTGACAATTTAACATCAGCCAGGTCGTTCTTCATTATATCACATATAGTTGAAAGTGTTTGCTTGGTCTGGATTGGAGGGGTAGTTCGAAATGATAAAGACGACAGATCGACAGATCGAATTGACGTATCCAAAGATATTATGGATTAAATCATCATTTATTTATTTATGCAACTGGTGTAATCTTCTAGACCTATTATTGCTAGCTGTCATATGGCTAAACGCCAATTGCCCCTCTAAGAAGATTAATGTAGAAGATACGTCATCTACTTAGCAGGCTAGAGTCTAGTTCCTTATCGGAATTAACCAAATAAATCGCTCTGTCAACTAAGAACGGCCGTGCACCACCACCCATCGAAAGAAGAAAAGCTCTCAAGAATGCCTATTACTAGAAATAGTCTTTTCGCGATAAAAATAATAATAGTTTATTTTTAACCCACAAAACGAACAAGACGAAAACAGTGGAGTACAAAAGAAAATAGACAGACATAATTATGGAAACACAACACATACAAATAAAATCTACTCAAATAGTCATACAGATGAATAAGCCCATGAGAGGGCGACAGACGCGCTTGCGCCGTTTCGGACAGTTTTCTGTGGAGAATAGTCAATTTCTCCGTAATATCCGGTTCAAGTTCTTTTAAAGTTCAATGGGCACATCAAACTACCCCAATCCCACTCTGCAACAACCTAGGAACAATGCTTACCCCCTAGCTCAGCAGCTTTTTCAACACTTTTCTCTCTGTGATATTTCGGAGCGTAATATTTTGAGCCACTACCTGCTCAATGTACTAGCTTGGACAAAGATAAAAGTGATGTTTCTTATAACACTTAGTAGATCTTTATTTTATGCATAAATCAGCTTGTCTAATTCAGATTTGAATAGGCTATTTGTTTTTGAATGATTTTTGTAGCTACGTTACTTTTTATAAGCTTATTGCATATTCTGGTACATTTCATAAAGCAAGTTCATCAAGCTTCACAACACTATTCCACAAAGAAAAACTTTTAATAGGCACTTAAAACATGGAACTTCTGATGACACACAAGAACCATCAGGTAAACTGCATCTTCGGCTTGACTTACTGGTGACATCTCAAATATATCCTTTTCTATCAAGCATTGCTGGGAGTTTTTGAATGTCCTGCCACGATATCCCAACTCCTAAGATTTGGATCGCCGAAATGCCAGAGAGGTAAAGACAAGGGATAACAAGAAAACGGCCGATTTTCGTAGCGCCTTCTAAAGGAAGTCGGAAATGTTTATTCGTGAAGCATTTAATACAAAATAAAGCATTAGAAGTGTCCATTGTTCTTTAAGTATAAATATTATCCGGAAAGCCAGTAAATATCCGTAGCGAGTACTTACTAATAATTCTAGAATTTCTTTGCCAAGGAGGGAGAGAAAAAAAAATACAAAACGAAAGTATGAGGATTGCATAGCTTTAAAATCTCTTTTCTTTAGAACAGGATAAAGACCAGATAGAAAAATAATAGAATGGTCACAGAAAGACGGGTATAGCTTGTCAAGATCTTTCCGATTGTATTTTCCCTTTTAGCAAGAATTTTTGAATAACCCAATTGAATTTTTAATCTGCGGTCGGAAACCGCCCGGGATCGGAAAAACGAATATTTTTAGTAATGGTAATACCCAACCACCGCTGAGAATCGACACCAGGAATAGAAATCTTCAAGCAATTTAGAGTTGCGGATTGCTCGGAGTTAAAAGCGCATTTTTTTTTTACATGTAAAGAGTTCAATGGTGGAAAAAGAAAAGAAACCTTTGAACAAAAATTTTGGAACTTTTTACAAGAAATTAGTGAAATTTAATAATAATACAAGAAAAGAAACCATTCGATAACTCGCTCCAGATCGGCTAATTAATCGAAGGACCAATAAGCAAAATGGCTCAGAAATATTGTTTTCGGAATTGGAGATTTTCTTGCCGGTGATTGTCGACTCTGTCCAGACTTCCCGCTCTCCTAAGCGGAGTTTGACCTAAAATATCACTTCGCGTGCCATGGTTAAAAAGTGGGAAAAGTCAACGAGACAAGCTAAAAACTTAACGCTAAATGTAATAATAAATAAATAAATAAAAAAATAGTCGGAAAGACAAGGAAGATCTTTTGCCTTATTCAAGGTTCAAGGTTATCTCTATTTACAAACAAATACATCATTAAAACTTTCCGCTGCTGAGAGCAGAGCTCGAGCGCACACGAAAAAAAAACAAGACCAAAGGTTTCGGTGGGATCCCAAAAATTCAATATTTGATCCAGACAATTGGGTCTCGTCTTCGCCAGATCCAGTCTTCGCCAGACTCCTCGAACATTTTCACTATTTTAAATTCAAAAACAGGTTAATCATCTGAGAAAAACAAGTTCAGGTATTGAATCCGCATGTGTGTTTACCCCTATAAGTCATCTCTTTGACGAAAACTTCCTGAGACTTCTGCCAATTTCCCGGTTTCGGCCGAACTCCGGAACTACTTTTCCGGCGAAAAAAGAAAGTACAAAAACGAACTCAGCGTATCTTCTTTCCCCAATATTGAACATCTGATCAACTTCAAATAAAAATTCAACTTATAACACATTTTCCGGCTCCAGCTGGAAATATATGTCCGGGTAAAAAATGATCGTCATACACGGATTCACCATCTCTTTACCCCTAAATCGAATATCTAATCAACCACAAATAAAACTCTAATATTCGGTTTTGGCCGGATTTCGGGCGAACTACTTGTCTGGGTAGAAAATTGTTTTCACATAAGTGTTCAGCATGTCTTCTTACCCCTAAATCCAACATCTAATCAACTCCAAATAAAACTTTTACATTTAGTAAACCTTCCGGTTTTGGCCGGATTCCGGGCGAACTACTTGTTAGGTGAGAAAATGGTTTTCACCATTGTGTTCAGCATGGATTCCTACCCCTAAATCGAACATCTAATCAACTTCAAATAAGACTTTTACTTTTAACAGACTTTCCGGTTTTGGCCGGATTCCGGGCTAACTACTTGTCCGGCGATAAAACGGTTTTCACCATCGTGTTTAACATGTCTTCTTACCCCTTAATCGAACATCTAATCAACTTCAAATAAAACTTTTACTTTCAACAAACTTTCCGGTTTTGGCCGGATTCCGGGTGAACTACTTTTCCGATGACAAAATGATTTTCACCATCGTGTTCAACATGTCTTCTTACCCCATAATCAACTATCACATTATCTGTTGAAAAATATTTCATTTGCCCCTTAATTTAAAACCCCTCCCCCACCCCTAAATGTAAGGCTAAATAGCCCACCTACGAACTTGACCTTACTCTTGACCCAAAGAATCCTCACACCAAGTTCCATGAAAATATCTCATTCCCTTCGAGAGTTACAGTGCGCACAGACGGACGGACGGACAGACGGACAACTTTTGCGATGTCATAGGTAAAATAACTTCATCATGACGAATCATACCCAATAATATCCATCCGCTAAATAATCATACAGCTAACCGAAAGCAAGGCCAAGGCACAGTCACAGTTAAAGAAAAATAAATGTTTAAAGAAGAAATAACAGTAGACAAGGATAGGAATACCGATAGACCTTAAATATTACTTCAGCCCAAGCTGACTGCGAATCATATTTGATGGTGCAAAACTTGTGTTTCCCACAAGTTCGTGTTTCCAACTTGAGCGGTTTTGAGCCTGAAGAGTACCCCTGCCAAGAAGGGCCGAAATATTGCTCCAATAAAATTAAGCTGACGTATCCGTTTTGCACCATCAAATACGATAGACTTTATATAGATAACAGAATAAGAGAAAACCGGAAAGTGAGAATCACTTACCTAACTTTTGTAACTCTCGATATGTAGTCTTTCAAAATGAAAAACAAAAGTTTGAAACTTCTCATACCATTATTTTTAAAAGAGTTGCCGATGGGCCTTGAAACTTTCGGCAAAGTTTTCAGAAAAGTTTTGTTTGGTAAACTCAGCCTGGCCGAACAAGCAGTAAGAAGTTGTATGTGCGACACGGAACAATGGACAAGAGCGGGGATTTCTGAAGCTTATAATTCCATAGGCGAGCTAATGATAATTAAGTATTGTTATTTAAACGACTCCTTTAAAACTGAAGCGCGAATGTAAAAATTTTAAACAACAACACTTTAGTCAATTCACAAATTATACATGAATGTGAACCAAGTGACCAGTCTGTAAAAATATTAGCCTACTTAATCAGTAATTGAAAGGAAAAGAAAGAAAAATAAACATTCTAGGACACTTTGTGATCCTAAAGTGTAAGTAAAGGAATATCTATGACTTCCGTCTGTCCGTACGTCCATACGTCTGTTACCACGATAACTCTCAGGAGTTGAGATATTTTGTTCAAATTTAGTATATGGATTCTTTGGACCAAAAGGCCAGGTTCGTTGATGGGCTGTAGCCCTATACTTAAGGGTGGGGGTTTAAATTAAGGGGCGACATTTTTTTTAAAGCAAACAAAATGTTCAGTTTAGGGATAAGGAGACCTGTTGAATCCAAATTTGAAATTTATTTTCCCGTCCGACTAATAGTTCGGCCGGAATCCGGCCCAAACGGGAAAATTCATAAAAGCCGAAGTTTCATCTGAAGTTGATGGGGTAAAGAGACATGATGAAATGATCTGTAGATCATTTTCTCGCCCGACAAAGAGTTCGCCCGTAATCCAGTCGAAATCGGAAAAGTAGTAAAAGTGAAACTTTTATCTGAAGTTGATTAGAGGTTTGATATGGAGGTAACGAGACATGCTGAGTCCATTTTTATGGATCTTGCCTTCGGCCAAGTGCCGTATAGCGACCACAGTTTCTGTCCGTCCGTCGATCGGGTGGTTGGGCCAGGTTTTGCGAGTTCGGGCACTTCCGAACAAGCTAGGACAATAAAACCTGGCAGGCATATCAGGGTCTCGACCAGATTAACTTCGCCCGGAATCCGGCCAAACCGGAAAATTTGTTAAAAGTGAAAGTTTTATTTGAAGTTGATTAGATGGCAGATTTAGGACTAAGAAGGGATGCTGAGTCTGTCGGTCGGGTGGTCGGTCCAGGTTTTAATAGTTCGGGCACCTCCAAACAAGCAAGGACGATGAAACTTGGCAGGCATACCGATAAGGGACCCGACCAGATTGACTTTTAAATTATCTCTTCCCCGATCCGACTTTCCTCGGATCCGTGAGTCCGGAAACGAGGAACAAGGGGGAGCAAAAGGGCAATGTCCAGATGTGGTATCGATCCAGACGTCCTCTTTGGTGGAAGACTCGCACACTGGCCCGCTGCGCTATTCAAGCTTGTGTTTAGAGCCGAATGCACGAAACAGCTATACAGTTTAAGGATTTGGGTCCGAACTAATGCTAAACTAAGCTTTTATCTGATTGTGTTTGCTCTTCCCAAGAAAGTAAGCTACTATTTGACGATGCAAAACTACTATTTGACGATATTTCGTGTAAAGTGGGGAGGTATACTAAGCCTGCCATTCTCTGTTCTTAATGGTGTTCGATAGGGTGGTGTCCTTTCTCCTTTATTATATAACCTGTATGTGGATGAACTAAATGTTTCGTTGGCTAATATTGGTGTTGGTTGCTTTGTGCAGGGTTTTTGCTTTAATAACCTTAGCTACGCAGATGACCTTGCCATTCTTGCCCCAACTGTAGCAGCCCTGAACAAGCTTCTGGCTGTCTGTGACCGGTTTGCCGTGGCTAATGATGTAATCTACAATACAAAAAATACTTTTTGTATGGCGTTCATCCCACCTGGCATGTCTCTCAAGCACATACCCACTGCTATCCTATCTGGAGTACCGCTTGTGTTTGTACAGTCGTTTAAGTATTTGGGATATACTTTCTAGAGTTCACTTAGAGACGACCTCCATGTTTCAGTGGTGTCCCGATCACTGTGTGTCCGTGCTAATATCCTTATTAGAAAGTTCTCTAGTTGTGATTCTTGAGTTAAAACTTTCCTTTTCAGGGCTTACTGTACTCCACTGTATTGTTTGTCACTAACCCACTCTACATCTGTGAAATGCGAGAATACTTTTAGGGTTCTTTATAACAATTCATTCCGGTGGCTACATGGTCTACCTTGGAACTGTAGTGCTTCCGGGATGTTTGTCGGTGAGGGTCTTCCTTCTTTTGGGGAACTCAGGCGTCGGTCTATCTTCTCTCTCCAGACCCGGATCCTTCGGTCCAGTAATCCACTCCTTGTGATTCTCTCGGGCCCAAACATGCGGCTATCCTTACCTCTGTGGATGGCATGGAACCGTGAGCTGTATTCAGCATTTGATGTTGGGTAGATTATTGTTTTTAGTTGTTAATATTTATTGTTAGTTGTTTAGTATGGCCCAAGTTGGCCGTTTTATTAGATCAAATAAATAAATAAATAAAACGGTAAGTCAGCGACATTTCCTTTTCCTTTATTAGAAGAGGACCCTTGCCAAGAAGGGCCGAAATATAGCTCTAATAAAATGTCGCTGACTTATCCGTTTCGCACCGTCAAACATGATTCGAAGTCAGCTTGGGCTGAAGAAACATCCAAGTAAGCTACTTCTGTCCTAATTATATTTTGATACTGTTCCAGATTGGGACTCTAAAACCAGATTAACTTGGAAATAATCACTTCCCAGATACCGCCATAGTGGGGGGAGTGGAGGGATATGGAAATCCGGAAACTACCAAACGCATAACTTTGGAAAGGGTAATCAGAAATGCATGAAACTTGACATATGTGAGTGTTTCGGATATTCAGTTTCAGATCTGGACCAGATCCGATACCGGGGGGGGGGGGGGTAGCTGGAGGAGGGCACTGTAAATCTCGTGAAACGCTTCATACATAAGCTAGGACAATGAAACTTGGAAGGCATATGAGGGAACCGACCAGATTAACTTAGCAATAGTCACTTCCCCGATCCAGCCATCGCCGGAGGGGGGGGGTGGAGGGATGGGGAATCCCGGAAAATTCATAAAACCCGAAGTTTTCATCTGAAGTAGATTAGATGTTCGATATTGGGGTAAAGAGACATGATGAAATGATCTGTAGATCATTTTCTCGCCCGACAAAGAGTTCGCCCGGAATCCAGTCGAAACCAGAAAAGTAGTAAAAGTGAAAATTTTATCTGAAGTTGATTAGAGGTTTGAAATGGAGGTAAGGAGACATACTGAGTCCATTTTATGGCACTTGACCTTCGGCCAATTGCCATATAGCGATCGCAATTTCTGTCCGTCGGTCGGTCTGTCGATCGGGCGGTCAGTCCAGGTTTTGCTAGTTCGGGCACTTCCGAACAAGCTAGGTGGATGAAACTTGGCAGGCATGTCAGGGGCCCTACCAGATTAACTTCGCCCGGGATCCGGCCAAACCGGAAAAATTTTTAAAAGCGAAAGTTTTATATGAAGTTGATTCAATGGCAGATTTAGGACTAAAAAGAGACGCTGAGTCTGTATATGACAATAATTGTTGACCCGGATATATAATTCGTCCGGAATCCGGTTGAAACCGGAAATTTTGTATAAGTTAAAGTTTTATTTGAAGTTGATTAGAGGTTCTTTATAGGGATACAGAGAAGGATAAACGCTGAATTCGTTTCTGAAATGTTTTTTTTTTCTAGACAAGTAGTTTTCTCGGAATTCGGCCGAAACCAGAAATTTGGCAGAAGTAAAGCAAGAAGTTTCGGTCAGTATCGTCAAAACAGATATGGTTTATAAAGCTATATTTGAACTTGGTTTTCTCAGATGATGAGCCTGGCGAAGACTGGATCTAGCGAAGACAAGACCCAATTGACTGGATCAAATATTAGATTTTTGGGATCCCATCGAAACCTTAGGTCTTGTTGCCATAGTTGGAGAGAAGGAGAGCTTAAAAATACATGGACAATTTACATAAAAGTCATCAGTTAAACCTGGTGGAAGGCTGTTAAACGGGAAATAGATACGATGAATCTGAAAACGTTTTATTCGCGCCTTGAATTCACTGTTTGTTTAGAATCATCGGTGGAAGTTTAAGAATGAACCTAATACTCTTGATTACTATCTCTTCTTGCCGATGCAAGATCTCCTGTATCTCTGGGTACCTAGCGGAAGAAAGGCAGAAGTGGTGTCACAACTGCAGCGTCATGACGTGCATTAATTAAAGGAACCCTCGGTGGAATCATCGGTGGAAGTTTAAGAATGAACCTAATACTCTTGATGACTATCTCTTCTTGCCGATGCAACATCTCCTGTATCTCTGGGTACCTAGCGGAAGAAAGGCAGAAGTGGTGTCACAACTACACGTCATGACGTGCATTAATTAAAGGAACCCTCTTCGGGCACGCCGCGCCTTTCTAGCGCACGGCCCGCTGGCGAATAAAACGACAACGAAGAGTCCGCTGTACTATGAACTTCAAATAAAACGCAACTCAGGTCTATCTTCTGTTTTGGACTTTCCAACCCTTTGCGTCCAGAGCCATTTCTTCACGAAAAGATCATTTCTAGGAAGAGTTGTGCTTGTAAAACTCAACTATTCAAATCCTGTGTCAATCAATCATCGCGATCTTTGTCTAACTTAAAGGACCTGTCTTCCCTACAAAACTAATGCACCCTACTTCCATAACCACTCCATATATTTTTAAACCCGGAGACCCCAATTTTGTATGGTACATTCTAACCCCTCTAATGAAACCACGCTGATTGTCTCACTTGCAGTGCTTTGCTACCACCGGTGTGTATCACGTTTCCTTCAGAACAAGACCTAAAGGTTTCGATGGGATCGCGAAACTCTGATATTTGATACAGACAATTGGGCCTTGTCTTCAATCAGTCAATCAATCATCGCATTTATTCCTGAATATCTGTTTCACACATGATAACATAGGACTGTCAACTTAAACAAAATATAATTGATATATACAATTCGTTTTAAAACTTGTACGACTTCATAACTTGTAACAAAATTAAACGGTATGTCAACATAAAAAATAAACAAAATTAAACGGTACAAAAAATATAAAATATGTAATATTAGATTAATTGTCAAAATATTTTACGTGTCTTCACTTGTTAAAAAACTTCACAAAATATGGCACAAATGAGTTAAGGAATCTATCAGAAGAGTGACTAGGTGGGTTTTGTAGCGTTACTTTATTTGCCGTTCTGGTGCGTGCTTGTTCACCATTTTTTACTGCGTATTCAGGCAGAATCCCCCTGTGCTTTTCTGTTGACAAACACTTCCTTCTGAAATTCATGACTGAGTCATGGCGCCGTTCTGATAGGAGTTGTAATCCGAGTTGTTCTCGGCTTGTTTCATAATTAACGTATTCATATCCAAGTATTATTTTGCCGGTCTTCGCCAGATCCAGTCTTCGCCACGCTAATAATCTGAGAACACTTTCAGATATACCTCTATAAGCCATATCTTTTTAACGCACTGACCGAAACTCCCTGCTTTACTTCTGCCAAATTTCCGGTTTCGGCCGAATTCCGAGCGAACTACTTGTCCAGCAAAAAAAGAAAAAAATCAGAAACGAATTCAGCGTATCTCATTATCCCTATAACGAACATCTAATCAACTTCAAATAAATTCTAACTTTTAAAAATAATCCGGTTTCAACTGGATTCCGGACAAATTATATGTCGAGGGTGAAAAATGGAGTCATATACAGACTAATCGTCTTTTCTTGGCCTTAAATCTGTCATCTAATCAACTTCAGATGAAACTTTCGCTTTTAACAAATTTTCCGGTTTGGCCGGATTCCGGGCGAACTAGTTGTCCTAAGAGAAAATGGTTTTCGTCATCGTGTCCAGCATGTCTTCTTACCCGATAATCAAACATCTACTCTACTTCAAATAAAACTTTTAATTCTAACCAACTTTCCGGTTTTTACCAGATTCCGGATTCCCACCCCTAAATGTAGGGCTACAGCGATCTACGAACTTGACCTTACCCTTGACCCGAAGAATCCTCACACCAAGTTTCAATCTCATTCCCTTCGAGAATTATCGTACTGACAGACGGACAACTTTTGCGATGTCATAGGTATCCCTCCGCTTACGTTTTGGGATCCCAAAAACCGGTTATGTAAATTGTTTCCCTGTTTTCGCTACACATCAACGGGTCTCGGAAAAGGGCTAAATTAGCCAAAACAGTGTGTTACTCGTTTAAAGCACAGCCTAGTTTTAAAGTATTCAAATATTCTAAAATACTGTTAAGTTTAAGAGTAAATAGTGCGAGGGGTCCTTTAAGGAAATAACAAACCCCTTCAGTGGATTTTCCAGATCGTGATTTCGTTCGCCTTAGAAGGCACACTGAGGCAATCGTCATAAGAAATTCTCGAGGAAATTCTAAGCTTGGGGAAATAATGAATCGAGCAATTAAGGTAAAGGAGTGGATCGTTATTACGAGCAGTGGATTTCCTTCCATTTTCCTTGAATTTCTTGAATTTATGAGTCGGTTTTATGAATGATAGATGGAAGTGGAAAGGGAAAAGGGATTTTCAAAAATCTTCTGTGGTTTTCCAGTGTATTTAAATGAGTTAATCTATGTGGTGGAAATAATGGGACAAACCATTACCAATCGAAAGGGATGAATAGGCTACTTTTAACATTACGGCTCTACCCCAGGGGTGTTACTAGCAAAAATGTTTGGGCGGGGCATGGTATTTAAAAGAAAAAGACATTTTTTTAAGAAACAAGGCCGAAGGTTTCGATGGGATCCCAAAAGTTTAATATTTGATCCAGACAATCGGGTCTTGTAGAGATCCAGTCTCGCAAGACTCCTTGAAAACTTTACTAATCAAATTTAGAAACAGATTAAGGCAAATGTGATCATCTCAGAAGACCAAGTTCAAGTATGGATTCAGCATGTGCGTTTACCCCTATGGCCTGCATCATATCTGCTTTGACGAAAGTTCCTTCCTCACTTCTGCCAAATTTCCGGTTTCAGCCGGATTCCGGGCGAACTACTTGTCTTTCAAAAAATTGAAGTTCAGAAATGGATTCAGCGTATCTCCTTACCCCTTTGTCGAACCTCTAATCAACTTCAGATAAAACTTCATGCCTTTAACAAATTTTCCGATTTCAGCCGGATTCGTGGCGAACTATGCGTTCAGGTAGAAAATGATTGTCATACACAGATCAGCATGTCTTCTTACCCGCAGATCGAACACCTAATGAAATTCACCTAGTGAAATTCACAACAAATTTCCCGATTTTGGCCGTATTCCGGGGATCTACTTGTCCGGCGAGACAATATTTTTCATATTCGGATTCAGCAGGTCTCCTTACCCTTCAGTCGGCCATCTAATCAACTTCAGAGAAAACTTTTACTTTTAACAAACTGTCTGGTTTTGGCAGGATTCCGGGCGAACTACTTGTGCGGCGCGAAAATGGTTTTCGTATTCGTGTTCAGCATGTCTTCTTACCCATTAAAAACATTTGTTTGTCCCTTAATTTGAAACCCCTTCCCCTCCCCTAAATATGCAGGTATGTGGCCCCTCTACGAACTCAACCTTTCTCTTGACCCAAAGAATCCTCACCAAGTTTCATCACAATATCTCATTCCCTTCGAGAGTTATCGTGCTGACAGACGGACTGACAGACGGACAACTTTTGGGAAGTCATAGGTATCCATCCACTTACGTTTTGGGGATCCCAAAAACGACTGATTTTCAGGGAAATAGGGGTCTGTGATAACTTTTGTCAAGGGGTGGAAGCTTGTGAATACGGGGTAGAGAGTCTGGTACCCGAGCAAAATAGGAGTATAGCGACTAGACCTTCCTGGCATTGGAGACGGGCCTTACTCGTCCCGCCGCTCATTATGCTAGGGATATATTCAAAGCGAGACGAACTTGCGGGCTTCGTAAATTTCAGGTACAGCTAAGATGCGGCCTGCACACATAGATCAGTTTTCGGGATATGGAGTTATCGGAACCAGCGCTGGTGCACGACTAATTGAGTTTCAGTAGGGACGTTCTCAATCGCTAGTGGTGCTAGTGTCGCTAACATTCGAGTGTGTGTCACTTTTTTCATGTTTTGGCACTACTTCGGAAGTAGTGTACTTCCCAGTGTTGTTTTGTCTGTCTGGTACAGTACTGTTGATCTTCAGCCAATCCTTGCCTGAACCGAGCTATACCCCCACATAACTTGGCCCCCCCCCCCCTCCCACACAGGCCCATTTGGGCTTTCCTGCAGTCAGAAGTATCAGCTACATGTATAACGGATTTTAAGAGGGTTACAAAAGGTGTTCATGTAGTTTAGCATATAACAGTTGGTTTGTATAATAAAGAGTAGTAAACTAAAAAACTAAAAACTTAACTAAACTAATCAATGAGTTTAATTGCGCTGGGACAGATGCTTGGTTCAGACGAGGCTGACACCTGATACATAAAATGCAAATAAAAATATATATTAAAAACATTAAAGGGACTTGAATGAATCGATAAACGTCAGCAATTGTCCCGATAGGCGAAGTGGCGGAAAGTTCAAACGTGAATCAGGAGGGATATATGCCGCACTGTCTAGTGTGTACCTTGGTTGGCCTCGTCTTCGTCTTACTTAACCTGCCGTTGATACACTTGATGACGGCAGTATGTGTTCGTGCGTGCTCAGAACATGTCCTAAAGATGTCGCTTCTTCTCACTTTATTTTTTTTTATTCAAGGCCCGACACTTCGTCTTTCGTCCAGCGCATAGAACAGGAAAAAACGGCAAAACAACAAGGGGAGACTACGGATAATCGAGGATTCTTCGCTAAATACGTGAGTAGTTTACTTTCCAATCAACTTGATTTGTGATCAGCCTGGTTTGCGACCAGCCTTGTTTTTTACCAGCCCGGTTTGCAACCAGCCTGGTTTGCGACCAGCCTGGTTTGCGACCAGCCTGGTTTGCGACCAGCCTGGTTTGCGACCAGCCTGGTTTGCGACCAGCCTGGTTTGCGACCAGCCTGGTTTGCGACCAGCCTTGTTTGCGACCAGCCTGGTTTTTTGCCAGCCCGGTTTGCGACCAGCCCGGTTTGCGACCAGCCTGGTTTTTTACCAGCCCGGTTTGTGACCAGCCCGGTTTGCGACCAGCCCGGTTTGTTACCAGCCCGGTTTGCGACCAGGCTGTAAACGGAGACTCCAAATGGAAACACAACACTTAAGTATTCCTTCAGCCAGGAGAGTAGCCAAAATTCCAGGTGGGAGGCGGGTGCCAACGCCCTGCCGCCCATTTCAGCTTTTCGTAAAATTTGTGATAACTGCAAGTTTTGGAGTAGTCGAATCTCCGAGCTGAGGGGCGGTTTGAAGGGTTTGGGTATGGGAGGTGACTACCTCGAAATATACGACTGGCGGATGTTCGGCAACGCTCAAGAGTCATACCATTTATTGTGTTGTCTTTTGTCCTTGCGTTTGTGCCAGTAAATAGCTGGGGTTGATGACTTGGTATGTGAAGGTGTTGAGGATCTTTATTTTTTTATTTCAGTGTTTATTTTTTAATAGTTTATATTTAGTTGTTTAAAGAAAATGTAGTTAAAGATATTTTTTAAAAGATCCAAATGAGAGAATTAATTTCCAAATATAAGGGGCGAAAAATCGTAAATAAAATATGGGTTAATTTAAAAAGTTAGGTGACGTGAATAGTTAAAATTGGGTAAAAATGTATTAAAAGTAACGTCACTGAGGGATGGAGGAGTAGCCACAAAAAGTACGAAATATGATTTCTTAGCTTTTAAGTAATATAAAAATAAGTTAAATTACAAAAGATGCTAAGAGTCATACCAGTTGGAAACAATAGTCAAGTAACGCAGCACCGCATGCGGAAATTCATACAAATTTAAAGAAACATTAAAGCTATAGTATTTGTGATGTTAAGGGGAACGTCAATCGTAATAAAGTTAATTCGCTTTCGCAATAGGCCTGCCTGCAGCAGTTTTTGACGGCTGGATAGTACAGAATGAAAATTAGAGCCGCAGTCGAATTTTTTGAAATGATTTCGGGGCAAAACACTACTTCCCCCCAATAAAGGCTAGCTTCTATTATGGCCCAAGCCCCGAAATTTCAAGCCTAAAATCCGGAATGAAAATACGCGCCCTTCCAGTAAATAAGCCTGCTATGAAGGGCGCCGCACGTGAAATTTTGTGCAACCCCTTATGATCCGGACATCTTTTCGGATCCCAAATGAAAGTAAGGGCCACGTATCGTAGGTCCCTCCTTGTTCACGACAAACTGTGTTAGACATTTGGCTGGAAGTTGGGCTGGAAGTGCTTTCAGTTCGACATTTTCAGAATTTTTTTTTTACTGATTATCCAGAAATTTTTTTTTAAACAGAGTAGACTTTGTTCAGAATTTATAAGAAAAAAAACGAAATCAAACTAGGAAAAAAAAAAAAAAAAAAACGACAAAACCAAAGTGTTGCTCTCGCAACACAATGAAGTGTTGCAATCATAAGGCCCGACATTAGATATTTCTTCATTGCTGACCGAACCAGTTTATTTCTGAATCTCGCTCTGGATAAAAATTCTTATTTATTTATTTATTTCCCTCAGAACTGAGGAATACAGAATATAATGTAGAAGACAGAACTATGCCTAAACCATCTGGTCCATTCAGTGACGTATAAATATCATAAAAAATACAAAGTGATCAAATTCTTTTCTGTTAATATACGAAGGATCTTTGCATGGAGCTAACAAATTCGTGGGAATGTGCGCAACAAGCAAAATCAGTCTTATTTTACCAAAATCGAAAGATATTGGTACACAACAGATCGTGTTCAACCTTGGGTTAAAACTGCACGCTGTCGGGTGAACTTCATGATTTGATAACTGCCTTTTGTCGATCTTGGAAGCTCAATCCGACATTCATTCTTCTCAATCAGTCAATCAAGTTTAATCCAAATAGCTAGAAGTGGAATACAACTTTACGAAATATACATAGGCACGAACAAATTAACTAATACACTTACAAGATTTTACCAGAAATGAATGATGGGGTGAAACTACGTAAAAATTGGGCAGAAGGATTAGCAGGATATTGAGAAAACTGATTGCCAGTATTCCTCTCGGACCGACGCACGGAAGACTGGAGGGGAGGGGGGAATAGATGGGCCATCTGGGGACAACACATTATCTTAGCTCCAAACTTATTTGAAAGAGTATTTCTGCGTTCAGTTAATTTATGAACGTCAAGTTTAATGAGAGCCTCTTCATATGAAGCATTATGATATTATGATCTTCTCATTCTGATAAACAGACTAGAGCCTGCCTCTTGATGTAAACCTTGCAAGCTCGAGACATAATGACCCATAATGTAATTGTCTAAGAGCGTGTTCCACCCTTCTAACAACAATAACTATTAGTTACTATTTTCGTTCCGACCTCGTAAAAAGTTACTACGCTGACCGTCCAGCCTTCTCGAAATAGTAACTTTTTTTCTTGCCATGCTCGGGAGCGTAGTAAGCGTGTTAACTACGCATCTCTGTAACGTGATTGGTCGGATTCGCCCGTGGCATGATATTTTGCTGGAAAATAGAAAAATCGCTCCAGCCTTGACGGCAAAAAGCCAGAATTCGTGACCTCATGCGTAGTAACTACGGTAAGTAGGGTGGAACACGCTCTAAGTCACATACGCTCGAGGCCCTCGAACCGCCAATGTCCACCCAGTTTCTTGGTGACCCTGAACTAGCCATACTGACCTTACCCGGCGCACTCCCAGCCTCCCATTTAAGTTTGCGGGAGGAGCGCCCTGTTAAGGTCAACTTTTGTGTTCGCGCAAAACTTGAACAAACGTCTAACTTGAACTCCTAAACCCCCTAAGCCGAAATCCTGAAACAAACGTTTACTTGAGAATCAAGTATGGAACAACGGCTTTAATCTTCTAGGCAAATCGTCTTTAGATTAATATTACAACGTAAGGATTTCTATTTTCGCCGATGTCTGAATGTTTCTGAATACGGTGAAGGTCAGACTTATGCATACGGCATTGTCTTTTCCTTACTCAAGCTACTGTCTTCTTTTCGGACATCCGGGTCCCACCTCTCTCATGATGGTCCTGCGCCATCTTCCTTCTATAAACGGTCACCTCTTCCTCCAACGTCTCATATTTACATTCTTCCGTTGTCTGATTTGATTTTCCTCTTCTACTTTAGTGGCTATGTCTGCTTGTGTTCTCTGTTTAGTCTCTTCTTGCTTAAAGAACCATTTCTCTTCGTATTGTTACAAGGCTTGTAGTCAGCCTTGCTTGAAAATCATCTTCGGGAATGTTTAGCTGCGAGGACAACTATCCGACGTCTCTGTGCTGATTATACTGGATCAACCCTTTGTAAGGTTGTCCTTCCGCTCGCTTGTGGGTGCGAGCACTTTGGTACGACGAACTCATCGTCGGTGGTTCTCTTACTCGACTGAATTGTAACTCGGACTTGAACCCACAATAGTTGCGTTTTTTATCGAAGTTTTGTTCGCCGTTCGCTTAGCCGGTTGCTTAATTTCCGTTTTCGAACGTCGTCGAAGTTCACCGTCTGCTTAATTAGTGTTTTTACGACTCCGGTGATCCTAGTCCCGTCGACGTTTCTTCGACGACTCAAGCAAACTTCACGAAGTTCGACGGTCAAAGAAACTGTGACCGGCGACCAAAAACGGTATTTAAGAGACCTTTGAGTTTGAAGGTAACTTCACACTTCGAGCAAAGCGCAACTAATATCAGCTGCTTAGTTGCTGACTTTCACGGGAAACTAGCTGTCGACCCTTTTTTTTAGTTTAATTCTTTAAAGGACCCCTCGCACTATTTACTTTTCAACTAACAGTATTTTAAAATATTTGAATACTTTAAAACCAGGCTGTACTATCAACAGATCACCCACGATTTTGGCTGTTTTAAGCCTTGTCGAGGCCCGTTGACTTAAGTGAAAACAGGGAAACAACTTACATAACCGGTTTCTCTGATGGAAAAACTTCTCGCAGACAACCGTCGACAGCGTGATCACATCGAAGGTAGCAAAACACGGCAAGTGAGAAAGTCTGTGACATTGGGTTGGTCATTAATAATTAATTAGCAGAAGCGATTTTATTCTTAGTTCAGAAAATATAAAGACGTAAAAGAATATCCATTTTCCCTTGGAAACGTAGAATGTCCGGAAAGCTGAGGTTTTGGATATCTGGCTAAAAAACATATATTCTGGCGGGATATCCTGGAAGCTGAAGTTTTGGATCCTGCCAAAAAAACGTATCTTCTTGGGTATTGAGTTTTTTTTTAGGAACGCCTTATGTGGTAGAAAAAACGGAAACTGTGGTAACGGAGAGCAGGAACAGAAGATCTGTTTTCAGGCAGATACGAATTAGAAACTGACCTAGCCAAAGCTGTTGGATTTTCTGGACGTTTTTGTGATACCGATTTATCAATACAGTAAGTCAGCTCGAACTACCAAACGAAAGACTACGATCCCAGATACGCCTTTGAAGAGTCGAGAGATACCCCGTTCGCACGCTGTCGTTATGTCCGCAAGGTGGATTTAGCCCACCGTCAGAATACCGACATTGAACCGGCAACGAAAGGTCCGTCGCGGGACCTCGGAAGTAAAGAGAAACAACTTCATTGGTTCAAGTCAGCGTGGTTTTGTTAGAGGGGTTAGAATGTACCGTACGAAATCGGGGTCTCCGGGTTTTGAAATATACCGAGTGATTATGGAAGTAGGGTGCATTAGTATTATAGGTAAGACAGGTCCTTTAAACCATTCTAGCTTTCTTTATAGCAATTTCTCTTTTTCTCCCATTAATTGAGCTTTAATTAAATAATCGACTCTTTGAGGGTTACTAACGCAGTTTCTGCTGTTTGAAACTTTCTTTTAGGACAACTTTATTTCCTCTTTAATGGTCCTTGGTCCGAAGTTACCAGTTATTTCAGAAATGTAAAATACAAAACAGATTAATCCAAATGTGTTAATCTTGCGGGTACTTCGTCCGTCCGGGTGTGACCGAACAAGATGCAAAACTAAGCTGGCTTTTCAGTGTTAAACTTTAACTTGTAGCCTGTCGGATGAGGTTCAAATTGCGCTGTCTATAAGTGAATCTGTTATTTTCGGGACGCCTCCCATACTCTCAATGTCACTTGGGACGAGACTGTATTGTGAAAGTTTAAAATCCCTCAACATTGTCAAAATAGAACAGTGTATTGAAATTCAAGATGCAAAAGTAAGCTAGCTTTTCAGTTAAACTTTAACTTGGGGGCTCTCAGACGGCCACCTTCAAACTACAAGATCAGAGCAAAATAACTCTAAAAAGTAATGAAGACCTATCCTTCCCATGCATCAAAAATAGGCCTGCGTCGCAGCGCCGCCCAGCTCGCATCGTGACAGAAGCTTCAGCAAACTGTTCGTATGTGCAGTGGCGGACGTAGAAAATTCTAGCAAGGCTAAGACGCGGTGCAAACACCGAGGATCAGATCAGAGCCAGCGCTCGTTAACGACTGTTTGAGTTTCAGTAGGGATGTTCGTGTCCTCTAGTGGAGCTAATGTCGCTGCGATTTGACTGTGTGTCACTTTTTCAAAGTTCGCGCATTACTCTCGAGAGTTATTTTACTCTGTACAAGATGGAATCCCCTACCTAATTCAAGAATCTGAAACTTCTCCATCCTGTACGTAATTCCAGTACTTGCCGGAGTTCGTAGCGCTCTTCGAGAAGTTCGCTATACATTATATACCATTTCCTGCTTTGAATCAAACTTTGCTGTTTATGACAATTAGTGAGGATCTCTTACTCCTTTGACCTCAAATAGCCTAAGTAGTTCCCCGTGACTATCGATAGTCAAGGAACGAGAATCTGTTTTACAACCACATGGTAAATGGGGGTCTGTGTTTGGGGGGAGGGAGGGGGGGTCAAAGGGTTGGGGTATCCTATATATGTTTCCCAAGTTCATTCTACCCATGTGATAAGTGTTGCTAAGAGATTCGTTAAAGGTTGTTTAAGGTTCGTTAAAGTTAAATTTTAAAGTTTAACCGAACAGGGTTGAGACAGGACACTCCAGTTACCCATCGCTTATTTAGTTAAATAGGCTTGAAGATTTTCCTCCGCTATTCGCGCATAATTGATTTGCACCTGTGCTGTATGCTTGACGAAAGCGATTTACACAAGGTAATTGTTCACGCAGTGGTCAGTGATTACGGAGACCACAATGGCGACTGAAAAGCCACGTTTGTGTTGAGGTTCAAATTTTCCGCGTCGTAGTAGAACATTGCATTGTGAGGACGGACGTAGGTTTGCTGTATGTCATCATACTAGAGCGTATAGTGAACAGTTAAAAATATTACTTAAGACAATCTTAATACTCAATACTAATAAAATACTTAATACTAATACTTAATACTACAATCTTAATACTAACCTGATCAGCAAGTACAACTCAAAAATCCAGTCCCACCCGTGGAGCAAAATTCTCAGAGTTTAAGTGTATATGTATGTAATGGGTTCAGTTTTTAGTCAGTCAGAAAGTCTCAGTTTGTAATTGTCGATTTTTGTGTGTGTTTCCTATGAAAGTGTTACGTTTTGCTTTTGTTTTGTTTTGTTTTTCTTTTCGTTTTTGTACTCCGCCCTTTTTATGGCACTTGCCCTTCGGCCAAGTGCCATATAGCGATTGTAATTTCTGTCCGTCAGTCGGTCTGTCGGTCCCGGTTTTGCTGTGTTCGGGCACTTCCAGATAAGCTAGGACGATGAAACTTGGCAGGCATATTAGGGACCGGATCAGATTAAATAAGAAATAGTCGCTTCCCCGATCCGACCATCTAGAGGGGAGTGGGGGGAATCCGGAAAAATGAGGAAAAATTAGATATTTGTAGCTTACGAACGGGTGATCGGATCTTAATGAAGCTTGATATACGGAAGGACCTCGTGTCTCAGACGTTCCATTTTAAATCCAGACCGGATCCGGTGACATTGGGGAGAGTTGGAGGGGAAACCGGAAATCTTGGGAAACGCTTAGAGTGGACAGCTCTGGATGAAACGTGGTGGAAAGAACAAGCACAAGTCCTAGATACCTGACTGACATAACCGGAACGGATCCGCTCACTTTGGGGAGTTGGGGGGTGGATCCAAATTTCTAGTGATCCTGTGAGTTCGGTGCTTCTGATGTGCTAGGACGACGAAAATTGGCAAGCATGTCAGGGTCCCGACCAGATTAAATAGGAAATAGTCACTTCTCCGATCCGGCCATCTGGGGGGAGTGGAGGGAGGGGGGAGCCAAAAAATTGAGCTGTTTTTAACTTGCGAATGGGTGATCTTATCTTGATGAAAGTTTATATTTAGGATGACTTCGTATCTCAGACGTTCCACTTTAAATCCGGACCGGATCCGATGACACTGGGGGGAGCTGGAGGAGGGAACAGGAAATCTTGAGATACACTTAGAGTGGAGGGATCGGAATGAAACTTGGAGGGAAGAACAAGCACAAGTCCTAGATACGTCATTGACATATTCGGACCGGACCTGGGCACTTTGGGGGAGTTGGGGAGGGGGGTCAGGATTTCTAGCGACTCCGCGAGTTCGGCATACTTCCTGATGCGTTAGCTCGATGAAACTTGGCAGGTATGTCAAGGATCCGAACAGATTGAATTGAGAAGAGTAGTTTCCCCGACCCGACCATCGTGGGGGAGAGTGCATGGATGGGGAGTCCGGAATCTAGTAGCATGCATAACTTTTGAACGGGTGATCAGATTTGAATGAAACCTGTCAGGTGGAAAGAGTGATCGCCTCAGATGTTCTGTGTCAAGTCCGATTCGGATCCGATACCTGTGGTGGATGGGGGGGGGGGGGCAGAAAACTGAAGAAACGCTTAAAGCAGAGGGATTGGGACGGAACTTGACGGAGAGAACAAGCATTAGGCCTAGATACGAAATTGACAGAGCCAGATGGTTTCGGGGCTCTGTGGGGGGAGTTGGAGGGGGTTTCCCGGTATTCCGGTAGTCGCGAGTTAGAATAGTTTCAGATGTACTAAGACACGAAAATTTGCAGGCAAATTAGTGACCCGACTTCATTGACTTAAGAACCCGACACAACATATCCCCGGAAACTTCCGTTCCTAGATCCGAGCATTTTTATGGCACTTGAGCTTACTCAAGTGCCATATAGCGATTGTAATTTCTGTCCGTCAGTCGGTCTGTCGGTCCCGGTTTTGCTAGTTCGGGCACTTCCAGATAAGCTAGGACGATGAAACTTGGCAGGCGTATCAGGAACTGGACCAGATTAAATTAGAAATGGTCGCTTCCCTGATCCGACCATCTGAAGGGGAGTGGAGGGAGGGGGAATCCGGAAAAAATAGGAAAAATGAGATATTTTTAGCTTACGAACGGGTGATTGGATCTTAATGAAACTTGATATATGGAAGGACTTCGTGTATCAGACCCCCCATTTTAAATCCAGACCGGATCCGGTGACATTGGTGGGAGTTGGAGGGGGAAACCGGAAATCTTGGAAAACACTTAGAGTGGAGGGATCCGGATGAAACTTGGTGGAAAGTACAAGCAAAAGTCTTAGATACGTGACTGATATAACCGGAACGGATCCGCTCACTTTGGGGGAGTTGGGGCTGAGGAGAAGTCCGAATTTGTAGTGATCCCGCGAGTTCCGTGCTTCCTGATGTGTTGGGACGATGGAAATTGACAGGCATGTCTGGGACCCGACCAGATTAAATAAGAAATCGTCAATTCCCCGATTCGACCATCTGGGGGGGGGGGAGTGGAGGGAGGGTGAAGCCAAAATTTGAGGTATTTTTTGCTTGCGAACGCGTGATCGGATCTTGATGAAAGTTGATATTTAGGATGACCTCGTGTCTCAGACATCCCACTTTAAATCCGGGGCGGATCCGATGTCACTGGGGGGGGGGGGTGGATGAGGGAACCGGAAATTTTCAGAAACGCTTAGAGTGGAGGGATCGGGATGAAACTTGGTGGGAAAAACAACCATAAGTCCTAGACACGTCATCGACATAACCGGACTTTATCAGGGCACTGTGGGGGAGTTGGGGTGGGGTCCGGATTTCTAGGGATCCCACGAGTTCGGCATACTTCCTGATGTCCTAGGGCGATGAAACTTGGCAGGTACGTCAGGGATCCGAACAGATTGACTTGAGAACAGCCGTTTCCCCGACCCGACCATCGTGGGGGAGTGGGTGGATGGGGAGTCCGGAAGTTAGTGGCGTGCATAACTTTTGAACGGGTGATCGGATTTGAATGAAACTTGTCTGGTGAGCTATCGCCTCGGACGTTCAGTGTCACGTCCGGGTCCGTTCAGTGTCACGTCCGGGTCGGGTCCGATACCTGTGGGGATGGTGGGGGGGGGGGTGGAAAACTCAAGAAACTCCAAAAGCAGAGGGATTGGGACGAAACTTAATGGATGGAACAAGCATTAGGCCTAGATGAAATTGACGGAGCCAGATGGTTTCGGGGCTCTGTTGGGGGAGTTGGAGGGGGTTTCCTGGAATTCCGGTAGTCGTGAGTTAGAATAGTTCCAGATGTAAAACGACAACGAAACTTTGCAGGCATATTAGCGACCCGAATTATCTTGACTTAAGAACCTGACACAACATACCCCCGGAAACTTCCGTTCCTAGATCCGAGCATTTTTTGGGGAGCAAGAGAAGAGAAATATGGAAATTGACTTATATAAATTGCGAACGAGTGGTCTGATTCGAGTGAAACTTCATGGGTGATACGAATCGATGGTCCCGACATGTAAAACATGCGTTCGAACCATATGCGACCACGATTAGGGGAATTGGGGGTGAGGGGACTTTTGACATGCAAAAAAACCAAACGGATGGACCGAATGAGATGCAAATTCGACAGTGCCGAGTTTATGCGGCCTAGATTTGTTATTTGGCGTCCGGGCCGGATTCGGCCAAGGTAGGGGGGGGGGGTACTGGGAACTTGCAGATAGGCTATGCTCCAAAAAAACTTGATGGACAGGAACAGGGAATTAAGAGATTGGGCCCGAACCGGCTCCGACAACGTTGGTGGGAGGGGGGGGGGGGTACCGGAACTTTCAAAAAATGCTCAGATTCGAGGGAAACTTGATAGATGGTATAAAAGAAGATGCTTTAGGTGGTCGATTTTTTTTATTCCGAACCAGATTCGGCCACGGTAGGTGGAGATAGAGTGAGTACCGGGAGCACGTCTAGGGATCAAACAAATGGATTTATTGGGATGAAAGTTTGAACAGTCATGTGCATTTGCTACAGACAATCGAGACGATGCCGGAACTGCTCAGAAATGAGTGAAACTAAATATCCTATTTCTATTTCCGAACCGCATTTTCGGATGGCGGGTGTATTTTGTGACGTTCTCATCTACTTTCTTGTACAGCCTACTCGTACAAGTGCCATATGAGCTCGTAGCTCTTGTTTTGAGAAGTGAGGGAAGGGAAATATGGAAATTGACTTCTGCAAACTGCACACGAGTCGTCTGATTCGAGTGAAACTTCATGGGTGATAAGAATCGATTACCTAGACATGTAAAACATTCGTTCGAACCATATGCGACCACGGTTGAGGGAAATATGCGGGGGGGGGGGGGCTTTTGACCTGCAGAAAAACCAAATGGACGGACCGAACGGAATGCAAGTTGGACAGTGCCGAGTTTTTGCGACCTAGATTAGTTATTCTGCGTCTGGACTGGATTTGACCGAGGCACGAGGGGGGAGGCGGAAATTTGCAGATAGGCTATGCTCCGATTTCAGTTAAACTTGATGGACGGGAAGAGGGGATTAAGAGATAAGACATTTATGTTTCCAAGTCCTCTTCGGCCACAGTGGGGGGAGTTGGAGGGAGATTGCCGGAAACTTTGAGACTCGCATAGGGGTCAAACCAGTGCATCAGTTTAAATGAAACTTGGAGTGTAGAGAAAGCATGTACTATAGATGACATATTTTAGTGTCCGAACCGGATTCGAAAACGGTGAGGGGTACCGGAGTTTTCCAATAATGCTCAGATTCGAGTGAAACTTGATAGATGGTATAAAAGAAGATGCTTTAGATTATCCATTTTTGAGTCCTAATCAGATTCGGCCACGGTAGGGGGAGATCGAGGGAGTATCGGAAATCGTGTAGCACGTCTACGGATTAAACGAGTGGATTTATTGGGCTGAAACATGGAAGTTTGAACAGTCATGCGCATTTGCTACAGATAATCCGAGGCGATGCCGGAACTACTCATAACTGAGTGAAAATAAATATCGTATTTCTATTTCCGAACCGCATTTTTGGATGTATTTTCTGACGTTCTCATCTACTTTGTTGTACCACCTACTCGTAACAAGTGCCATATGAGCTCGTAGCTCTTGTTCTTTTTTAATTGACGGGTGATACATAAATAAATATATATTTCAATGTATTCAGTTAAATGTAAGAAAAATAAGTTGGATTAGCAGTTACACATTAAGGAGAGGCTCCCTAGGACGGAAGGGCGCCCTTCCTGCGGGAGTTGTAATTGTTTTAAATTTTTTATTTTTATTTTTAGTATTTTTGGTTTAGAAATATTTTGCTGCTATAGGTATAGACTAAAATGGGTTTTAAAGTACAAGGTTAAAATGAAGACCAAATATAGAAAATAGTTTTTATAAGGAGTGAACTGATAGACAAAAATACTCCTCAGCCAGGATTTGATCTATCAGTTCACTACTTATAAAAATGTTTCCATCTCAAGGGCGACTTCCCTATTAAAATTCTATATTTTATTTTCACCATGAGACCCCGTATTGTGGGTCCTCGTATGTACCCTATACGTGGCTCCGACAATGGAGTCCTAGACTTCTAATTTATATTCGAAAAAATGATTATGGTTTATTGGTCACGGTACAAGTCCCTTGTGTAAAAGTGCCATCTATGTATAGAAAATAGTTCTAAAAAGCAAATTTATTATATATCTTGGATTTGAGTAGCCTACACGAATTATTCCGACTCAGCCAAGGGATTTTAGGATTTTTTTTCAACTTGAACTCTAGTAGTGACGAATATGTAGCCTAGTGAAGAATATGAGCGTCTTCCACCCTTCTAACGTAACTATTAGCTACTATTTCCGTTCCAACCTCACCAAAAGTTACTACGCTGACCGTTCCAACCTTCTAAAAATAGTAACTAATAGTAAATATTTGCTTACCACGCTCAGGAGCGTAGTAAGCGTCGTAACTACGGATCTCTGTAGCTTGATTGGTCAGATTTGCCCGTGGCATGATATAGAAAATAGAAAAATCGTTCCAGCCTTGACGACAAAAAGCCAGAATTTGTGACGTCATGCCTAGTAACTACGGTAAGTATGATGGAACACGCTCTATGTGTTGCTGGAGCGACAAGACTTAGCTCGAAGCAGAGAATTTGAATCTCAACAAACGCTTGCATCGCAACTCAATATCCTGTGCGCTCAAAATCCCCAGATCTATCAACTCAATCACCTCAACGATTTTCCCGAAGAAGACCGAGCATCGCATCTACAAAGCCCTAGTCAGTGTCATCCTGGAAAAGAAAATCTACCGGTAGCAGCGATTACAGTGGTAATCTGCCCGATCAAAAGAAAGGCCGAAAGGGACCGACGCAACGTTGGACCCAGTGGCTCTACATTTTTGGATTGGATTGGATTCAATGGCTTTCACTTCTGGAGAAAGACCGCTATTGTGTGCAATCGTTTATCATTGTAGTTGCTATAATATTTAAAGCATGGAGTCACAAGCACATAGACATACCACAAATCCAAAAGAAATTCACTCGAGGAAAAATTGATTACATGAATAGAGGAGCAAGAATTTAACGCAGTTTCCTCGAGTATACAATCTTATTTGAGTGAATAGACGAAATAGTTTATTACCCGTCAACAACAAAAGAGGAAGAGGTTGAGTATGGAAAAAAAAAAAAAAAATAACGACTACAAAAATTAAACAACATTAACCTAGAAACAAAATCAAACAAATCTGATCAGGAATGAACCAATCCAGTTATTGCTAAGGTTCGTGACCAAATTGTCGACGCCTAGCATAGGGTCTGCGAGAGAGTAAACTTCTGAAACAATTGTTGGTTGCGAGACCAACTGGGAAGTTGAAGAAGAAATTTAGAAAATTTGAAGAAAATGGACCAACAAACAGTAAATATTTTATTTTATTTAAACCCTCCATACAAATACAAGGTAAATTGTCGGAGGAGTTGGTAAGGAAACAAAAGAAAAGGAAAGAAAAGAAATCACACAACACTACGAGACAAAATTAGGCTGCGATAACTAAAGATAACCAAAACAAGAACAAACTTGAATCACATGATTGCACTAGGCTAGCCACTGGAAAATCGTGCAGTTTTCTACTTCGATTGATGAAACGACTGGTTAGCTCATTCATTTTTTCACTTATTTGAAAAATACGGTACCTTTGTAATACGTAAGAGTTTCGGAACCATATGGGAATTTCCAGTAAATATTTGCAGTACCGGAAAAAATTAGAATGGACTTGTTTACGCTCGTTTTATTCAGTGAATTCCACAGAGGGGTTAGAAAGAAGACATGGGGCGCAAACATGGCGTTGCATAGATGGCCAAGCGTAATTTTATCAAATTGGCCTTTAGTTCGTGCTAACATTCCGTAAGTCTTTCTCAATTTTTCTTTCAGAGCCGCGATAACTAAATTTGTATTTGCTTTAATGGAAAGCCACAGCGTTGTAGACCTTTACAAGGAGCTGTTTAGTCCTATTCACTTGCGATGGTACAAGTGACGCATAGGCTCCACGGAGTTTCTTTTTAGCTCGAGCAATAATCAGCTTACGAGTTGCGGCTACAGACGGGATTATTCGTAGGCCAAGGTATATCAGTTCACTAGAAGGTCTCAGTACCACCAAGATTCACAAACTCTAGAGAGATCTGACGCGGACAGTTAAAGAGTTACTTGTGATTTCACAGCATTCAGTGCCAAACCTATACATTTATAATTAATTTCAGTGATTGGATAATTCGATTCAAGTCTCATAATTGAGCAATCAATTTTATTTCAACCCTAATAGCACTAGGCTAACACGGGCGGGAATTTGAAAAATAAACACTCACTAACAATACAAATAAAACACAAACTAACAAACAATAAATGCGAAACGAACATAAATATAAAAACATAAATCTTAAATCTATACTGCTTTATTTTCCTCTTCTTAAGTGCCTTAATAAAATCATCATCAAACCTTGAACAGTTAAAATGTTTGATCGAATGAAGTTCAATAGGTCGTCAGCGTAACACATAATCAATCAATCAATCAATCAAGTTTAATCCGAATAGCTAAAAGCTAGAAAAGGAATAATAGATACAATAGACACATCAACACTCTTCACAATACACGAAGTTGGAATTTCAGTTTGCCGCCTTAGAGCAGCATTATTGTAAATAGTTGGCGACATAAATGCCCCTTTATTAATTCCGAGACAAACTTCAGTATCTTCCTCAATCAGTGCCTTCTGAAATGTAACGCAACTAGACTTTCTTATCTTCAGCACGTCGGTTAAAACTTTGCGGTGACGGATCGGGAGATGCTTGTTTCTTTGGTTTTGTCTCTTGTAGTCTGACCACGTAAGAGTTGAGAATCCCTGGCGTTGTTGGTCTTTGGAGGTCGTTCCCATCGTAAGAAAGTTCATCTCCAAGTCTCCAGAGTTTCGGCATGCCGAGTGGGTTGAAGTTTGGAGGTAATCACGGGATTCTCCGAGGACCTGTAACAAGCGAAAGTTCTTGCCCGGTGGAGTCGTGATACCTAAGCGAGGGGCTGCATACTCTTGATTTTAGTGTACAGCAAGTGCCCGCCGGTACTGGCTAACACGAGCCCGCATCGGTTCTCACGTGTTGAAATAAGCATTTTTAGTAGCGTTTGAAAGATGAATCGCCTAATTTTTTCTCGGTGCACCTGTGCCGACACCGTCGATTTCGGTCGGTGCAGGGGAGTGGTGAACCCCTCATACCTAAGTGTGTTTGCCGGGCCAGAAGGGAGGTGGGGGGGGGGGGGAGAAATATGATATAAAGTAGTTTCGAGGGATACTCAAAGCGAAGTGTGTATAACAGCTGACGAACCAAGTTGGGCCATTAATCTTGTATTTTACAATTATTAATCCGTGAAAGCGCAGAAGCTTTGAATCGGAAATAAGAGGAAATCGGACACAAGTCTGAGATAACTGTTTGCTTGAGATCAGGATGTCACCCATAGGAAGACCATCGATATCTGGCTTCTGATTTTAGCGAAGATGAAAGTTTTTTTCCCGAATTACTGTGGAGGAATGGTTTTGTGAACGTCTGCAACAGTGAACGATTAGTTGATACCAAGTTTGTTATTTTTTCTTCCCATTTGACTATTTTATAAGCAAGTCAAAAAACCAGGGTACTGAAATGGGTATAGACGTGTTCAAATAAGCATAACTCTACTGTATATATTAGGTAACGACCATTCGAAGAATAAATACGAAAGAATAAAACAAGGCTCGTTAAAGCCTGATACCAGTAAATTGGATACACCATTATGTTGAGATAAAATGGAAGACAGCAGTTCTTCAACCGAAACGAACAATCCAAGCCAGTTTCCTCGTCCTATGTGAATCCATTCAGGGCGAGAAATACCAAGTGTTTTGTCCTATGAAGTCTTTTCTATGTAATTTACGAGCAGAGACGTCCAGTTTACTGACTGGCTTTATTCCGCGAGCAGGGTGCAAAAAGGTCCAGTCTGGTTATGCTAGAAAATAATGTTTTCGTACAGTCTGGGGCGAAGCAGCAGGAGATATAGGGTTGATAATCTGGGTCAACGGCATTACTACCCACAATGTTGGGGGAATTGTGTCTGACCGACTGGCTAGCCAATTTTACCTGTTGTTTATTCACTAGCAAATAAAAGCCTGAACCGTTTTTTTTAAAGGACTTTCTTACCTATAGTACTAATGCAACCTACTTCCATAACCACTCCATATATTTCTAAACCCGGAGACCCCAATTTCGTACGGTACATTCTAACCCCTCTAACAAAACCACGCTGATTTTCTCACTTACCGTATCTTGCTACCTTCGATGTGTATCACGCTGTTGACGGTTGTCTGCGAGAAGTTTTTCCATCAGAAAGCCGGTTATGTAAACTGTATCCCTGTTTTCGCTACAAGTTCAACGGGTCTCGCAAAAGGCTTTAAAATAGCAAAAAACGTGGGTTATTTGTTGAAAGCATAGCCTAGTTTTAAAGTATTCAAATACTGTTGCACAGGACACGGTTGTGCCTTTCTTGGGAGCGTTCTGTTTGTTGTTTTGTTTAAGGAATGTTGAAATTAAAATGAATTGAAATTGAAAATTGTAAAATACTGTAAGTTGAAGAGTAGGCCTAAATACTGCGAGGCGTCCTTTAAGGAATCTGAGACCGCAGTTAAGCGCAAGGAGTAGGATAACTTGGAAGCTAATAGTTGCATTTACCGACCGCTGCATTTACCGACGGAGGTTGAGATCTCGGTAGGTATCTCGTCAGTATTTTCCGGGGGTTACTCACTCTTTATTTGGTGCAAACCAAGTTGCCCGGAGCTGCCGGCCGAGGTCGTTTATAAAATAATATTGTATAATTACAACAGAATAGAAAATGGTGGTGCGGTCACAAAGTCATCGCGCTTGGTGCCACGCTTTATCGACTCAATTTCTTTTTTACCTGGTGCCCAAAAAAAACAAGGGGGTGTCTCCTCCCCCCCCCCCCCTCCCATATATAACTCGTCTGTCCTGTGTTGAATTTTGACTGGAACATTGATGGCCTTTTTGCTTTGTTGATAAACGGAAAGAAAATAAGAAGAAGGCAAAAAAAAGAAAAAATGGCAGTCGATGAAGATACAGATTTGGAATCTGTCCAGTAGGGAAGGGAAGGAATTTGAAGGTAATCTCAAACTTCCACCAAAACACATTTAGTTTTGTTTTTAATTGATGTTTAGTTTAACTTAAAAAGAAAAACCTATCTATCTAAAAAAAAGAAATTCCTGTAGTAGAAGATTTCTATGTAGCAGTGCAGTAAAGACATATTTTTTTTTCTAGTGGATGTACATCGTTCCAGTGGTGATTTTCCTTCTAATTAGCGGGTCAGGCCAAGAAGCCCAGGGAAGTGGAAGATAAAATTAGGTCAGGTTAGTTTAGCTCTAATGAATAATCTTACAAGGTATGGTTGCAGTCTGCGATCGGGTGGTCAGTAGCCTGTTGTGTGTTTCTGTATTGGCTGATGGTGGGTTTACACTTTGCGTAAATCCGAGCATAAATACCGAGTGCATGGGTATTTTCCTTTTCTGCGATGGAAAGAACCTCTGGCCGAGGGGTTGCTCATTCCCAAATAGGTGTATAGTAAGTATAAATATTCCTTGTGGAAAACTTGTGATAAAAACACAAGTTCACAAGTTTTTTCATTTTCAGCGGATTGGGCCTGCACTGTCAGAAGTTTCATAACAGGTAACATAAGGATGCGCGGTTTCAACAGACAATGTGTAACGTATAACACTTGGGATGTTAACATAATGCGTGAAATGTTATGCATGACAAGCTTTGCTAAGAAGAGCGAAAAAACAGTCAAAAAAGCATCTACTGACTTTATTCTTTATCGTCATGATGTCGGAAAACTCAGCAGATGCTTTTTGGCGGTTTTTCGGCTCTTCCTGGTGGTAACGCTTATTATGCATAACATTTTGAAACACAACAGACCACATCCGAAGTGTTATATGTTACGCATTATCTGTTGAAACCGTGCATCCTTGTTTTATCTGTTATGAAACTTCTGACAGTGTGAAGAGGACCCTTGCCAAGAAGGGCCGAAATATAGCTCTAATAAAATTAAGCTCCTTTTTGTACTGTCAAAAATGTATAGCAAGTCCCACCAAGTAAGCAACCTCTCTCCTGGAGCAACAAAAACGGATGGATAATCGCTCAGATTGAAATAAATATGCTCGGATTTTGCGTAGTGCTGTAAATACACCAGTAGTTGTGGCGTAATTAATATCGGGAGCAGAATGTGTCAAGGGTCGTGTGTGAGTACATTGAGATCCCGTAAGAGGCTGTAATCCCTATGTGCGTTCAACTGTCTGTCTTGCAGCCTAATAGAACATAGAACTGTCTTCTTCGTTGAGGAGAAGTTGTCACCGCTGTTGTGGTGTGTAGCCTAGAGCATCTTGTTCGGGTCAGAACAAAATGTATCATTCGTGAAAGACATTGTTTTCAGTGAAACCAAATTAGATATTTCGGAGCGCAGAGCGGCATCTACCTGTTTGTTGTTACCGCGCGTCATGTAGAGGATGATTCTTTGATGTGTTCTCATGCCGTGCTAGCTACTAGATTTTTGTAAGGCCTTTTGACCACATTTTAGATTTGATGAGGGAAGGGAACGTTTCAACGATCTCAGTTACAAGTTTTATTTTTGTGTTCTGGAAGAAGTAAAAGAAGTGAAGTATTAAAAATGCTTTGTCATCCAGAAAAGAATCTTCATTATTCTCCCTTCGAGTTTATCGTGTCTTATTCCCTTCTATCTTTCCTAGTTGCGTACATTACTTTGTTCGCTGAAATCCGAAAGCTGTCAGGACACGCGTCAGCTGTCAGGACACGCGTCAGCTGTCTCTCCACCAAACGAACGTTCATCATGTAGGCTAATCTGAGAGTTAGTACTGAGGAGAAAGATTGGATCCTAATATCTCTGTACAGTTCCCCTCAGAATTTGTAAAAAAAAAAGACACAACTTCTGGGTTGGACCATTTTTTTTTTTTTTTACTAGAAATTGGGATTTTTTACTAGATTAGAATGAATTTTACTAGATCCCTTTATTTACTAGACTTAAATTTTTGTTTACTAGATCTAGTAATATATTGCTGCCGGTGGCAACACGGGTTAGTGTTCACACTCGGTGATTCTTCGCCGAACTGCCGACGGAGCCATTTTATTTTATTTTTACTATTATTGGGCTATTCGCCCCGCCGTATTCCCATCTTTACGTCAGAATTGTTCTGCCCAGGAACCACTATAGTCACACCTGGCAATATCGCCGGCAATAAGACCGTCTTACGGTCGAAATTGGGAAGAAAAGACGCTGAAAACGTAAGTCGCTGCTTTTTATTACGTTTGTTTTCTCATGGATGATGGTTGTGGTAATATTTCTAGAGTTTCTTTGTCTAAGTGTGACCTGGATGAAACGTTAAGACTGGGGAATAACCAAATTACGGACAGGTGGGACTGAATTCGGCCCGGGCTAATAGTGTTGGGCGATATTTGGATTTTTCGATGCAGACCTATCGACATCGATATTTCGCGACCGTTTCGCTATCATATACAGTAGACGTATTAGTATGTGAACGTCTCCTAACAGTGAAAGGTTGCCGGAAAAAAAGATACCAATCAGGTAATTTTACTGCAAAATGCTCGCCAAAGACGTCTTATTCATGCATGTTTCGCCATGCATTGCTGTGTTTTTGAAAGTTTTGCTGTTTGTGACTCAACTGCCACCTAGTTTTCCTTTTACAGTTCGAATATTTTGCTAAGAGGAATGCTCCCTCAACCAAGAAGATGGCGGTTCGTAACAACATACACCTCAAATAGAAGAAGTACATTTGTAAATCCAAAATTTAGTCAAGTTTAATTGAATTTCCAGTCGCGTATGCCAGGATAACCCTGAAATAGTCAGCTATTAGGTGATATCAAGTCTGTTATTTTTCCTTTTCATTTGACTGGTTTATAAGCATGTAACAAAGCCATGGGTAGTGAAACAGTTCGAGAAGTGTTCAAGTAACCTTATATCTACCGTGCCTTTCGTGTTTCGCTAAAATTTAACACTGAAAATTGTGGAAAATTGGCATGTTGTACGGTACCCCCCTTTCGTTAAAAACTTGCAGTTGTATAACAAGAGCTGTAAGCTCATATGGCAATTGCAAGCATACGCAGTAGGTAATGGTAACAGCTAAGATTATTGCTCTGTTGAGGAACAGACGATGATCGACCTTTCGGATTCATGAAAATGTATGGTTTAGTAAAATTATGCCATGCAGTTTGCGGTTATAATGCGCAATTTAAGGGGGCTAGGAATCAGTTTTATAAGCAAATGCACTGGTACACAAATGATCATGGGCCTTGGCTCACGAAAGTGTATCATTCGCTCAAAAGTATTATGCTCGCTCTTGCCTTTCCCTTACATTGTGTATTGAGGAGGGAGAAACTCATTGTAGATGGGGTGCGAAATAAGTTTTTTACCGATCTCGAGGCATAGGTTCAGTCTCCGTTTCTCCGGATCTCCTGATCTGATCTGATCCGATCTGATTGGGTCTCCAATACACCAGCCGAATTTCGTCGTCCAAGTGCATCTGTGAGTACCTTAACTCGCGGTCACTGGATTTCGGGAAAACCCCTTCCAAGACTACCACAGAGCGCCGACCCGGTCCACTTCTGTCAAAAATGTATTCACAACTTGTCCTTGTTCTTCTCACCAAGCTTTCATCCCTGGTCCGTCCAATCTAAGCTTATTCTGAGATTTCCGGTCCCCATCCAATCCTCCCCCCCCCCCCCCCAGCGTTATCGTATCCGGTCCGGACACGAAATGGTACATCCGTGACCCGAGCTACTTCCGACTGTCAAGTTTCATTTGCTTGCTTCAATATCCCGGATCCCCCCCCCCCCCGACGGTCAGATTGGGGAAACGACTTTTCTTAAGTCAATCTGGTCGGGTCTGCCAAGTTTCATCGTCCTAGCTTACGGAAGTACCTTAACCCGTGAAAACTGGAAATTCGGGACCCAGAATCCCCCCCCCCCCCCCCCCGCAGACGGTGCCCATATCCGATCCGGTTATGTCGACGATTTATCAGGGATATGTGCTTGTTCGTCCCACCAAGTTTCATCCCGATCCCACCACTCTAATAGTGTCACGATGTTTCCGGTACCCCCCCCCCCCCCTCCAACTCCCCCCTCAGTCTTCGGATCCGGTTCGGTCGTAAAAAGGGACATGTGAGGCATGTGTTCTTTCCGCATGTCAAGTTTCATTTAGATTCGATTACCCGTTCGAAAGTTAAGCATGCCTCAATATACCGGATTCCCCCTCCCTGCACTCCCCCCACGATGGTCGAATCGGGGAAGTGGCTATTTTCAAGCCAGTTTAGCCGGTCCATGATACGCCTGCCAAGTTTCATCATCCTAGCACATCTGGAAGTACCCTAACTCGCGATCACCGGACCGACCGACAGACAGACAGACAGACCGACCGACCGACGGAAAAGTTATCGGTATATGGCACTTGGCCGGAAGGCAAGTGCCATACAAACTGATCCGAATTAAGAAAAATATAATGTTTCAACTTCGGAAAAACATAAAAGTTAGTTAAGTTAGATTATTCACAATAATCGGAACATATTTTATAAGTAGTGAACTGAAAGACAAAAATTCTCCTCAACCGGGGTTTGAACCCAGGACCCTGTGTTTACAAGGCAGGCGCTCTTACCATTTGAGCTACCGAGGGGCTTGTGAACAGAGACGCAAATCACTACAGTAGTCAGGTAGAAGCCGGCCATAGGAACAGTGATCTCGCCCGAAGGCAAATTCATCTAACCAGTTCACATCCCCATGTCACGGAAATCGATAATAACACATAGATGGCAATTTACCTTGTGGGTCCCGGTATGCCTACGTGGCTCCGACAATGGAGTCCTAGACTTCTAAACTATAGTTGCGTTTTTTGTCTCTGTTCTGTTCGCTGTTTTTTCTCTGTTTTATATTTTTCCCGTTTTTGTCAAAACACGGAACACGCTGTTTCCCATTTTCCCGTTTTTGTACGCTGTTCTGTGTTCCGTGTTCTCTGTTCCGCTGTCTGTTTTAGATAGAACATTGCAGAGAGATTCACAGTTAGAAAAGAAAGAATTGCAGAAGTTTGGAGGATAAAGCTGGATCCTAAAGTATGGTCGTTTTGGAATAAAATTTGCAATTTAACAGATTTTCCGCTTAAGATATGCTCAGGATCTTAAATTTGCGTTTTCGTCAGAACAGTGACAAAACATGAAACACGGAACAGCTGACGATAAATCAAAGCTGACGTATCCGTTATAAACATTGTTTGAATAAACGGAACAGCGTCAACAAAACACCGTTTTTTACCCAAACCAGACAACTGTGAACAGAGAACACAGGAGCTAGAGGCAAAAAACGCAACTTAAATTTGAAAAAACACTGTTTCTGGTTTATTGGTCACGGTCACAAGTCCCTTGTGTAAAGTGCCATCTATTTGTCATAATCGGACCATAGATGAAGATGTCAAAAAAACGCTTTCAATATTGATATTTACGTTTCGTCATCGATTGTTTGATGTCTTATATCGGACATCGCTCAGCACTCGATACAGTTCCAGAGACGGTAGCCTACGGGATCAAAGAACGATTCCGACGGATTTGCTTTTCGAAATTCAAAGCGGATATCTGCCACACGTAAAGACGTTAGGGCTATACAACATTCTTTGGAAGGTTCAAAAGAGCTTTAATTTGTATTCTTCAAGGGTTGACAAGTGACAGTTTGGAGCTAAGCCCCGCCCTGTGGGAGGAGCTACGTGATGAAAAAGCGATGCTGAGGGGCGAGATTGCCCCCCCTCGGGGAATCGAAGGAAACGGCGAGAATAGATGGAGTCACTCCACGTGGACTTCGCGTAGAGAAACAGCTTCCAAAATTGGATTTTGTTCGAAAAAAAATGTGTAGTTGACGAAAATTATCTGGATCCACTTTATTTTTGTTTTGTTTTTATTCTGATTGTTTTTATTCATTTTACTATGCACCAACACCAGTAAAAGTTCTCCAAATCTGAAAGGGAGTCCTTTTTTTATGACGGTGATGATAATTGGAGCATCTGTGGGGACTCGCGAGAATACGGGGATTGAGTCCCCGGGACAAACAAAAACGCGGTCCTCGGGGAACGGTGAGAATACGCCTTTAGTTGAAGTTGCAGAACCAGCCGGCGTATAAAGTAGCGGAGCTTTCCAGACATCCAGAATCGCCCACAACATTCAACATCAATAAACATTCAACCACATTCAACATCAAGTAGGTTAATATCAATATTAGCCTACGTAAAGATGGAACGTTACATTGTCAAAAGTTTCATAACAGATAACACAAGGATGCGCGGTTTCAACGAATAACACTTGGGAAGTTATGTGTTATGATTTTGTAAGCGTTACACATAACAAGTATTGCCAGGAAGAACCAAAGATCGTCTGCTGACTTTTGCTTTATCAAGATGATAAACAAAAAAGTCAGCAGATGTTTTTTCGGCGGTGTTTGGGCTCTTCTTGAATGCATAAGGTTTCAAACACACAACAGCTAACATGTTATCTGTTGAAACCGCGCCGAGGGGTTGCCCATTCCCGGCACCGACCGAATCCAGCTGTGCCGGCCATACACTATGTGATTCCCACTTTTGAACACGCTGATTTTAATGTTGTAACACTTGGCAGCGGTGTTGGCGCCCGGCACTTGCTGTACACTAAAATCGAGAGTTGGCCACCCCTCTTACTTCAGCCTCGCTGCCATATGAGATTGGGCATAAAAGGAGGAGAGCCGATCCGAGCTCTCGGATAAATCCAAGGAGTTGGAAAGCCCCTCCTTTTTAGGATCCCAAACCGTAAGTGGAGGGATAGCTATGACATCGAAAAAGTTGTCCGTCTGTCCGCACGATAACTATCGAAGGGATTGAGATATTTTCATGAAACTTGGTGGAAGGATGTACAGGTCAAGTTTGAAGATGGGCTCTGTAGCCTTATATTTGAGGGTGGGGGAGGGGTTTCAGATTAAGGGGCAAACAAAATATTTTTTTTTAAAGCTATTGAGCTATTTGATTTAGGGGTAAGGAGACATGCTGAATTCGAACGGACAAATAGTTCACCCGGAATCCGGTGAAAACCGGAAAATTTGAGGAAAGTAAAAGTTTAATATGAAGTTGATTAGAGGTTGTATTTAGGGGTAAGGAGACGTGCTGACTCCGAATATCAAATGTATTATCTCGCCGGACAATTAGTTCGGCTGGAATCCGGCCAAAACCGGAGAATTGTTAAAAGTAAAATTTTTACTTAAATTTGATAAGATGTTCGATTTGCGGGTAAGAAGACATGCTGATGGTACATTTACACACTGCATAAAATCCGAGCATATTTTGAAATCCGATCGTATTTTACGCACGTTTTGAGCTTGAAAAGATTTCTAGCAATAAGGACGTATTTAAATACAGAACGGGCTGATTTCTCTAATACGTCCGTATTGCTAGAAATGTTTTCAAGCTCAAAACGTTCGTAAAATACGCTCGGGATTTCAAAAATACGCTCGCATTTTACGCAGTGTGTAAACCCACCATGAATTCGCATATGACAATCATTTTCTCTCCGGACGTATAGATCGATCGGAATCCGGCTGAAACCGGAAAATTTGTTAAAAGTAGAAGTTTAATCTGAAGTTGACTAGAGGTTGGATGTAGGGGTAAGGAGACATGCTGAATTCGTTTTTGAGCTTTAGTTTTTTGCCAGACAATTAGTTTGTCCGGAATCCAGCCGAAACTGGAAGTTGGGCAGGAGTAAGGAAGGAAGGAGATACGACGTAGGATATAGGGTAAACCCTAAATGCTGAATCCATATTTGAATATTTGACATCGCAAAACGGATATCTGAATATATCTGAACTTGTTGAAATTCAGCTGGCATATCCGGTTTGCTGTCATATACGAACTTGGTCTTCTCCGATTATTACCATTGGCCTTAACGATTATTACCATTGGCCTTGGTGTATGCAACGGTTTTCGGGATCCCAAAATGCAAGCCGAGGGATGCCTATGACATCGTAAAAGTTGTTCATCTGCCTATCTGTCAGCACGGTAACTTTCGATGGGAATAAGATGTTTTTACGAAACTTGGTGTGACGATTCTTTGAGTCAAGGGACAGATCGAGTTCGTAGATGGGCTCTGTAGCCCAACATTCAGGGGTGGGGGTTCAGATTAAGGGATATGTATTAAATAACAACAAATAATTTGAGTAGTAAATTTAATACTGCAGAAGCGAATCTGGGGGGTCTCTCGATTCACTGTTCATTATTACTTCTCCTCCATGCTCCCAGTTAACGAATAAGTCGCCGAAGTCGACGCCGAGTGTTTCGATCTGGGCTTCATCGGATAGGATGTACGGTTTGGACGTTGTTGAAGTGGTCTGAAAAAGATGAATTCAGAGGTAGAGTTAGGAAGACAAGTGGTTGAAGACGCTGTATGAACCTCCTGTTCTCAATACTATTGCTTTATCATAGCCAGGCCCGTATCCAGGAATTTATTTCGGGGGGGAGGGGGTTCGCCTACTGGTCGGACAAAAAAATACAAAAAACACATAGATCAGAGGGAAAAGCCCATAAAAATGATTATTTTTGTATGTTTCGGGGGGGGGGGGGGGGGGGGTTCAACCCCCTAACCCCCCCCCCCCTGGATACGGCCTTGGTCATAGCTTAGTTCAATCACAACCGTTATTTCTGTCATCAATTACTCTTCTAGCCACAACATTGGATTAGCTATCTTTTTTTCTTCTTCCATTTCCCTCAAAAAATATTTACTATACAAGGCCTAACAATAGGCGGCTTTACTGGCATTCATTTGTAATTAGAAGAATTAGAAAACAGAGGTAGAAGTTCATGGGAAGTAGAAACGCATGAAGGAGAAATAGAAAATAATCTAGAATAGGAGAGGCACAAAATTAATAAAACAATAAGAAACAAGAGCTACGAGCTCATATGGCACTTGTACGAGTAGGCTGTACAAGAAAGTAGATGAGAACGTCACAAAATACACCCGCCATCCAAAAATGCGGTTCGGAAATAGAAATAGGATATTTAGTTTCACTCATTTCTGAGCAGTTCCGGCATCGTCTCGATTATCTGTAGCAAATGCACATGACCGTTCAAACTTTCAGCCCAATAAATCCATGTGATTGATCCCTAGACGTGCTACACGATTTCCGGTCCTCCCTCTATCTCCAGCTACCGTGGCCGAATCATTCGGAATAAAAAAAAATCGACCACCTAAAGCATCTTCTTTTATACCATCCATCAAGTTTCATTCGAATCTGAGCATTTTTGGAAAGTTCCGGTACCCCCCACCCCCTCTCCCACCAACGTTATCGGATCCGGTTCGGGCCCAAAATATGTCATTTAGGGTATGTGCTCTCTCTATGTTCCATATTTCATTTAAACTGATGCACTCGTTTGACCCCTATACGAGCCTCAAAGTTTCCGGCAATCTCCATCTATCTCCCCCTACTGTGGTCGAACAGAACTTGAAAACATAAACATCGTATCCCTTAATTCCCTGTTCCTGTCCATCAAGTCTTACTGAAATTTCCAGGTTTCCAAGTTTCCAGTACCCCCCCCCCCCCACCTTGGCCAAATCCGGCCCGGACGCCAAATAACAAATCTAGGCCGCAAAACTCGGCAGTGTCGAATTTACATCTCATTTGGTCCATCCGTTTGGTTTTTGTGCATGTCAAAAGCAACCCCCCCCCCCGCCAATTCCCCTAATCGTCGTCGCATATAGTTCGAACGCATGTTTTACGTGTCGAGGCCATCGATTCGTATCACCCATTTAGTTTCACTCGAATCAGACCACTCGTTCGCAATTTATAGAAGTCAATTTTCATATTTCTCTTCTCTTGCTCCCCGAAAAACGGTCGGATCTAGGAACGGAAGTTTCCCGGGGTATGTTGTGTCAGGTTCGTAAGTCAAGATAATTCGGGTCGCTTATATGCCTGCAAAGTTTCTTTGTCGTTTTACGTCGGGAACTATTCAAACTATCCCGAAACCATCTGGCTCCGTCAATTTCATTTAGGCCTAATGCTTGTTCCGTCCCAATCCCTCTGCTTTTAGAGTTTCTTGAGTTAACCGGCACCCCCCCCCCCATCCACACAGGTATCGGACCCGACCCGGACTTGACACTGGACGTCCGAGGCGATAGCTCACCAGACAAGTTTCATTCAGATCCGATCACTCGTTCAAAAGTTATGCACGCCACTAGATTCCGGACTCCCCATCCAACCATTCCCCCCACGATGGTCGGATCGGGGAAACGGCTGTTCTCAAGTTAATCTGTTCGGATCCCTGACATACCTGCCAAGTTTCTTCGCCCTAGCACATCAGGAAGTATGCCGAACTCGCGGGATCGCTAGAAATCCGGACCCCCACCCCAACTCCCCCACAGTGCCCTGATCCGGTCCGGTTATGTCAATGACGTATCTAGGACTTGCGCTTGTTTTTCCCACCAATTTTCATCCCGATCCCTCCACTCTAAGTGGAGGGACCCTCCTCCAACTCCCCCCAGTGTCATCGGACCCAGCCCGGATTTAAAGTGAGATGTCTGAGACACGAGGTCATCCTAAATATCAACTTTCATCAAGATCCGATCATCGGTTCGCAAGCTAAAAATACCTCAAATTTTGGCTTCACCATCCCTCCACTCCCCCCCCCCCCAGATGGTTGGATCGGGGAATTGACGATTTCCTATTTAATCGGGTCGGGTCCCTGACATGCCTGTCAATTTCCATCGTCCCAGCACATCAGGAAGCACCGAACTCGCGGGATCACTAGAAATTCTGATTCCCCCCCCCCCGCCAACTCCCCCAAAGTGAGTGGATCCGTTATATCAGTCACGTATCTAGGACTTTTGCTTGTACTTTCCACCAAATTTCATCCGGATCCCTCCACTCTAAGTGTTTTCCAAGATTTCCGGTTTCCCACTCCAACTCCCCCCAATGTCACCGGATCCGGTCTGGATTTAAAATGAAGGGTCTGAGACACGAGGCCCTTCCATATATCAAGTTTCATTAACATCCGGTCACCCGTTTGTAAGCTAAAAATATCTAATTTTTCCTAATTTTTCCGGATTCCCCCTCCCTCCACTCCCCTGCAGATGGTCGGATCGGGGAAACGACTATGTCTAATTTAATCTGGTCCAGTTCCTGATATCCCTGCCAAGTTTCATCGTCCTAGCTTATCTGGTAGTGCCCGAACTAGCAAAACCGGGACCGACAGACCGACTGACGGACATAAATTACAATCGCTATATGGCACTTGGCCGAAGGGCAAGTGCCATAAAAATAAAATGAAAAGTGAACAATCTTCAAATCAGTGGTGTTTGATAAGGGTTTAAGAGGAAGGAGAGGTGTTACTAGCCAAAATGTTTTTTTTTTGTTTTTGGGGGGGTTGCATGGTATATTTATTTTATTTCAAATACCGACTGACTTGTAATTTTACCGACTGTTTTTGCAGAAATAAGACTGTTTGCAAGAAAAAAGACAATTGAAAAAAAAAATCGACTGATTTTGAAGGAAAAACACTGATTTGACGAAAACTCTACTGATTTTCAGAAAAAAAGCCTGTTTTTGTGAAAAATCTCGGCTACTTTTTACCGACTGGCCGACAACATGGGGGAGGGGGGCCCTTCTGACTGATTGGCTCTTCCTCAAAGGCGGGGCCACCTGTCATCACTCCCCCCAAATAGGATCCAACTCAAGTCCATTAACCAATCGCAACTAACCTTTTCATAAAAAGAATTTCAGTCAACGGACCTGGCTCGGACTTCGGACTTGGTTAATCCGCCCCTGACAGAGAACGAAAAACCGTTCACCTTTACGCCAGGGACACTGTAAAAGTATTTCCGAGCGAGGATTGAAATTAACTGCAGTATTGCTACTGGGATTCTTAGTTTGTATTAATCTTATCTCCAGAGAAATAAAGTATCTCCGAGTTATGATTAAAGTTAACTGCAGTGTTTGCTACTGGGATTCCTCTTTTGTACTTTTGTATCTTATCTTCGTACATATAAGAATAATCCCAGTAGCAAATACTGCAGTTACCTTTAACCCTTACTTGACATACTTGTTTACCATGAAGATCCTATAAGGCCCAGACAGAAGGGGAAATATTGAATGAAATAGATTTTCACAGGCCTGGGTTTTATGGATTCTGGGATTTAGTCATCTGCTCTCGCATCTGTTTCGCATTCTTTGATGCGCAACAAAAGCAAGTTTTGGTTGCTGGATTTAAAGAAATCCACAGGTTATAATTGGGATAAAGATAGATGGGGGTATTCACTCAATGCAGGTGGGTTGAAATGACTCTCCCTAGCCTAATGGTTTGGAAACGGGTTGGAAGGTTTTAGGTAGTTGGGAAGGGGGGGGAAGTCCCAGACGAGAGGATTAGGGAGATGAGATCCTCGTGGACTACCTTCGATACTTAACCCTTTGGTTGGGTTGACCTGGGGTCAGAATAATATACTATTCTGACGCGCGGTTCGGTATCTCCGCAGCACTGCTGGGATTTGGCTGGAGTTTGTAGCTGACACCAGGGACCCATAAATTTCCTGTAATGATTCCATACACGGGGCCAGTCATTTCCTGTGCTTCTATGTTGCTATGTTGCCCGAGCCTCACCTAGTTTCCAAAAATTCCGCTTGGGTCGAATCGGCGTTCTTGCTCAAATAGACAAAATTGCCAGCATGCCACCAGGTACCTAAGCGAGAATAAAAGATCCAGGATACTCTTCCATTACAGAGAAATATTCTTAGTTCAGCACAACAGCTGCGAAAAAAATGTTATATCTAGATAGTCGGGTATTTTATCCCCGCGGGTATTTCTCGAACTATCTGACGCTCGGTCAAGAGCGCATCAGAAATCTCTTATTGACAAGCCCCCTGAATGGCGAGTTATTACAGGAAATTTATGGGTCCCTGCTGACACGCAAAACACTGCTAATAGCGTTTGAGAAAAAATGTCGCTAAGCACTTTTTTGAAAAAGACCGGCTGCACGAAAAGACAAAAAAAATGCTGCTTCCGCCTTTCCTTGGGGTGCTGTTGAGTGTCAAGGTTAAGGAGCAGAAATACATAATTTTCTCAAGAATTATTCCGTGAAACTGATTCACGAAATCAGACGAAAATACAGGGACAGTTCGATCGTGTCCGAATTTCAGCATCGGAGGTTTTAAGCGAAATCAAGTCGTACATTATTGTTTAATAACATATAGATGGCACTTTACACAAGAGACTTGTACCGTGACCAATAAACCAGAAATAGTTTTGTTGTGGGTCCTGGTTTGTCTACGTGGCTCCGACAATGGAGTCCTAGACTTCTAAATTAAATTTGAAAAAAAATATTTCTGGTTTATTCGTCACGGTACAAGTCCCTTGTGTAAAGTGCCATCTATGTGTTATTATTAATTTCTGTGACATGGGGATGTGAACTGGTTAGATGAATTTGTCCCTTCGGGCGGGATCACTGTTCCTATGGCCGGCTTCTTCCAGACTATTGTAGTGGTTTGCGAACTCTGTTCACAAGACCCACGGTAGCTCAAATGGTAGAGCGCCTGCCTTATAAGCAGAGGGTCCTGGATTCAAATCCTGGCTGAGGAGCATTCCAGTTCACTACTTATAAAATAATTGTTTAGTGAACTGAAAAACAAAGTGAACTCGGTCTACAGGCCCCTCTATAGCTCATTTGAAGCGTGTTCCGCCCTTCTAAGAATAGTAACTATTAGCTACTATTTCCGTTCCATCCTCACGAAAAGTCACTACGCTGACCGTTCCAACCTTTTTCAAATAGAAACTATTTGCCCACCATGCCCGGGAGCTTAGTAAGCGTAGTAACTACGGATCCCTGTAACGTGATTGGCTGGATTACCACGTGGAGTGATATTTTACCGAAAATTTAAAAATGCGTTTCAGTCTTGACGCCAAGAAGCCAAAATTCATGACGTCATGAGCAGTAACTACGGTAAGTTGGATCGAACGCGCTCGTGGTTAGATTGTATATCCGGTAAGGTGAAATAGACGGGTTCAAATCCGGCTCGAGGAGCACTTTTATTTTTCAGTTGTTTTAATCCGTCGGCTATGGCCAAACTTTGTTCCAGCATACTGGTTTAAAGGAACTGTCTTACTGGATCCGTAGCAGCTAGAGTTAGCTAAAGAATTTAGTGTATAGTTGTTTTAATCAGTAGCTTACGTCCAAACTAAGTTTTAGTAACCTGATTCAGTGAAGTATCTTACTGGTTCTGCAGCAGCTGCTGTGATTTTCCCAAGCTTGGCCAGGAAGTCATCGTGGTCTACTTCAACCGGCTCTGCACAGTACTTGGCGAGATGGGAGGGCTTACAAGACCGTATACAGCATTCCGTGTAAGGCCCTTCCTTCATCAGTGATCCAGTAAGGGATTCAGTAGTCATCATTCCTGTAAAAATAGGGTAAGTCAACACTATAGTTGCGTTTTTGCTGATACCATGGTATCTGTTACCACGGTAACTGGATCTGCAATTAGTCGTTTTTGCAGTTATCGGGGTATCTGATACACGGTGCTCTGCAAAAACGACTATTGCCGAAATTGCACTTTTCGAAGTCATCCCAAAAGAAAAACAGATATCCAGTTCCATCACTAAGTGCTAAACTTCTTTCTCACTAACCTGACAAAATTTGATGAAAGTGAGATGACTTCTATTTTTGAATAGAAGGATTGAATTCGAGTCTCCGGGTTTGATAATGGATGGAGCGATTACAAAAGTATGTTTGGATAGGGATTATAGAGGCGAAAGCCTTATTATGCACTTTCTTATTATTATAAATACGACGGGGGGTTTCTGAGGCGTTTTGTTGTCAAATATGAAAAGTTCTCGCAACTTAAAGTTTAACCGATAAGGGCTGAGTTAGGACAATCTAGTTACCCATACCTTATTTACTTAAATTGGCTTGAAGACCCGCTGAAAATGCGTTACTTGGTTATTCCGGTATTCACAAATAATTGAATTTCAAATAGTGGAATGTTCAGTGTGACCTCTGTGCGCTTGTATTTTTGTTGTATGCCTTACGAGAAAGATTTTTTTTTTTTCAGGCACTAAGTAACATTCACCAATCTCACCACTGCCCATTGAAAAGCCGCGATTGTGTTGAAATTAAAATTTCCCGCGTCATAGTAGAATTTACGCTGTGGGGGAGGTCGTAGATATTCCATAACTAGATCAGATAGAGGAACATAACAAAATATCGTTGCAGAATACAAATAATTCAGTGATTTCAGTTAAATGACATTATATAAGATTAAATAAGTTGGCTTTTCAGTTAAACTTTAAACAGGCTTTGGGACCCGATGAAACTACGTTACTTCGTTGCTCCGCGATTCACGAATAATCGATTTCTGGATAGTTGACTTTTTCTGTGAGATTTGTGGTACCTACATCCGCCCTATGTTGTATGCTTGACGAAAGCGATTTACGAAAAAGAAGTGTTCACGTAGTTAGCCCACTTCCGAGAGCTGATCACTGGCAACTGAAAAGTCGCGTTTGCATTGAGATTCAAATTTTCCGCAGTAGAATTTGCGTTGTGGGGACGCCCGTATATTCTGAACGTCACTGGTAGAGCAGATAGTGGAAAATCCAAATAAGCAGAATCCAAATAATTCTGTGCATTCAGTTAAACGATACAAAAATAAGTTGACTTTAAGTTAAACTTTAAACATTTGAAATGTACGATGCTTGAGGTCAGTATGAATAGACCTGATACACCGATAGATGGCAGCTTGTTACTTACATTCCGCGTAAGAAAACCACTTTGTGCGAAGGCTATCCCGATGAAAAATTCATCTCAAAATAGTACTATGAAGTAGTACGAAAAAGTAGCATGCAGTACTGTACTAACGATGCTACTACATGCTTCTAGTTCAAGGCTACCGTGTTACTGCATACTACTATATGCTAATATTGTCAAGATCGGATGCTACTATGGAAAGACAGGATGCTATTGGATACTACTGCATAAGATTGGACCAGTCTGAGGCACATTAAATGATTGAATCCTTTGCTATTACATAGTATTACATGCAACGTTTTCGCACTACTTCCATACTACTACGCAGGCTCCACATTTTTCATCGGGATACTGTCAGAAGTTTCGTAACAGACTTTTTATAAGTGGTGAACTGAAAGACAGAAATGCTCCCCAAATGGTAAGAGCGCCTGCCTTGTAGCAGAGGCTCCTGGGTTCAAATCCCGTCGGAGGAGCATTTTTTTCTTTCAGTTCACTACATATAAAATGTTTCCGTCTCAAGGGCGTCTTCCCATTAAAACTATATATTTGGTTTTATTTGGTTTTCACCATGAGACCCCGCCTATCGCCCCGCCTTGTGGGTCCTGGTATGTCTACGTGGCTCCGACAATGGAGTCCTAGACTTCTAAATTATATTCGGAAAAAGAAATCGTTTATTGGTCACGGTACAAGTCCCTTGTGTAAAGTGCCATCTATGTATTATAATAGACTTTTTGTTTATCTGATTCAGCAGATGTTTTTTTTGCGGCCGTTTGGCTCTTCTTGGTAATAAGAATAATAATAATAATAATTTATTTATGACCCATCATACACTCACAAAGAGAAAGACGGAGTATAAATACAAAAAGAGGAAAATGTAATGTACAGAAAGACATAACACCATACAAAAATCACACGAAATTAATTTCTAACAAATTAACCCAATAATGAACAAAAAAAAATAAAAAAATAACAACAACAGCGACAAAAAAAATCAGAACTAGAACAAGAAACCCTTCCAAGGGTGGTTGGAAGGATTTTCTGACTGCTTGCTATGCATAAAATTTCGTGCATAACGTTTGTCGCAACAACAGATTACATCCCAATTGTTGTCTGTTGAATTCGCGCATCCTTGTGTCACTACTGACACTATACTATGTCAATGGTCCTAAAAACCATCGATAAAACGCTGTTGGTAATTGAGCCCTCGTTATAATAATACTAATAATATCATAAAAGGCGTTCCCCTAAATGCATCACGAAGAAACTGAATCTCATTTATCAATATGTTGTCATTTTGCTCACGCGATTAGACCATTATTTCCCGTAAAATCCCCATGACCTTAAGGTCTCTGGTCATCAAGACTGTTAAAGTGCGGACACACGATCAGGATCCGGAGCTCCTCGGTCTGGAACCAGATTTTCGGCACCATCATCACTTCCCTATGGAAAAGTTTTGTCAACTTGATGATGGAAGTGCAGGAAATCCGGCCGGGAAAACCTGATCGTGTGTTCGCACTATTATAATGAAACCTGTCGAAGGCCAGTATGTTAAAGGTGTTTTTCGACGATCACACAAAGAGATTGTGGCTAAAAAAAAATGTTTCCTTGATTGTTAGTGTGGCTTACTACTCTTAAAAAGTGTGTGTCCACGCAGTCCACTTGACTAACAAGGTTTATGTGGCTTGCACTGCTATGTGAGTTACGTTTGACAAACATCTCTCGAGGTGATTTTTGGTTTTGTTGCTGGAATTTGGCGCGAAATTCAAATTTAGCGGCAAATACAAGTCAAACAAATAAAATTACTACTACAAGACAACAGTTGAGATGTTATCTGTTAGGATTTCGTAAAGGTTATGTCGTAAATGTTATACATAACAAGCATCGTCGGGAAGAACTGACAAACCGTCGAAAAAGTATCTGCTGACTTTTCTGAGATCATGATGACAAGCAAAAAAGTCAGCAGAAGTTTTTTCGGTAGTGTTTTGGCTCTTCTTGTGTGCATAACATCTTAACGCCTACCATTTGAAAAACATAACATACAACATTACCTGTTGACAAGAGCTGAAAGCTCATATGGCAGTTATCGGAACAGTTGGTATGTTTGTCAGTTTTTCCCCCTCCATCTCCCCCCCCCCCCCAGTGATCAGACCGCTCCAGACTTGAAACTGAACATTTGAGACACTCTCTTGACACTTGTCAAGTTTCATGCACGTCCGATCAGCTGTTCCTAAGATATGAATGTCACCAGATTCTGGATTCCCAATCCCTTTACTCCCTCCATGATGGTCGGATCGGAGAAGGGACTATTTTCAAGTCAATATGTTAGACTCCTTAATAGACCTGCCAAGTTTCATGGTCCTAGTAAATCTGGAAGCACCCTAGCTCAAGATCACCAGAATTCCGGAAAAGTCCCTGCAACTTCCCTCACCGTGACTCGAGATCACCGGAATTCCGGTAAGCCCCCGCCCAACTCCCCCAGCTGTGACGCAATACAGTCCTGTTTTGTCAGTAATGTATCTAGGGTTTAAGCTTGTTGTTCCCACCAAGTTCCATCCCTCAAATCTGAGCCTTTCAGAAGATTTCCGGTGCCCCTTTCCAGCCCCTCCCTAGTTATCGTATCCGGTCCGGATTCGAAAAGGAACATCTGAGGCACCTATTTTTGACACTTGTCAAGTTTCATGCACGTCCGATTACCCCTTCCAAAGTTATGGATGTTACTAATTTCCGGATTCCCCGTCCTTCCCCTCCCCCTACGATGGTGGGATAGGGGAAACGACTATTCTCAAAGCAGTCTTTTCGGGTCCCTGTTACGCCTACCAAATTTCATCGTCCTAATACCAAACTCGCGGGATCACCGAATTCCCCCCCCCCCAACTCCCCCCACAGTGCCCAAATCCGGTCTGGTTATGTCAATGGTGTATCTATGACTTGTGCTTGTTCTTCCCACCAAGTTTCGTCTCGATACCTCCACTCTAAGCGTTTCCCAAGATTTCCGGCTCCCCCTCCAGCTCCCCCCAAATTCACCGAATCCGGTCCGGATTTTAAGTGGGTCGTGTGAGGCACGAGATCTTTCAAAATATCAAATTTCATTAAGATCCGATCACCCGCTCAAAAGTTATAAATACCTCAAGATTCCGGGTTTCCTGATATGCCTGCCAAGTTTCATCGTCCTAGCTTGTGTGGAAGTGCCCGAACTAGCAAAACCCGGACCGAACGACCGATGGACGGACAGAAATTGCCATCGCTACATGGCACTTGGCCGAAGGTGATGAACCATCTGACAGTCAACTTTATCAAGTAGATAGCGACAGAATAGAGGATCCGTCTATTAGAGAATGGTACCTGATATTCTATTTATAAAGATTTTATCTGGATTTTGGTTTTGTATTCAGACATTTTAGATTACCGCATAAGAAAACAAAATGGTGTTAATGCGATTTTCAACTTTCTTGTTGTGGCATACACTTCTTTTTTCGTGACAATCTCTGTGATACAAATGTGCTGCGGAAAAAAAAGCCTTAAAGGACCCCTCTTACTTATTCTGCCTTTCACATTATCTCCAGCTCCCTTTTAGGTTTGTAAAATTGAGTCTTCACCTTCCGGAATCTAGGCTCCCAGATTTTTCGAGATTTTGTTTTAATTTCTTCTGCGATAGGCCTACTTGAAAATTCCGAAAATCTGGAAGTTCAAAAGCCCCTTTTTTCCGGATTATTTTGATATATGTTTGGACCGGTTCATATTCCAGATGCAATTTGCAGAAGACGTCAAAGAATAATCTGGAAGCCCAGATTCTGGAAGTTCCGGGAGGTGAAGACCGGACTTAAGATTCTGAAATCCTCGCCTTTCGCCGTTGTTTCGTTTTGCACCTACGTACTTGTCACGCAACGCAAACTTCGCGAAAAGCTTCAAGGTCCGTCAAGAATTTTTTCACAACTAAGGACATGCGAAGCTTTGAACTATTATGTTTTGAAAGACATGGTAGACCATCAGGTCTATCTTCTGTTTTGGAGATATTTTGTTTTGCTTGGTTTTACCACTGTTGAATCAAGTGTCCAAGGATCCTTCAGTTTTCAAATATTTTGCGTAAAGCCCCGCGTCGGAGAGTGGGAGGCAAAATAGAGTCGACAAGAGCTAACAAACAAGAATCGCTCATTTCTCGTGGAAAATAATGGAATTTTTTGAAACGAGAATTGGTCCTTACTTCTGCCCGATGTGTTGAGATATGAATGAGTGTCTGCGACATATTATGTATGAAAGTAGCGAACTGAATGATTTAAGGAGATAAATATTTTAAGTAAATGAGTGTGATCAGGAATGGATGGAGCAAATGTTGAAGAGTGAATGTTTTATCACTATAAGGAAGGTGGGTAGATTCCTCAAGTTGTCTATGACTCACAAAGATTTTTTTTTTTTTAGTTTTAAGTGATCGTTCAAATTATTTTGTATGTTTTTCGTTTTATTGTCATGGCCCTGGGCTTTTAGAGTAATAAATATCATATCATATTTTTTTTATTTTTTTTTCTATTGTTTGTTATCATATTTCTAAGATATTTCATCTTAAAAAAAAAATCATTTCTAATAAGAGTTTTGCTTTAGTTTAACCGAAGCCAACTAATTTTTGTATCCTTTGGTTGAATACACTGAATTATTTAAATGCTGGTATCGGATTTTTCGATTTTCCATTATCTTCTCTAGTAGTGACGCTAAAGAACATGTACGGCCGTCCCCATAGCGCAAATACTATGAAGTGGAAAACTTGAATCTCAACAAGAATGCGACTTTTCCGTGGCCAGTGGCGAGCTCGGCAAAAACTGCTTAGTGTCAGAATACAAATTTTTCGGAAATCTTTTTCGTCAAATATACAACACAAAAAAGCGCATAGAGGTACGACAAATTCGACAAGGAAAGTCCACTATTCAGAAGTCGATTATTCGTGAATAGCGGAACGGCGAAGTATTGCATTTTCATCGGGTCTTTACGCCTATTTAAAGTTCAATGGGCACATCAAACTACCCCTATCCCACTCTGTAACAACCTAGGAACAATGCTTACCCCCTAGATCAGCAGCTTTTTCAACAGTTTCCTCTCTGTGATATTTCAAAGCGTAATTTTCTGGGCCAGTACATTCACAATGTACTAGCTTGGACAAAGATAAAAGTGATGTTTCTTATAATACTTAGTAGGTCTTCATTTCATGCATAAATCAGCTTGTAGAATTCCGATTTGAATAGGTTATTTGTTTTTCAATGACTTTCGTAGCTATGTTTTTTTTTATAAGCTTATTGCATATTCTGGTACATTTTATAAAGCAAGCTAATCAAGCTTCACAACACTATTCCACAAAGAAAAACTTTTAATAGGCACTTTAAGCCATGGAACTTCTGATGAAACACTAGAACCATCAGGTAAACTGCATCTGCGGCTTGACTTTGGTGACATCTCAAAAATATCCTTTTCTATCAAGCATTGCTGGGAGTTTTTGAATTTCCTGCCACGATATCCCAGCTCCTAAGATTTGGATCGCCGAAATGCCAGAGAGGTAAAGACAAGGGATAACAAGAAAACGGCCGATTTTCGTAGCGCCTTCTAAAGGAAGTCGGAAATGTTTATTTGTGAAGCATTTAAGACAAAGTAAAGCATTAGAAGTGTCCATTGTGCTTTAAGTAAATAAGCGATGGGTAGGGATTGTGCGATCTCAGCCCTTTTCAGTCAAACTTTAAGGGTCCACAAAACTATCAGAACGATGGTATACGCCCCTCTAAAATCCAACGACGAATTGCCGCCAGATGCGCTGGAGAAACAATAACAAACACATGTGAGATCTTGGTCTCCGAAGGGGGAATAAGCGATTAGACAATGGGCCATACACAGATTTTTATAAACATGGCATACAAATGTATGTATGTATGTATATTCTTTGTTACATTCAGACTGAACAAGAACGGAGTAAATGGAAGAAAAAGAAATAAAGAACAAAAAAAGAGAAACAACAAAATGTATACTGCACTACAGATAAAGTAAAACACAAATGGCGAGTTAATCAGTGGTCATCCATTGGGCACAAAGTATTGGTAACCACGGGTGTGCGGCCGTTCCAAGAACTTTCTGGACTAGCTTATCTACAGCCTCGTTGGGTTCTACCAGTTAATCAGTGGTCATCCATTGGGTACAAAGTATTGGTAACCACGGGTGTGCGGCCGTTCCAAGAACTTCCTGGACTAACTTATCTACAGCCTCGTTGGATTCTACCAGTTAATCAGTGGTCATCCATTGGGCACAAAGTATTGGTAACCACGGGTGAGCGGCCGTGCCAAGAACTTTCTGGACTAACTTATCTACAGCCTCGTTGGGTTCTACCAGTTAATCAGTGGTCATCCATTGGGTACAAAGTATTGGTAACCACGGGTGTGCGGCCGTTCCAAGAACTTTCTGGACTAACTTATCTACAGCCTCGTTGGGTTCTACCAGTTAATCAGTGGTCATCCATTGGGCACAAAGTATTGGTAACCACGGGTGTGCGGCCGTTCCAAGAACTTTCTGGACTAACTTATCTACAGCCTCGTTGGGTTCTACCAGGTAAGCAGTGGTCATCCATTGGGTACAAAGTATTGGTAACCACGGGTGTGCGGCCGTTCCAAGAACTTTCTGGACTAACTTATCTACAGCCTCGTTGGGTTCTACCAGGCTGAATTTTCTTATTAGGTACCCGTTGCGTTGCGTGTATATTAATACCTTGAAAACATAATGTCCAAAACACGCTAGCGATCCACAGTAAAAACGAGAAAACGTCATCCTAACGACTCAAGCTCAAAAACTCAAAACCTGTGCAAACCAATCACAGCGATCGTTGGGGAGCCTGTGGTGCCGCTTTCGGCTCTTCTGCTAGGTACGCGGTGATTCCCGATGAAAAATTTATCTGAAAATAGTACTATGAAGTAGTACGACAAAGTTGCATGCAGTACTAACGATGCTACTACATGCTTCTACTTCAAGGCTACCATGTTACTGCATACTACTATATGCTACTATTAGCAAGACTGGATGCTAGTATGGCAAGATAGGATGCTACTGGATACTACTACATAAGATTAGACCAGTCTGAGGCACATTAAATGGTAGTATTCTTTGCTCTTACATAGAATTACATGCAACGTGTTCGTACTACTACCGTACTACTACGCAGGCTATAAATTTTTCATCCGGTTGTGCACCGACTAGGAAAGTTAGTCATCAAGAGTATTGATAAGCTTGATGAAGTTTTGGTAGAGGACAAATAGAGGCATTTTAAATAGTTTTGAACTTGGCTAGGCCTAGAAGGAATTGAAAATAGCCAAACAAACCTGGATAAACGTACCCGAAAAAGTAACATGTTTGTTTACTTGTTTACTTTATTCTAGCGCATCTAGCGGCCAAAAAATAACTTAATCTGGAAGGAATTTCATTTTCTTCCCTCGTCGTCGTTTTGCTGATGCGAAAAAGGTCTTTCAAGGAAAAGTTCTTCTTGGTCGACAGCTTGTATACTAAGGTCCAGAAAACTATGGGGAAAACGATATTAGGACCATTGAAGCCTTAATCCTTTTCTTCCCTTGCTCATATTAAATTTCTTCTTTGATCAGGCCGTCATTTCCGTTCTAAATACAGACGGAACTCAAGGGTCTTTGGAACTTTTGAAGGGAAATCTCTCCTTCAGCGAACACAGTCATCGGTTCGTCCCCAGCATGTGTATAACTGCCCAGTCATTCGCGTATAAAAGCATTGTCAATCCGTCCAGTCGTCTGAGAATGCGCGACGAACTGCGAGATAAATATGTCACATAACTTATCCCACATAACCTTTTCGTTATTCGTCTTTGAAAAGCGATCCCAGTTGACATTACTGCCCGCTGCGGTGTAACGCGCAGGAGAGAATTTACGGAATTTTCTTTGTTTAGGCGAAAAGTGAAGAAAGGATTAATGTGGTCTGTAAAGAAGGTGAACGAGTATAACCCTGGTTGTTGCGAACTTTCACCCGCACAATGGCACATCCATCCCTTCTAAAGATATCGCCCGGTATATGTATTCATGAGAATTTAGGGAAAACATTGGCAGAACATAACGATTTACCTTTAAATCAAACTTTAATATCGTGTAGAGCATCAGATTTATTCGTCATTTGAAAACATACAGTGAGTTTAGTGAATATATCTTTTCTTCTTGAACATGTGGCAGATTTGTTGTTAGAAATGGTACGAAAAAACGGAAACAGATCATTCAAGACATATTATACTGCCAGTTAGAGGGGGGGGGGGGGGGGGTACCAGAAAAACGACCGCGACAACGACCAACGAAAGCGACAGTTTAGAAAAAAATCGACTGATTTTCAGGAAAATCCACTGATTTTCAGGAAAATTCACTGATCTTCAGAAAAACCGACTATTTTGACGAAAAATTTACCAGTTTTCAGAAAAACCAACTGTTTTCATGATAAAATCAACTGTTTTGACGAAAAATCGCGGCGCTTCGCGCAAACTCGGTTATTTTCTACCGACTGGCCCATAGCTTTGGGGGGGGGGGGCGTCCCCTCCTCCCCCACCCCAGTCGTGACGCCCCTACTTACATGTATTGTTTATTTGTCTTTCTGTTTTCAGTTTGCTTCAGTTTCGGGTTTCTACGAATCTTTTGACGAAATAGGAGAGGAAAAGATATTTCTTTAGTCAAACAATGTTTACACGGATGCGTCAGCTCTGATTTTTCATCAGCGATATTTCGGCCCTTCTTGGCAAGGGTCCTCGTCAGGCTGTCAATCTTCTTGTGATGAAAAATCAGAGCTGACGCATCCGTGTAAACATTGTTTGAATAAATGTTTCAAAGTCAGCTTGGGCTCAAAGAATATTTATGCTGTTTTGCGTATCGTGCGCTTGTATTTTGCGTCTATAATAATAATTTATTAAAGCCAACAAAGGCCCATACAACAGTATTCTTTATCGCACTTAACTAACAAAATTGACCTTCAAAATTACATACAATAAGTTTACTTCTTTTTACCCTTCTAGTATTCGCCAAATTACATTCGAACTAAACTTCCAGTATACACTTAAAATATTTACATACCGACCGAATTACCTGACGATTCGTCGACTTCATAATACCAGGAAATAGTATGGGCACCCCACCAAAACAAGAGCTACGAGCTCAGATGGCACTTGTTACGAGTAAGCACGGCTCGGTTATGTCAATGATATATCTAGTGTGTGCTAGGTGTCTTCCCACCAAGTTTCATCTCGTTCCCTCCATTCATAGCGTTTTCCAATATTTCCGGTTCTCCCCTCCAGCTCCCCCCAAAAGTCACCGGATCCGGTCCGGATTCTAAGTGGGTCGTCTGAGGCATGAGGTCTTTCCAAATATCAAATTTCATCGAGATCCGGTCACCCGTTCAAAAGTTATAAATACCTCAAGATTCCGGATTCCCAATCCCTCCACTCCCCCGACAGTGCCCGAATCGGCTCGGTCATGTCAATGATGTATCTAGTGTTTGCTAGGTGTCTTCCCACCAAGTTTCATCTCGATCCCTCCACTCATAGCGTTTCCCAAGATTTCCGGTTGCCCCCTCCAGCTCCCCCCCCAAAAGTCACCGGATCCGGTTCGGATTTTAAGTGGGTCGTCTGAGGCATGAGGTCGTTCCAAATATCAAGTTCCATCGAGATTCGATCACCCGTTCAAAAGTTAAAAATACCTCAAGATTCCGGATTCCCAATCCCCCCACTCCCCCCACGGTGCCCGGATCGGGGAAGTGACTATTTCCAACTTAATCATTTGGGGTCCCTGATACGCCTGCCAAGTTTTATCGTCCTAGCTTATGTGGAAGTGCCCGAACTAGCAAAACCTGGACAGACCGACGGACGGACAGAAATTGCGATCGCTATATGGCACTTGGCCGAAGGGCAAGTGCCATAAAAACTATCTCTGATTTCCTTCACCCCCGGACAATCTGTCAGCAGATGGAATAAACTCTCTTCTACCACACCACAAAATCGGCAAGCACACTCAGCCACTGGCAAAGACCTATTCTTTTCAAAAACCTTTTTCCTACTTCGTAATGGGAGACAGTTCGATATGATGCTCCCAATGTAATTTAATAAGCGCGGGTTTGCAGGATTGGATGCTCAAGGTTAGGAGAAAACTTGCTTACTTCTCCTCTCGTATTATTTATCGAGTCGCACTGCACTTATCGTCAATTTTCGTCAAAGTTATCTCCTAACCTTGAGCATCAAATCCGTGCAGTGTGTGGAAGGGCGCGTCATTTAAGTGGGGTTTTAAGCCAGTTTAGAATTGGGATTTCAGAATCATTAAAAGCTAGAATGTGGATGAAAGTAGTTAAATTTGGCAGGAAACTTTATGTGATCATGGGAAGGGTTGACTAGCCTTAAGCCTGCAATTGCAGCTGCCGCCGCAACGTCACTCTTTCTGGTCGCTGGAAATTGTTAGGTTCTGGGTGGGTAGTCTACGGTAAAAGATAGAATTTGTATGAGGAGCAGTTTTCAAATTTCCGCCTGCGGCGCTTCATTTAATTGATAGAATAAATATAAGCTGCTAGTCGTGCCAGGGAATGTATTGTCCAAGCGGGCTTAGCAAGAACGAAGCCTAGTAGCTGGCTAATCTTCTTTCATGCTGCCCTTTAGTGTTAGTCTTTGTACCCCCCAATTGCAACTGCTTTTTTGTACCTTTCTTGGGGCGGGTACTGGCATCATAGTTAAATCTGTTTGGTCGTAAAAATAAACTGAACTGAACTACTAACACTAATACTTTCTGATCAATAATTTGAATAATTTTAAGCTCCAATACTCGGTTTCTAGGATTCCGGTAAATTTTTTGAAAAATCCGATAAAAATTTATGCTCTGCACCCCCCGTCCCCTCCCCCAACAAAAAATACACTTGCGACGCTCCTGCCGATGGTATCTGTAGGTGGTTAGATCACACCTTAAGTCCTATGTTTTGTGCGTATAATGGGGGGGGGGGGGGAGGGAGGGAGGAGCTCTAGTGTCCGGATGCAGCCGACCCTGATCCCTGACCAAAGGCAGCCGACCCTGATCCCTGACCAAAGACTTGAGTGGCATGTCATCCACATTGGAAGTTGCTGTTCCTCATATTCTGATCCCAAAGGCAGAAAACTAGTTTATAAAACTTGGTTTTTCTGGGAAAATTTAATTCTAAAACATTAGAAGATTTTCCAGCGATCCAATTAGTGAGGTACAAAGGAAATTTCCAGACTTTGGAAAAGCCGCCGTGCAGGTGACGGATAGGATACTCCTAAGCAATAAACAGCTACAAGAGGATTGTGTGTGGTAGAAACTTGGATACTGATTCTGTGAACATGCAGCTCTTGTGCCATAAATATTATGCCACTAAAACTGAAGAACAGATTGTTCGCTGGGTTTGGAGCCATCGAGGAAACCGACGGGGTATATTTAGTAGCCGTAAACGGATCAGTCGGCTGAGACTTTTTCCAGACGGCTTATCCAAATTGTATAATCTTAGCAGGCTGCGTAAAATTCCGCTTTCTGTAATGATAAAAGAGGCCTAAACAGTTAATAAACATCTTCTTATATGATTAATAATCTCGGGCCTTCTTTTTGTAATAATCTGCTGGCTAGCATCAGGGAGTCGGCCACTTTATACGGGTTTAAAAAGAAACTGAAAACTTTCCATTTAATTAATACGTGTTGAAGGGTATGTGGTCTTATTCTTCTTCTTTTTTCTTCTTCTTTTCACAGTTGTTCGGGTTGGGCTGAAACTGGTAATGAGTAAATATTAAGGATTCTTGTTGTGTATAGTGTTCACGTTTAATTGTCTGTTATTTAAGTCAAAGACAAGGTGGAAAATTGTAAGTTGTTGTGTTTAGTTATTTATTTAGTAGATACAGGTAGTATTAAGGAATTGCAGCAGAAGTCCTTAGGACTTTCTTTTTGCTGCAATAGGATATTAGTAATGTTATCTTATTTTCAGTGTTTTGGTTAAAAATAAAAACCTACCTACCTGAGAATGATCTGCTGTCAGGAGAACCTTACATCCTTTATCAATAGGAACTGCGCCTCTCAACGTTAGCAGCCTGGGGTGTTGCTCTTTGTACCGAATTCGAGACTAATTTGCGTTATCAACCCCGTTTTCAACACCTATTTTGTATACAGACCCTCGACTACCTCAAGCTAGGGGATCGACTAAGGACGTGTCCGAAAGCTTTTGGGTGCTGTAAATGCTGTATTAATGCTGCAGTTTCTTTTTCTTTTTGTCCGAAACCTGTTACCTTTTTTTCTTCTCTGACACTTCTAGAATACCAAAATTTAAGTCAGGAAGAAGAAGAAAAAAGAATTAGCTGGATAAAGCTGACAAAATGAATTAACTACTGATATCCAACCTTCTTATATTTCCTTTCTTCGTTGGCCATGATCGCCAGTTGGTTTAGAATTTGGAATGTTTTCCGAATTGTCAGTTGTCTTTTTGAATTTGTTATGTTTGCCTCCGAAAACGCTGAGGGAATCGCCGTACTCCCCAGTTTCTTCTTGAAAATTCAGCATAAAATTTAGCATTCTTGCTGAATTTTTCGATGAATTTTATGCTGAATTAATGCGGCATAATTGAGCGAAAATTTAAGTCCGAAAGCGAAATGCTGCATAAAATGCTGAATTAATTCAGCATTTTCGTTCGTTTCGGAGCTTTCGGACACGTTCTAAAAAGAGGCACGGCGTGGCGCAGGAGGAGTAGAGTAGAGTAGAGATACATTTATTAATAAAACAGACACTATTCGCCTTTCGCCTGCCAAGAAAGGCAATGAAGCTTGGAAGGGCAAGCGATGTAATTCATTTATAATTATTCACTACATTCATACCGAGCTACTCATACACTAAAAATTCAACTAATGAATGATACAGATGAAAATACAAGAAGAAGATGATACAGCAACAAATAACGAAAATCAGAGAACAATACCTTGAATAAAATGGACAACCATACCTTGAACAGAATGGACAACCTGGATCGGGTTTCTGACCAGTTTCATTCCCGAGACAAAAGGAAGTTCTTTGCCCGTGACTTGAAAGCAGGAAGACTAGGCGCATTTTTCACAGACTCGGGCAATATATTCCAAACATGAGGACCATAATGGCGAATTACAAAAGATGCCCGAGTTGTGCTTCTAAACTCATGACTTAAATTATCCGCATTTCTTGTATTATGATAATGACGATCTCTATTATAAGTAAAAAGATTGTCGAAAGCAGGGGTAAGCAGCTGATTCAGATATTTATACGAGAAAATTGCAACTTGATAGTCGCGGATTTGGGATACATACATTAATTTATTCTTTTTGAAATGCTCATGAGCAGGGACCTCATCAGAATCAACAGATTCCGATAACAATTTCACAGCTTTATTCTGAAGTTTTTGTACTCTTTTGAAGCACGTTACAAAATTACTTGCCCAAATTGAGCATCCGTAGCTAATGTATGGAAAAAATATAGAAAAATAAATCATTTTGAGGATCTTTTTTGGGATTAAATTTTTAATTCTTCGCATTACCCCAAGGGCTCTGCTTAATTTTTCAGCTATCGCACTTGAATGATTTTTCCACGATAGGTTTTCATCAATTAAAAATCCCAAGTATTTTGTTGTTGTTACTCTTTTTATCACATTTCCTTGAACTGTGATTTGATCATTACCTTCACTCGACGAAAGTCTAGAAAATACCATGAAAAAAGTTTTTGAAAAATTTATGGTTAACAGATTTTGTTGAGAAAATGTTAAAAATTCAGAAACTGCATTGTCAATTTTATTATATAAAATATCGAGTGAAGGCGCTGCCAGAAAGAGCAAAGTGTCATCCGCAAACATGATGACACCAGCCTCTGATAGGTAATGCTTCACTCGATCAATAAAAATAATGAAAAGGAGGGGTCCCAGGATTGACCCTTGTGGGACCCCGCACTCTATTTTCTTTTTTCTTGATAAAAAAGACCCATTCTGAACCACTTGATATCGGTTGCGTAGATACGATGAAAAACACACCAGGCTTGAACCTTTAACCCCAATTGAGTCAAGGGCTTGAATAAGCTCTGAGTGGTCCACCGTATCGAACGCTTTTTTCATGTCCAAAAACACAGCTGCGGGTATTAGACCAGCTTCAAATGCATCATTAATCCAATCAACCAGTTTTAGAACTGCCATATCTGTAGATAGCCCTTTTCTGAACCCAAATTGAGTTTCCATTAGAATTTTATTTTTTTCAATATAATGGCTTAACTGGGCGTGTACCACTTTCTCATATAATTTAGAAAAAAACGGGAGAATAGATATAGGTCTTCGATTCGATGGGTCATCTTTTTTCCCTCCTTTATGAAGAGGAATCACTCTTGCAATCTTAAGTGCTTCCGGGAAAACTCCAAGATCTAGGGATACGTTGATGATGTGTGTCAACACAGGTATAATACTCGTTTTTGCAGCTTTTATCAGTTTCAGCGAAAATTCATCGATTCCGCTAGAACTTGACTTCATCATGGCCAGAAATCGTGCCACTTCTTGTTCTGAACATCTTGCAAACTCAAAAGAATTCTCACTTGTAAAAAATAGATCGCAAACTCGCAGATGTACCTAGGTTAGCCCTCGCTTGATCACAAAGTCTTTTTCCTTCATTCGCAAAATAATCACACAGAAATTCAGCTATGTGTTGAGAATCAGTAAGACGACTTCCTGCCGTCTCCATGGCTCTCACCTCCTCCTTACTCCGAGATTTACCCAAAAGTTTATTTATTGTTTTCCATGTATTTTTCATGTTCCCTTGATTTTCCTGGAATTCATTTTGAAAATAAAGTTTATGGGTTTTCCGTTTTACCGAATTTAAAATATTCCGAAATTTTTTGAATTTTATAAAATTATCATTTGAACGATCCTGTAAATAATTCACATAGAGTTGGTTTTTTTGTTTTATCGAAACTAGAATAGCTTTTGTTATCCATGGTTTTTTAGGAAAATTTCTATTAGGGTTTAATCTCCGTAAAGGACATGTTTCATTCATTACATTCGTCACTGTCTCACTAAAAAGGTCATATGCCTTATTTGGACATTTTTCTTCAACTACACGCGAGAAATTTGTTTCATCCATCATATTAGCAAAACTCTTTAGATTTTCATTTTTAATTTCCCGGTATACCGAAGCCTTTTCATTCCGTTTATTTTCCTGTGACGGATTCAGTTTTATTTTACTTATTAAAAGAAGGTGATCTGACCCATCTGACAAAATCACATCTGCTTGGGCTCTTTCAAGCAATCCACCATTAACGAAAAAGTTATCAATTAAAGAAGCGGATAGATGCGAAATTCGAGTTGGAATAGTTACAAGAGGAAAACTATCATGTGATACCATCATATTAACAAAATCTGAACTATTAGCTCTTTTTAGCAAATCTATATTAAAATCTCCCATGAGGAATTTATTTTTATTTTCATTATTAATTTTATCCAATATTAATTCAAATTCTTCAATAAAAAAACTAGTATCACACGAAGGAGTTTTATAAATTAATCCTAAGATCACATTTTTTCCTCCTTCGTTCTTTATTTCAATAAAGAGGGTTTCTATCCTACCTTCAAGCCACAGGGAAAGGTCATCCCTAACCCAATACTGAGTACCTTCTCCAATCAAAAGGGCTAAACCTCCCCGCTCCATGGTTGTCCGTTCTCTTCGCTCACAAACATATCCTGGGAAAGAAAAATTCCAGGGCAGTGACTTGCTAGAAACAAATGTCTCGCATAGGCCTACAATACACGGCTTCGTATCTACCGAACTCAAAATCTCACATAGAGATGAATATGCCGTTCTTAGACCTTGACAATTCCAGAAAACAACCGCTCTTTCTGCACTTGCGGGTTTTGAATACTCATAAAGATTACTCTGATTTACATAATTACTTGGGCGACACTGTGACGAAAAATTATCGACGCAATCATCATCCCCCGCAAGTGCTTCACGAGCTTGGCTTCCTAGAATAAACCGGTTTTTTTCGAATTCACTCAAAGCGTCATCGGGTCCATTCACGCTCATCAAACGGGGTTACTACTTTTACGAAGAGAAAAAAGAAAAGAAAAAAAAAGAAAATGCGGTTAAGCGGGAAAAGAAGAAGAAGAAGAAGATAAGTAAAAGAAAGATAGAGACAAGGAGGGAACTGACATTCTGACCAAAAGCTACAAAGAGGAAACAAACACATGTCTTTTGCACAACACATCGACATCCCAGAATTATGGGGCTGGATTAGGCATACGGACCACTTCAGCCATAGCTCTAATTTTTCGTATCTCTCCAGCTGAGTCTTTTGCAAAAATCGTCCCGTAGTTCGACCATACATTTTTGTTTCCAAGCTTATTCTTCGCCAAATCAAGAATCTGCTTCTTTTTTGTTGTTAGATACTCCGTAACAAAAATTCCCGACCGAGCCAGCTTTGACTTTGACGCAAACACTTTTCTCGCGGTTACTGTGGACTGGAACGCAACCAAAATGGGCGCAATACTCTTCTTTGCATTTGCAACAGTGATCGTATCCGGAGAAGCTGCTCGGAATTTAAGCACAGACACTATTTCCGCCGAAGACAAATCAGTGATTTCCATCGTATCCGTAATCACGTTTAAGATACACTCAGAGATGGGAAGACCACCTTTTTGTTCCACACCATGAAATACAAGCTGGTTCAATCGTTTCTCCTGGTCCATATCGTCCAGACGTGTTTCAAGCTGTTCAACCCTGTTTTCCAGGGCTAAATGCGCGTTTTGGAGAGCACGTAGTTTCTTCTCAATCTCTTCAAACTTCGCCGAATACTGTACGAGTATAGAGTCATGAATCTGAGATACGATAGAGTCAATCATATCTGCATTCGTTGATGTTCCATTTTTTTTTGAACTTCTCCTTCTATGTCTTTTCGGATATTCAATCTTAAAGTGTCCAAGTCCGATAGAGCCGAATTTACCGAATTTGCCGATGTATCTGGTAAACTGGAACCATTAAACTCAAGATGCTTCTCAGGAAAATCAGCTAATTCCGCAAAGGCATTCGCTACGCCTAATTCATTTTTCTTCTTAGCCTCTACTGAAATGCTGACAAAAGCCGAAAGTTGGGAAGGTGTCGTTGTCACGATTTCATGGCTTCCATAACAAAATACAACATAAGATACCTTGTTGTTCTTGGCCTTTATTATGTCCAACACTCGGCATGGCCAGGGTGGATAACTTCTGAATTTTGCCAAGGCAATAGCATCCTTTGTGAACTGAACCATTGAATTCCCCGAACTCATACAGCCAAAACCTCCTTCGTCAATCCAAAAGTCTGATAAATTTCACAGTCACTGCTAGCTATTATTGCATCCGCTCGGAATGAATGCTGAGCGCGCACTCAGTAATAAAAGAGATTAGCAAGTAGGAGAAGTAGACAAGTACATGAGAGTTCGTAAATCTAGAGCTAAAAGAAGGCACCTTAGAACATTATTCCTGCCACTCAATCTGTAGCCTGAAAGGGCCCTTTTTAGTTTTCATGCCTCTTATTATTACTCGTGCCTCCTACACTATGCCGTGCCGTGCCGTGCCTCATTTTAGGCGGATCCCTCAAGCTAGAGCAAAAAAATCCAGAAGTTCTCAACCCCATCAATGCAAGAACCGAAAGTCAACGAGTTGTATGCGGGATCGACTAAAAAGAGGCACGGCACGATGGCGCGGGAGGCACGAGTAATAAAAAGAGATTAGCAAGTGGTAGAAGTAGACAAGTAAATGAGAGTTCGTAAATCTAGAGCTAAAAGAAGGCACCTTAGAACATTATTCCTGCCACTCAATCTGAAACCAGAAAGTGCCCTTTCAGTTTTTGTGCCTCTTTAGTGCTCGTGCCTCCTACAACCTGTCGTGCCGTGCCGTGCCTCTTTTTAGTCGGATCCCTCAAGCTAGAGCAAAAAAAACCAGACGTTCTCAACCCATCCATGCAAGAACCGAAAGCCAACGAGTTATGTGCGGGATCGACTAAAAAGAGGCACGGCACGATGTCGCGGGAGGCACGAGTAATAAAAAGAGATTAGCATGTAGCAGAAGTAGACACGTAAGTTTGAGTTCGTAACTCCAGAGCCTAAAAGAAGACACGTTAGAAAATTTTTCCTGCCCCTGAAAGGGCCCTTTTTAGTTTTCGTGCCTCTTTTTATTACTCATGCCTCCTACACTATGCCCTGCCGTGCTGTGCCTCTTTTTAGTCGATCCCGTTTTGTGCCAGCGTTCGTGGAAATTTAAAAAGTTGACGAATATATTCCCTATAGGTGATGTTTAGCTTTTTGTTTTTTATGGCACTTGCCCTTCGGCCAAGTGCCATATAGCGATCGCAATTTCTGTACGTCCGTCGGTCTGTCGGTCTGTCCAGGTTTTGCTAGTTCGAGCACTTCCAGATAAGCTAGGACGATAAAACTTGGCAGGCATATCAGGGACCCCAAATGATTAAGCTGGAAATAGACACTTCCCCGATCCGAGCACCGTGGGGGGAGTGGAGGGAGGGGGAATCCGGAATCTTGAGGTATTTTTAACTTTTGAACGGGTGATCGGATCTCGATGAAACTTGATATTTGGAACGACCTCATGCCTCAGACGACCCACTTAAAACCCGGACCGGATCCGGTGACTTTTGGGGGGAGCTGGAGGCGGCAACCGGAAATCTTGGGAAACGCTATGAGTGGAGGGATCGAGATGAAACTTGGTGGGAAGACACCTAGCAAACACTAGATACATCATTGACATAACCGAGCCGATTCGGGCACTGTGGGGGGGGGGAGTGGAGGGAGGGGGAATCCGGAATCTTGAGGTATTTATAACTTTTGAACGGGTGATCGCATCTCGATGGAACTTGATATTGGAAAGACCTCATGCCTCAGACGACCTACTTAAAATCCGGACCGGATCCGGTGACTTTTGGGGGGAGCTGGAGGGGGCAACCGGAAATCTTGGGAAACGCTATGAGTGGAGGGATCGAGATGAAACTTGGTGGGAAGACACCTAGCAAACACTAGATACATCATTGACATAACCGAGTCGATTCGGGTACTGTGGGGGGAGTAGAGGGAGGGGGAATCCGGAATATTGAGGTATTGTTAACTTTTGAACGGGTGATCGGATCTCGATGGAAATTGATACTTGGAAAGACCTCATACCTCAGACGACCACTTAAAATCTGGACCGGATCCGGTGACTTTTGGGGGGAGCTGGATGGGGCAACCGGAAATCTTGGGAAACGCTATGAGTGGAGGGATCGAGATGAAACTTGGTGGGAAGACACCTAGCAAACACTAGATACATCATTGACATGACCGAGCCGATTCGGGCACTGTCGGGGGAGTGGAGGGGAGGGGGAATCCGGAATCTTGAGGTATTTATAACTTTTGAACGGGTGACCGGATCTCGATGAAACTTGATATTTGGAACGGCCTCATGCCTCAGACGACCCACTTAAAATACGGACCGGATCCGGTGACTTTTGGGGGGAGCTGGAGGGGGCAACCGGAAATCTTGGGAAACGCTAGGAGTGGAGGGATCGAGATGAAACTTGGTGTGAAGACACCTAGCAAACACTAGATACATCATTGACATAACCGAGCCAATTCGGGCACTGTGGGGGGAGTGGAGGGAGGGGGAATCCGGAATATTGAGGTATTTATAACTTTTGAACGGGTGATCGGATCTCGATGGAACTTGATATTTGGAAAGTCCTCACACCTCAGACGACCCACTTAAAATCTGGACCGGATCCGGTGACTTTTGGGGGAGCTGGATGGGGCAACCGGAAATCCTGGGAAACGCTATGAGTGGAGGGATCGAGATGAAACTTGGTGGGAAGACACCTAGCAAACACTAGATACATCATTGACGTGACCGAGCCGATTCGGGCACTGTCGGGGGAGTGGAGGGAGGGGGGATCCAGAATCTTTAGGTATTTATAACTTTTGAACGGGGGACCGGATCTCGATGACACTTGATATTTGGAAAGACCTCATGCGTCAGACGACCCACTTAAAATCCGGACCGGATCCGGTGACTTTTGGGGGGAGCTGGAGGGGAGAACCGGAAATACGGAAAACGCTATGAGTGGAGGGATCGAGATGAAACTTGGTGGGAAGACACCTAGCAAACACTAGATATATCATTGACATAACCGAGCCGTGCCTACTCGTAACAAGTGCCATATGAGCTCGTAGCTCTTGTTATTTTTTTTGGCTGGTCGATCCTCGTCATTATTTAATAATGATGTTTACAACGGACCTGACAAAAGCGACAAGTTTGTGGCGGCTTTTTCTAGCCATAAATCGATACCTGTACCCATGCCATAGACAATGTCAAGAAAATGTAAACGCGTGATGTTCCGCTTTCAACAATCGTTAGAGTTTAACTGAAAAGCCATATTCTTTTGTGTCTTGGAATTAAACGCACTGAATTGTTTTGATTGTGCTAAGGGATTTTTTCGTTTTTCACCTTGGGCCCTAGTAGTGGCTTTCAGAATTTGCACTACTGGCTCGATGGGACAAAGTTCATCCCGATGCTAGGAATTTGAGTTTTCAACGAAAGCGTGCATTTCAATGGCTAACGAAGCAAAGCTCAGGAAATGTTCAGTTCCTGATTTTCCGGTTACTTTTGAAGAAAGTCCTCTATTGCGTGTACCCCAAAATTATTTACTTTCGCGGCAATCGTTTACCATTGTAATTGATAAATATTTCAAGCATAGAGATACAAGCACTTAGAGGTACCACAAATCCAAAAAGTTCGTTCGATGAAAATCGATTATGTGAATAGCGCAGCACCGAAGTAATCCGATTTCATCGGGTTTTCAAGCCTATTTAGGTAAATGAGTGATTGGTCAATAAACTGGGAACCAAGAGTGCGCGGCCGTTCCACGAACTTCCTGGACTAGCCTGTCTATGGGATTCACTAAAAAGAGGCACGACACGGCACTACATAGTGTACGAAAACTAAAAGGGCCCTTTCAGACTGAGTGGCAGGGGCAATGTTCTAAAGGCCCATTCACAACAGGTTTTAGCTAGTACTCGATACCAGTTATTTCTGAAAGTCGCTCCGAGACCGAAGCTTTGCCAGGATTCTGCCGATAGCAATTGATATTGGTGTCAGTTTCGGGTACCAGCTAGTCTCGGACCCAAGCTGAAATCAGTTCAACTTTTAAGGGTACTAGCCTATCAGATTCGAATATCCGATTGGCTAGTTTCGAACCAAGCCCAGTCGATAGCATCACATCCACTCCGTGCTGTCTTGAAAACGAAAGTGAATTTAGCTCATTGCTAGACGGTCTGACCTGGTTCAGCATTAGCCAATCAGAATATTTCTCAGTATTCCCAGAAGTAATCTGATTCGCTAGTACCCTCAAAAGTTGAAATGATTTCAACTTGGGTATCCGAAACTGGCACCTATGTCCATTGCGAACGGCAGAAACCTGACAAACTTTCGGTCTCGGGAGCGATTTTCGAAACCACCTGGTATCAGGGAATCATAAATTTCCTGTAACGACTCGCCATTCAGGGGGCTTGTCAATTAGAGATTTCTGATGCGCTCTTGAACGAGCGTCAGATAGTTCGAGAAATACCCACGGGGATAAAATACCCGACTATCCAGAAAGACAAAGTTTTCCGCAGCTGTGCTGAACTAAGAATATTTCTCTGTAATGGAAGAGTATCCTGTATCTTTTCTCCTAGCTTAGGTACCTGGTGGCATGCTGGCAATTGTGTCTATCTGAGCAAGAACGCCGATTCGACCAAAGCGGAATTTTTGAAAACTAGGTGAGGCTCTGGCAACATAGAAGCATAGGAAATGACAAGCCCCCTGAATGGCGAGTCATTACAGGAAATTGATGGGTCTCTGCTGGTATCGAATATTTGCAACAACAAAAAAACTTGTGAATTGGCCTTAGCAAGCCTTAACAAAAAGCCTTGGCCTTCATTTAGGTTCTGGAGTTACGAACTCTCACTTACTTGTCTACTTCGACTACTTGCTAATCTATTTGTATTACTTGTGCCATGCCGTGTCGTGCCGTGCCACTTTTCAGTCTATCCCCTTTTCTACAGCCTCGTTGGGTTCTACCAGGCTGAATTTTCTTACAGGGTACCTGTTCCGTCTCCAGGGTAGCATTTTTAGTAAGCATTTTAGGCAACGAAAATAAAGCGACCGGACTCTAGAAATATGTCTTTTCTGCATTTCTGCGGCATTGCAAATTCGTACTTCCAGCTCCCTTAGGTGGCGCCAAAACAATTGAGTCATTGCCCGTTTTCGTCCCATGAGCACTCCTTCTCGCATCCACACTTTAAGCGATAAACGATGTGAAAAGACGATAAATTGTATGTGTTTACGACCGTGTGCGGTCGTTTTCCTGTCGTGATGTTGGTTTAGTAGCTTAGTTTTGAACAGTAGAGTTATGCTTATTTGAACAGTCCTCTAAATATTTCACTACCTTGTTTTTGTTTTTGCTTATAAAACAGTGAAATGAAAGAAAAAATAACAACCAACATTTTCTAGACCAACAGTTTCTAGCACAGTTGTACACTGTAAAAAAAGAATCTTGCAGTATTTGCCACTGGGGTTAATCTTGTCTTTATTGAAATAAGATTATCCCTAATTCGGATTAATTTTATCCCAACAGAGGTAAGATTAATCCCAGTTGCAAATACTGCATCCTTATTTGGAGAAAATACTTACAGTGTAGCACAAACAGTTTGTTGCATTTAACAATTTTCGGTTTGTGTTTTACTTTTGAATATGCTTTTTTCTTCCATTCGGGTATGCTGTTTAGTTTACAGTTTAACCGAATAGAAGTGACATATGACAGCATAATTACTAATCACTTATTCACTTAAGTAGGATGATGAAACGGCGTTACTTCGTTGCTCCGCTGTATAATCGATTTTCATCGAATTAACTTTTTATTTCTTATTTGTAGTACATCTGCCTGCATGTACCTGTATAACTTTCAACGTTTACAGTAAAGGATTGCTGAATAAAAGGCTTTTTGAGTCACACGAAGTAAAGGGCTTTCTTCAGAAGTATTCTTTCAATCTGAGCCTCGTTTTTTTTTGGATCCCAAAACGTAAGTGGAGGGATACCTATGAGTTATGACATCGCCAAAGTTATCCGTCTGTCCGTCTGTGCGCGCTGTAACTCTCGAAGGGAATGAGATATTTTGATGAAACTTCGTGTGAGGATTCATTGGGTCAAGGCTAAAATCAAGTTCGTAGATGGGTTCTGTAGCCCTACATTTAGGGGTTGGGGAGGGGGTTCAAATTAAGAGATTTTAAACAGCTAATGTGATAGTCGATTATGGTGTAAGAATTCATGCTGAGCACGACAGACCGGACAAGTAGTTCGTCCGGAATCTGGCAAAAATCGGAAAGTTTGTTAAAAGTAAAAGTTTTGTATGAAGTTGATTAAATGGTCGGTTTAGGGGTAAGAAGACATGCTGAGCACGAAGGAGAAAACCATTTTTTCTCCGAACAAGTAGTTCGGGCGGAATCCGGCAAAAACCGGAAAGCTGGTTAAAAGTAAAAGTTTCATTTGAAGTTGATTAAATGTTCGATTTAGCGGTAAAAAGACATGCTAAACACGATGGTGAAAACCATTTTCTCGCTGGACAACTAGTTCGCCCGGAATCCGGCCAGAACCGGAAAATCTGTTAAAAGCAAAAGTTTGATTAGATGACAGATTAAGGGGTAAGAAGAGAGGCTGAGTCTGTGTATGACAATCATTTTTTAACCGGACATATAATTGGTCCAGAATCTGGTTGTAACCGGATTTTTTTTTTAAGTCAAACTTTTATTCAAAGTTGATTAGATGTTGTATTTGTTCGACCATCAACGCCGCTGGATTTGTTTCTGAATTTTCTTTTTTTTGCTGGACTAGTAGTTTGCTCGGAATTCGGGCGAAACCGGAAACTTGGCAGAAGTAAAGCAGGAAGTCTCGGTCAGTATCTTTAAAATAGATATGGCATATAGAGGTATATCTGAACTTTCTCTGATGATTAGCCTGGCGAAGACTGGATCTGAATCGAGTATTAGATTTTTGGGATCCCATCGACACCTTTGGTCTTGTTTAAAATAGCGCTGCCGCATAGCTGCTGCAGTACTTCTTTGCTTTTGCAAAATAATAATTCTTTAAAGCCAACAACGGGCCATACAACAGTATTCATTATCGCACTTAACTAACAAAATTGACCTTCAAAATTACATACAATAAGTTCACTTCTTTTTACCCTTCTAGTATTCGCCAAATTACCTCCGCGTATTTGGATTCCCTTTCTTCTTGGTTGAAGCGGCAGCGCTACAGCACCTTGCAGGGAAGCACGGACTTGGTCGGTGAGCAAGTCCGTGGTTGTCGAGAAACGCTGCCGTCTTCCTAGGAAGCACTGCAGTGCAAAAACGAATAGAGAAAGAATCAGTCCGGAATCGGTCGAGAGGTGGACCTGTAGCATGGAATAAAAACGAAGCTCTGGAACTGAACGTTTTCCTAGCTTCACTTCCATAGCCATTGAAAGGACCGCTTTTGAAAATTCAAATTCTCCGCGTCTAGACGAAGATATGTCTTGTCGGGCCAGCAGCGTGTATTCTGAGCCACGATTTTGTTGCATGCTGCAGGTCCACTTGTCGGCCGATTCCGGACTGATTCTTTATACATCCGTTTTTGCACTGCAGCGCTTCCGAGGAAGACGGCAGCGCTTCTCGAGAATCACGGACTTGCTCACCGACCAAGTCCGTGCTTCCCTGCAAGATGCTGCAGCGTTGCCGCTTCAACCAAGAAGAAAGTGAATCCAGAAACGCATATTGCGCAAAAGCAAAGAAGTGCTGCAGTAGCGATGCGGCAGCGCTATTGCAACAAAAACGAGGCTCTGAACGTCACCACTAGAGCCAAATATGAAAACAATACAAAATTTCTTAGTAGAGTCAAAATAATTAAGTGCATTAAAATGGACGATATTAAATTTTCCTTCAGCCCAAGCTGACAGCGAATCATATTTTGATAGTGCAAAACGGATATGTCAGCTAGTTTTATTAGAGCTATATTCCGGCCCTTTTTGGCAAGGGTTCTCTTCAGGACGTGTGACTTCTGACGTATCGCTTTTTATTGTCAAAATACGAAGATGTTAAGATGAAACTGGCTCTTCGGTTAAATTGTAAACGCCATCTACTGGGTGAAATTGCGCGCCGCTTAGCAACAGATACAAAATTTGAAAGAGAAACGGAAGGAAATTAATAGCAAATACTTTATATTGCATAAAATGATAAACTGAACGTGAAATAAACCTTTTTGACAAGTATTTTGCCGTAAAAGTTGCCTGGTATGGGTTTTAGTGTTTTCTTCCGTGCTCGTTGACTTTTCCTTCAAAAAAGAGTACCTGTCCTATGTTGTCGCCATCTTTTCTCTTAATTATATAATCTCGCATATGCTAGGTAATTAATAGATGGTGAGATGGGGGGCGGTATGTAGATTGTGACGACGGAATCTTTTTTTTTTTTTTTTTTTTGTACTCTCTTTCTTTACCTCTTTTTTCTTTCTTTCTTTACAAATATATTAGATTAGTTTTTTTGTTGTTATTTATTGAATAATTTTAAGTTAAAAGGTGGTTAGAAGATACAGCTACCCACAGGACTTTTGTCTTGTATGTGCTTGTTGAGTTTTTTGTATAATGTAGTGTTTTTTTTTGTGAAGTAAAAAAATTTTGGATCTGAAATCTATGTTCACCACGAAAAAGGAAGGGCAGGAGCCCTGCTCTTTTGGTTTCCTTTTTCCTTCAGACCGGATCCTTGTCTGGCCACCAAAACAAGGCCACCAAAAACTGCTACTAGATAAAACCAACTTTAACGTGTAATAAAGTTCAATCAATCATGACTGAAAATAATGGAGTAAAGTAAAATTTAGTATCATCAGTTTATACAAACAAAAATTGATTCACCTGAAGGACGGATCCGAAATGCCGTGTGAACTGCTAACAGCTGACGCCGAATTCCAGTGTTCAATAACAAATGATGTTCCGACTTTGACATCTGCTAGCCACGCTATTTAATCGGAGGAAATATTTTGCCTGGCATGAAAGAAAGTGCTTGAGCTACATAAACTCATAATTAACTGTTGTCAGAAAATAATATGAAAGAGCAAAGTAACCTGCGTTTTAGACTGGCACTGGTCCCTCCGAAATGAAAAAAAAAAATGTATACGCTAATGCTGGTTTTACACACTGCGTAAAATCCGAGCGTATTTTGAAATCCGAGCGTATTTTACGCACGTTTTGAGCTTAAAAACATTTCTAGCAATACGTACGTTTTGAGAAATCGGTCAGTTTTGTATCCAAATACGTCCGTATTGCTAGAAATCTTCTCAAGATCAAAACGTGCGTAAAATATGCTCGGATTTTACGCAGTGTGTAAATGGACCATAAAATGGGACGACTTCTCCCTTATAGTTGTTTAATGTTTGTCTATGGCTTTTACGTCCAAGAAAAAAGAATTATACAAAACTCCTTCTTTTCGGCATTGGCCACTGATGGGTTAAAGCACACCTCTCACTATTTAATCTGATGTTCCAGTACTCAAAACCATTTGATACTGTAAAACTTGAATCTTTTTTTGTATCATCAAATTATCCACGGCTTTGGCTGTTTTAAGCCTTTTCCCAAGCCCACTGACTTCTAGCAAAAACTATGCAAGATGCAGGTAACCGGTTTTACACATAAATAGCATGCTGCGCAAACACTCGTCAGGAGCACAAGGCGCATGTAAAATATAAATATTCCTTCAGCCCAAGCTGACTGCGAATCATATTTGATGGTGCAAAACGCTTACGTCAGCTTAATTTTATTGGAGCTATATTTCGGCGCTTCGTGGCAAGGGTCCTCTTCAGGCTCAAAACCGCTCAAATTGGAAAAAATGAACTTGTGGGAAACACAAGTTCGTTTTCTTCCAACTTGAGCGAAACACAAGTTCGATTTTTTCCAACTTGAGCGGTTTTGAGTCTGAAGAGGACCCTTGCCAAGAAGGGCCGAAATATAGCTCAAATAAAATTCAGCTGACGTATCCGTTTTGCACCATCAATCATGTAAAATAGTAAGTAGTGGCAAGAGCAAAGATTTAGTGCTGTATCGTTAGCGGGATTGGAATGTAACACATGAAATTTGGGACTCCCGGCAATTATTAATGAATGCAATTACGCAAGTAGGTGATACAGCCACTAGTACGACCATATATAAGAATTATTCCCTCGATAAACAATATCGTTTTATATTTGACGGTGGAAAATGGATAAGTCGGCTACATTTTATTAGAGCTATATTTCGGCCATTCTTGGCAAGGGTCCTCTTCAGGCTAAAGCCGGTCAAGCTAGAAAATGAACTTGTGAAAACAATTAAAGGTCGAGAAAGGTCGAAATATAGCTCGAATAAAATGTAGCTGACTTATCAGTTTTGCACCGTCAAATATGAGTCGCAGTCAGCATGGGCTGAAGGAATATCTACAGCAGGAAATAAATCCAGAAATTTATTTCAGGGGGGGGGGTCTTTCGGGGGTGGGGTTCGTCTTCGGATTGGACAAAGAAGTACAAAAAAGATATAGATCAGATGGAAAAGCCTGTAAAATGATTTTTCTTTTTAATGTTTCGGGGGGGGGGGGCTCAACCCCCTACCCCGCCCCCTGAATACGGCCCTGATCTATAACATTGTTTTCTTGCGAGTTTCTGTGACCAAACTATCATTGCGATTGCCCCAAGACTAGTTTGTGTGTTCGCTTTCTCGCTAATGCTCATGCAGCACATTCACTTGATAACCTCAGCGTACAACTTCCTCACTTTTGGTCTTAGGGAAACCTGGGGACGAATGGTATTTTTCTGGTTGGGCGACATTCACTGCACATTGATGTTTGCCAAGCTTTTGCTCTTAGTCGCTATGACATTTCCGACTACTGTTGTCTTGTGCTCGAGCATGGTTTTAAAAATTTTACTGATGAATCTGGTTAGCAACAACAAACATGGTTTTCAGGAGCGTTGAAATTTTACAAAGCCTTTTCCCTTTGTCCTTGAAATCCTGTGGTATAAAAAGGGAGACCATTCATTCCTCTTTGTTCATTCATTCATTTGTTCGTACTACAAAGAAAAACACTTCTAATTAGTCCTGCTTTACTATGGAACCCTGTCTTGGAGAATCAAAGGTTTGCGAAACAAGAACTCTCGCTTCTTCAGGATGACCGCTTCAAGGCTAAGAAACCTGCATTTCCCCTTTCTACTTGACAGAGTATTGATGAAGGAAATGCAGCAGAGATCATTCCCCTATCTTGTAAAATGTTATCGGAGCGTATATTCTAGTTATTTTCTAAAATAAAATAAAGATACACACGCATTTTGTTTATTTCTATTCCCCTTGTTACGGTGGTGCCATCTGCACCCCGCACTGTTGAATTCTGCCGCCGCTAGGCAGCGCTACTCCCGTTCCGTTCGGTTTGTTTAATCTTCTATATTGTAGTGACTCTTTGTTATTTTGTTAATTCTTGCTCAAGAGTGCAGAGCCAAAATCTTAGGGAATATTTAAAAATTTTTGCCGAATCCTAGAACTAAGTAGTCGAGCTTTAAATTCTGAAACAGAAACGATTACGTAGGAAGAGTAATAATAAAGGGCAGCATGAAAGACGATAAGCCAACTATTAGGCGGCGTCTTGGCGAAGCCTGAAACCCATTTTTTTTCTGTATGCTAAAATTTAACTGCTTCTCTGACAAATTCTAGTATTTACCGTTGATTAAATACCGAGACTCAAAGAAGTTCCAGAAACCGGATGGAGCGACGTTCCGGCAGCAGCAGCAACTGTGGTCTAGTAAATATACTACCCATAATCACATAAAGTGAGCGCCGTAGGAGAAATTTTTGTTTGATTTTTACTCCCAAATTTAATTTCCATCCAAATTCTAGCTTTTAATGTTTCAAAATCTCAATCCTAAAACTGGCTCAAAAACCCCCGTCAAATGACGCGCCCTTCCACAAAATAGAGAATATTACGAAAAGTGCTGCAGGCGGGATTTTCGAAACATTAGATATTCTTTTGGGGATCCAAAATAAAAGTAAGGACTATCGATGGTATCATAGATCATCTCTTTTGTCTGCGACCAGTACTTCCCTCGACCTCTTCCGAGGTTCGTGGTAGCTTCCAAATCCTGGCAGTTATAACGAATAAATTACCGAATCCCAGTTATTATACCGAATAAGTTTAGACCGATAGCATGCTCGGGATTCTGTATAACTACCGTATCCCGGTTATTATACCGAATTGTTTTGGTGTCGAAAGACTACCGAACAATATTCTTATTCGGTATACTTTCGTCGAAACTGCAACAAAGTCAGGATTCGTGGTTAACTTCCTAATCCTGGAAATTATAAATAAATCACCGAATCCTAATCATGATACCGAATCATTTTGAACCAATAGCTTATTCGGGATTCTGTGTAACTACGGAATCTCCATAAATATACCGAATAGTTCCGGCATCGAAAAATTACCAAATGATTTCAGTAAATTCTCTCACCAAATTCGTGATAACTACCGAATACTGGCAATTAACCGAATCCCGATCATTAAACCGAAGAGATTTGTACATATATTCGATTTAGGATTCTGGATAACTACCGAATCCTCGTAAATAAATCGATCAGTTCTGCTATTGAAAAATTACCGAACAATTTTAGTAAAATTTTGGGCCTCCAGCCCAAAATTTTACCGAATCTCAAAAAGGTGCGGGGGTGCTGCACCCCCCCCCCCCCTTGCGACGCCCCTGCTCGTGACTTATCCGGCGAGCACGAGCGAGTCAACTTCTCGGCACTTCTTTTCCGGGGTCTCGACCGGGAAAAACCCTTTTTACTTAAATGTTGTTCATATTATTTTGTAAGTACCAGAGTCTTGTTTAAAGTTCCTTAGAGTGGGCCGGCCTGCAAGGCCTAGTATATGATGGGTGGTTTACAGCCTATTATTGTAGTTCGGTACGCTGTGTGAATCTACCGGGGGAATCCACAATGAACCCGCGAAGTCTGCACGTGTAGTAGGCCACCAGACGCCCTAGGCTGTCCTGACTCCGATGACTGTATCTAAGGAAATTTACCATCTTTGTCCGGTACTACACCCCTCGCACATCAGGTTGAGAGTGCTGGTTCACATACAAATACAGTCGTCGTAATACCATCGTATTAGTGCAGTTTATACAAGATCATTTTATCCTACTTATCGCTATGAAGGGTTGCTGCAGGAGAGAAATGGTCTCAAAAAGAGCTTATTTACAAGCAAAAATCAGTTAAACAAGACCAAAGGATTCGATGGGGTCCCACAAATTTAATATTTGATCCAGACAATTTGATCTTGTAGATATCTGGTCTTCGCCAGACTCCTTGAGCATTTCGACTACTAAGATTTAGAAACAGAAGAAAGTCAATAGTTAATCACCTGAGAAAACCAAGCTCAGATATGGATTCAACATGTGTCTATTTATCCCTAGGCTATACGTTACATCTGCTTTGACGAAACTGGTCAAATCTTCCTGCCTTACTTCTGCCTAATCTCGGTTTCGATCGGATTCCCGGTGAACTACTTGACCGACAAAACCTAAAACTCAAAAACGAATTCAGCGTGTCACCTTTGCCCTATATCGAAGATCTAATCAGCTTCAGATAAAACTTTAGGTTTTAACAAATTTTCGGGTTTCACCCGGATTTCGGGCGAACCAATTGTCTGGGCAGAAAATGATTGCCAAAAGCGGATTCAGCATGTCTTTTTACCCCTAAAGCGAACGTCTAATCAACTTCAGATAAAACTTTTACTTTTCACAAATTTTCCGGTTTCGGACGGATTCCGGGCGAACTACTTGTCCGACAAGAAAAAGGGTTTCATTTACATGTTAAGCATATCTTCTTACCCCGGAATCGAACATTTACTCAACTTTATGTAAAGCTTTTACTTTTAAGAAACTTTCCGGTTTTGGCCGGATTCCGGGCGAACTACTTGTCCGGCAATTAAATGGTTTTCATTTTCATGATCAGCATGTCTTCTTACCCCTAAATGGACAATCTCATTAGCTGTTAGCTCTCATTAGCTCTCATTAGTTTAAAAAAAATTGTTCGCTCCTTAATTTGAAAGCCCTCCCCCACCCCTACATGTTGAGCTACAGAGCCCATCTCCTAACTCGATCTTTCCCTTGGCCCAAAGAGCCCTCACACCAAGTTTCATCAAAATATCTCGTTCCTTCGAGAGTTGTCGTGCTTACAGACGGACAGACAAACAGACTGACAAACTTTTGCGATGTCATAAGTATCCCTCCACTCACATTTTGGGATCCCCAAAAGCTATTAATTTAGATCGTACGAAATTTGAAGAAAGAGTTGTTCGTGCAGTTAGGGCAGAATGGTGGACCAGTGTGCTAGTACAAGTACTGCATTTCCTAGTAATGTACATGGATAGTGCCGGAAGACTTAAAGGATAACTCGCACTAAATAGTGTGTCCGCTCTGATGTCCGGGGATAGTTGACCACTTTACAACTAAGCTACTCTTACAGAAAATTACACACGGCTTCGGCTGTTTTTAGCCTCTTTCCATGTCACTTGCCTTGGATGCGCTTGCCTTGCTTATGCAAAGTTCGCATAACCGGACTTTGGACGGATACGCTCCTCGGAAATAATGATCGGGCGAATGACGTTTCACGTAAAGTGAACAAACGTGACAAGCGTTATAGGTGTATTGCTAATAGAGGAGACAGGATTTACTATGAAGTAAAGAATATAGGTAGAATGGAAGTCCGAACAAGACTCGGTCACACTGGCGGAGTTGGAAGGTGGTTCTGGAAGTTATTTGGCACGCCTAGCGAACAGACGAGTGGACCAATTGAGATAAAACTAATCTGTGTTGCCTGGGCAACGTGGAGTGTTGCGGCAACCTTAGTTCGGCTTTGCCGACTAAATTACTATAAAAAGTACGATACGTCCTTTAAGCTTGGAATAGGTCATCAGCATTCTGGCGATCGAAGCATATAAACTCTACTGCATTCTGCAAGGTAAAAGAGATAACCATTTATCATCTCTTTCCTCCAGGACATACAGTATAAGAGTCTCAAATGCAGAAGGTCGCCCGTAGCCTAAACTTCAAAGGACTCATCTCACACACATTACTGCCTCAGTCTACGTCGCTAATCTTCGGGTCGATTCTCATTTTATCCACCCTTCCGGCACGAAGCTACTTCTTAGTTTTCCGCGTTTGATTCTTTTCCACACTTTCAGAAGTTTCGTAACAAATAACACAAGGATGCGCGGTTTCAACAGATAACACTTGGGATGTTATCTGTTATATTCTTTTTAATCATGCAAGAAGAGCCTAAACACTGCCAAAAAAATATCTGCTGACTTTTTTGCTTGTTATCATGGGGTCTAGGCACCCCCCCCCCCCCCGGGTACCACCCCAGATTGCAAATATCTTTGACATTCGAAAATCTTATTAAAAACTACAGTTTGTACCACGAGAACTTGCAGCACAACTCTTACTAGAAATAATCTTTTCACGATAAAACAGCTCAGAATATGGTTTCAAAAATACCATTATTTTCCATGAGACATTAGCGGTTTTCTTGTTAGCGATTGCCCACTGTATCCAGCCTTCACTCTCTTCGACGAGGCGGCAGGACGCAAACTATTTGAAAAATTAACTTGCCTTGGTGAAATGTGGGAAAACCATGCAAGACAAAGCAAGTCAAAACAGAAGGTAGACCTGATGGTCCACCAATCTTCAAAAATAACAAAATAACCAAAGGTTTCGATGGGATCCCAAAAGTTCAAATTTGATCCAGACAATTCGGTCTTGTCTTCGCCAGACCCTTTGAACACTTTTACTATTAAAATTTAGAAACAGATTAAGGCCAAATAGCTTGTCCTATGATAAAATCAAGTTCAGATATGGATTCAGCATGTGTGTGACCCCTTTAAGTCATATCTATATTGACGAAGCAGATCGAAACTTCCAGCCTTACTTCTGCCAATTCCGGTTTCGGCGGAATTCCGGGATTACTTCTCCGGCGAAATAACAAAGCTCAAAAACGAATTCAGCATGTCTCCTTAACCCTAGATCCAACCTCTCATCAGCTTCCGATTAAACTTTTACTTTTAACAAATTTTAGGGGTTTCAGCCGGATTCCGAGCGATCTATACGTCCGGTGAGAAAATGATTGTCATATGCGAATTCAGAATGTTTTCCTACCCGCAAATCGAACATCTTATCAAATTTAAATAAAACTTTTACTGTAAACGAATTCTCCGGTTTTTGCCGGATTCCGGCTGAACTAATTGTCCGGCGAGAACATAATTTTCATATTCGGGCTCAGCACGTTTTACACGTTTCCGATCAACTTGATATTAAACTTTTAATTTTCACTATTTTTTCCGGTTTTCGCCGGATTCCAGGTGGACTATTTGTCCGGCGAGAAAATAAATTTCATATTCGGATTCAGCATGTCTCCTTACCTCTAATTCGACTATTTTATTTGCTTTTAAAAAATATTTTCGGCTCCCCATAGCTTCTAAGCCCCTCCCCCACCCCTAAATATAGAGCTACATAGCCCATCTTCGAAGTTGACCTGTACTTTGACCTAAAGAGTCCTCATGCCAAGTTTGATCAAAATATCTCAACCCCTTCGAGATTTATCGTGCGAACAGATGGACGGACGGACGGACAAGTTTTGCGATGTCATAGGTATCCCTCCACTTACGTTTTGGGATCACAAAAACTAAGGTTTTGAAGCTTCTCATCTGTATTTGTGAAAGTGTCGCTGACGGACCTTGAAGCTTTGGTAAGACTATCAAAGGTTTTGACTTTCAAAGCACGTAGGTGCAAAACGAAACAATTGCGAAAAGCCGGGATTTCAAAATCTTATAATCCCTAAGGGGAGCAAGGGATAACAATAATAATAATAATAATTGTATATGAAAAAGCCCGAGGGCTATATACAGGTACAGGTTATGAATACACAGAAACGTCAATCACCATACAACTAATCTACCGTACGCTTTCTATGTTCTAGCGCTCTGATACAAACCTACAAAACTTACTAATCGACTGGGCGGATGTACACTTCAGGATACCAGGAAGTGTCGGGATATCCCCACCGAAAATCTCCCTACGGAGATCCGAAACCTCTTGGCACCGGCTTGGAAAGGCAGGCTAAGCAAGACTGGTCCTTTAAAGCACTAACTCCTACTAGAAATGGTCTCTTCCCTGTGAAATGGATCAGAAAAAGTGTTTTCGAAAATACCATTGCTTTCTGCCTGAAACTAGCGATTCTCTTGTTGGCGCTTGTCGACTGTATCCTGGGACTGGACTGGGCCCAACACATTTGAAAACCGAACGTGCCTTGGTTAACAAGACCAAAGGTTTCGATGGGATCCCAAAAATTTTAATGTTTATCAGACTTCTTGATCCAGACAGTCGAATCTTGTACATTTCCAAGTCTTCGCTAGACCCCTTAAACATTTTTGCTATCTATCAATAATCAACCGCTTGAGTATGTAGTCTACAAGAAAAATGTTACCATTTTGAAGTTTTTTGCTTACTGGCAACTTTACTCCCTTTTGCGAACTTTACTCCCAGTTGCGATTCAGCGCCTGACCTGGTAACACCGCTAGCGTTTGCTCAATACAAAATCGTGCCTGTGATTTGATAATGATGTTTGGAACCATAAACAGACTGTGAATTGGATTACCGAGAAATTTTCGAAAGAAATAGGATTAGCAGAAGCACGAGGAGTTTTTTTTTGGATGCCAGAGTACGGTGGAATCAAATAAGCAGGCCTTCCACGTTCCACTGGGCCACCAACCAAAACGGTGATCGCCACTGCAAAGCGTGGGCCTGCCCACTAAAAGATAAGTCTCGCTCTGTTATACTTTTATTAGCAACATGAATGAAGATACCGCTAATTTGGTTCTTACAGAATTGCGAGAACTAAAGGTGAAGCTAAATGGCCTTGATTCTGTTCCGTCGCAAGTGGATCAGCTTGGAAAGAACATATCAGATTTTTCTTCTGGTATTTTGGCGAGTTTTTCAAAGTTAGAACAATCGACTCACACAGTTATACAGGATGTCTCGGCTTTAACTTCCGAATTACGTCTTACCCGTACGAAACTCGATCGGCTAGAAGCTGAAATGAAGTCATGTAACGTAGTTTTGTACAACTTCAACCCGCGCATGAGAGGCCCAAATCTTCGTGAAGACATTCTTAACTGCTTAAACAGTGTGATTCCTGGAATGAACCTATCAAGTCGAGACATAAAGGACGTTTTCCGCATCAAAGCAAGCAAAGGTGTAGCCCCAGTACTGATAAAGCTGTCAAGCAAAGACCAGCGAAATTGTGTGCTGAGAGGTAACCCCCTGCTCAAACGTTACGCAATCGTCGCGTCAGCTGAGTTTACTGATCTTGAGAAGAAAGCAAGAAACAGTTAAAACCGCTTTTAGATGACGCTCGGAAATCAGGGCGAAATGACGTCAGTTTGAGGGGTGCGAGACTTGTTGTGGGAAGTCGCGCATTCTATTACGATACGGAAACGAAAAGTATTAAGGAAGTAGTACAAGGACAGGGAGTGCGTGCGGGTGAAAGAGAGAACAGAGGTTGTATCAACCCTACAACTGTAGAACAGCCTCCATCAAGGTCTGAGAATATGGAAGTGTCAAACAACGATGATGTGGTTCATAATGCAAGGGTTGAGACCCCGTCAAATAGACCCATCCCAAACGCCGTACCCCCTATCACGAAAGGTCGCAGCCGCAGCGGGTCTGAATATTATGACACTTTTGACAATATGGATCATATTTGCGGAACCCCCGCAGGGGCCGGGGTAGTTGCAGGAATCAACATGAGAGAACAGGGTACTACCTACGGGAAAAGAGGCAGTGACCAAGTTGTGAGCCCTAACGATGCCCTTTCACAACCGAGTACTAGTTTTGCGCGTAGGAGCGAAGGAACTGAAAATAGTGATTTGGAGGTGCTCCTAAGAGGAGGGAAAGGACCTATCCGCCAGGGCCGCCAATTATTTCCTGGGGACGCAGTTTTTTTGGACCAGGGTCAAAATAATGACCCAAAGTTACCATAGGGGAGTGAGGGCCATGTGAGTCATCAAGTACAAATGTGTTATTGGAACATTCAAGGATACTCGGAAAGTAAACTGAGGGAGTTAGTTAAAGAAAGAGATTGGGATGTAATAGGCCTAGGGGAAACGTGGCAGGAAAATTGCATCACTTTAGACGGTTATGAGTGTTTTTGCGTATCACGCCCAAAATCAAAAAATGGTCGTGTATATGGGGGAGTAGCGGTGCTTATAAGATGCGGAGTATTTAAGGCGTATCATAAGTTAGGAAGCAAATCTGAAAACATTGTTTGGGTAGAATTTTGGAGTTATAATAACCGTTTCATATTTGGTGGGGTGTACATACCTCCGCAAGCAAGCGCATATGGAAGAGAAGATGTTTGGTCTATTTTGGAATCGGAGAAAAGTGTGTTTAGTCGTAATTTCCCTAATCATGAAATTATTGTTGCAGGTGACTTTAACGCGTATACGAGTAACCAGTTGGAAAATGTGGTTGAAGATGAAATGGATGTTTTACACCTGAGGGAATCTTCTCAAATTACTTCAGATGCGGCAGTTGGAGTTTGACAGAGTAAGGACCAGGCACGGAAGAAAAATAAATGGGGAGCTAATCTGTTGGAGTTTTGTGGTAACGAAAATTTGATTATTGTTAATGGGAGAGTGGGGGAAGATAAAAGGTGCGGAAATTTCACTTGTTTTTCGGGAGGTTCCCCAAGTTTAATTGATTATTTTTTAGTGGGTAAGTCTCTTTGGCCATGGTGTGTGGACTTCAGGGTTCTCGAGGTGGTCGGTTCGGACCATGTCCCAATAGCTTTGGTGGTAGAAATAAGGAATGATACGTTAGGAACGGAGAAAGAAAAATCCCAGGGTTATGAGATTAGGAATAGAACACTTAGAACAGGGAGTATTATTAGAATTAGTTCAGCATTGTTTGTGGAATATGACATAGGGTTACCTTTTGCAAATAAGTTAGTTACAGAAGAAGCAAGACTAGAACAGGCTGCGAATTTAGCTAGTTCACATAGGGTAGAGGATGCGATTGAAGAATTGTCAACACTAGTGTATGAATCGGTAAGTTCTTTGCCAGAGTATGTTAAACTTAAAAACAGGAGGAATAACAGGAATAAAGAGTTTGAGTTTTTTGACCAGGAGTGTGAGGAAAAAAGAAAGGAAGTTCGAGAGGCCCTTCGAATAGTTAAAATGAGTTGTGGAGAGAAGGTTAATCGAACGTTAAGTGCATATAAGAGTCGCCGAAAGGAATATAAAGTTTTGTTAAAAGGTAAGAAACGTACGATGGAAGAGGAGGTAAATAAGAAAATAGTTAGAGCATTTACATGTAAGGACAGCAGGGAATTTTGGAAACATGTACAGAGATCAGTGAAAGGACCGCCAAATGGTTTGATGATACCCGAGGCGGAGTCTTGGCCGGAATATTTTGAAAAGAAGGAGTCGAATATCAATGAAGAAATATTTTCAAGAAGTTTTAAAGAGGAGACATGTAGCCAGGTTTGTTACCCATTAAAGGAAATTGATTATAAGTCAGTGGAGCCAGTGAAAGATCAAGAAGTGTGGGATGTGATTCGAAAAATGAAAGGTAGGTCCGCCCCAGGTTGCGACGGGATTCCAGCAATAGTTTGGCGATGGGGGAAAAGTACATTAGCAAAAGTGATAGCAACTATGTTTTCTAGTATTATTATGACAGGTGTATGGCCTAGGCAATGGAAAACGTCGATAATTATACCGATTTATAAGAAAGGTGCTAGGACTATCCATGATAATTATCGTGCAATTCATCTCGGTAATGTGATGGGTAAGATATTTTCAAAGGTGTTGGACCTTAGGATGAATGTTTGGTTGAATGAGAATGAGACAATTTCTTCGGTACAGGCTGGGTTCAGGGAGGGATATAGTACAATAGATCAGATCTTTGTCCTAAATGTATTGATACAAAAATATACAAAAGGTAAGGGGGGTAAATTATCTGTGGCATTTTTGGATCTAAAAGGGGCTTTCGATAACGTAAATAGGGAATTATTGATGAGAAAGTTGATTGAAATAGGTTTGCCACAACCGTTTATTGTAATTTTAATAGAAATATATAGTCTAACAAAATTAGTGGTAAAAGTGGCAGGGAAATTTTCTAGGGAGTTCGTGTCAAAACTGGGGGTAAAGCAAGGATGTAGCCTGTCACCAAAATTGTTCTCATTGTACATAAACGATTTGGATGAATATTTGAAAGCAAGAATGGCGCCTATGGTATCGGTAGATATTGTTACGTTATGTGCATTGTTGTTTGCAGATGATGTGGCACTTATTGCTGATTCTAAAGAAAATTTACAGATTTTGATGGATAAGGTAAGTGAGTATTTAACAAGTAAAAAACTGACACTGAATGTTAAAAAAACGGCAGTGATGTGTTTTCGAAAAGGAGGGAAAGTAAATAAGGAGAAAGTTATTTTTGAAGGGAAAGAGATTGATTATAAAGAGGAGTTTATTTATTTGGGGTTTAAACTATCGGCAAAAGGAAAATACGGTAAGCATGTAGAATCAAGCCTAGCAAAAGGAAAACGGTGTGTAAATATATTGTTAAAAACCCAAATAAAGGCGATAGTAAATTTAAGGATGCATAAACAAGTATTTTTTTCGAAAGTAGTTTCAGCCACGCATTATGCAGCTGAAATTTGGGGATATAGCCAATGTCAAAAGTTCGAACAGGTACAATTATGTTATTTTAAAAGAATACTAGGAATTAGTAGTAAGACTAGTACGTTGGTAGTAAAAGGTGACTTAGGACTTTATTCGTTAAGGAGTTATCGGTTAGTAAGTATGATTCGTCTGTGGGAAAAAATCATAGCATTGCCAAGAGTGAGGCCTATGAAGGCGGCGTATTTGGAGTCGTTGAGAGATAAATCAAAGGAGTCATGGTCGCAGCAGGTTAAGGCAATTTTAGATAGTACAGGATTATCTTATATTTGGAATGAGGGAAAAGGGTGGGATAACATAGGAAGTATTGCGAAAAAAGTGGAGAGTAGGCTAAGAGAACAGGAGGTGCAAGATTGGCAGTGTAGGCTGGCTGCTTCGGATTCCCTGAGGTTTTATGCTGTAGCCAAGGAGACGTGGGGGGAAGAAGTTTATTTCAAGGCGGGTATTCCTTTAGACCAAATTCAACTTATAATTAGCCTGAGGGCAGATTGTTTACCGGTAGGACTAAGAAGGAAATATTTGGGTAAGGTTAGAGTGCTCCGTGGTCCTTACTTCTGTCCGATGTGTGGTAAAATTAATGAATGTATATTCCATTTAATGTGTGAGTGTCAGGAGTTAAAAGACCTGAGGAAAGAAATATTTGGGGAAATGATTTGGGGGGAGGAAAAGTTTGAACAAATTTTGAAAAGTAGAAGTTTTAGAGGACGCCCTGGGCGCCTCTGGAGGCACAGGAGGATCTAAGGTCTAAGGTAAGGTAAGAAGTTTTAGAGATATAAGAAATTTGGGAAGATTCCTAAAGGTAGCCATGATTCACAGGGAAAGTTTTTTGTAAATAGTGGTTGCGGCTATGGTTTCGTTTTTGTGTTGTTTTTTGTTTCCATGGCCCTTTGTGCTTTTCCGGAAATAAATCTTATCTTTAGTACACCCACTGAGTAGCCCCTCACTTATCCAGAACATCTTTTTTTCAGTGAGTAACCCCTCCCTTACCAAGTACACCTTTTTTCTGTGAGCAAACCCTCAATTACCCAGTTCACCCTTCTTTCAGTGAGTAGCCCCTCGCGTACCCTAGCAGTTCCCTCTTTGGTACACCATGAATCAACCCCCTCGCTTGGCTCACCCAAGTGTCTAACCCCTCGAGTACTCCATTAACAGGCACACCCAATTCCTAACCCCTCGCGTGCACCTGGGATTGGTTCACTAGTATCTGGGACCGGCTCACCCCACCCCCTCCCCAAACAACTTTAGTACACCCACTGAGCAACCCCTCACTTATTCAGTACATCTTTTTCCAGTGAGCAACCCCTCACTTAACAAGTACACCTTTTTCAGTGAACAACCCCTCACTTATTCCTAGAATTCCTACAATCACACATTAGATGTCGCACACACTCTCGCTCTCCACACATCGGGCAGAAGTAAGGACCAATTCTCCCAATCGGCCTACCCGTGTACCTTCTCCTATCTCCCAGCGGTAAAATATCAGCACGCATACTAATTAATAATTTCAGTTCCTCTCTATCGAAACCCGCTATAAAATAAACACATTCGCCCCATTCTCTTTCGCCTCTGTATACAACCTTTGAGACCAGACCCCCTTCGACCTTCGTTTACGTCACTGAATCAACACTTGATTGTCGGCCACTTGCACAGAGCTATAATTGTTTGAGAATAAAGGGGTAGGACCGCTATAGCCGAAAGATACTTAGACGGTTTGAAGCCTACTATTCGCCTACCTTCATTTTTGTCTGTTGCTTCCCTTTTTCTCCTCCCGTTGTATCCGATTTGGTCGCAAATAATTTGGATCGCGTTAGACAAATAATTTGCACATAGTCGAATGCTCTCCTCTCGTGGCCCGCGTGACTCGGGTTGTAACCGATTGTAACCAGAGATCTGTGTGAGGCTGTAATCAAAGAAGGAAGCAAATTAAGAGTTGGCTAGATTCAGATTCAGACATTTTTTACTTCACCAAAAAAACACAACTACATTATACAAAAAACTCAACAACCACATAAAAGTCAAAAATCCTGTGGGTGGCTGTATCTTCTAACCACCTTTTAACTTAAAATTATTCAAGAAATAATAACAGAAAAACTAGTCTAGTATTTCAAAAAGAAAAAGAAAAAAAGAGGTAAAGAAAGAGAGTAAAAAAAAGAAAAGAAAGAAAAATGATTCCCTCGTCACAACCTACCCACCTCCCTGCACCCCCTTCCAAAACCCACAGAATTCAACCACCTTTTCCAATTGCTAAACGATCAGCACCTGCAAAAACACAGCTAGGTTTCTTCTTTTTTTCTTTGTTTCCTCTTTTCTTTTTCACAAGTCCGAGTAGATTCTTTTCTCCCTCACAATGGTGTGAACCAATTCGAATGACTACGTCTCCACCTCCTCATAGCATAATAACAATAAAACCATTATTTAATAATTAAAGTTTAAGTGAAAAGCCAGCTGGACTTGCGAGCTTGAACTAAATACACTGCATTATTCCGATTGTGTATTGGGGTGTGTTTTTTTTTTTTTACTATTTGCTCTAGTACAGTGGTTCCCAACCTTTTCCGTTTCTCGTACCCCTAATTAAGGTTCAAAAAGGTTCCGTACCCCCTTTTGACAATCTGTTCTAAGATTGTAATAAGATCTGTCAAGAAAAGAAGGACCAAAAGACGTCAATTATTGTCATAAGTGGTAAGGGATTATTGTGTAAAAATATTTACAATTAAAGGGGATACTTGATGCTGCAAGGTTCTCAATTTCTTCGCCGTAAACTGGTCAAGGGTCAAAAAGACAGCTGTGCTGTTTCTTTGAATCTTCATAAGCCAATACTCTAGACAACAGCACACATTTTTGAATTCAGAGATTTGGGACCTTCGCGTACTCCTTACTAGGCTCTCGCGTACCCCTATGGGTACCCATATCCCCGGTTGGGAACCGCTGCTCTAGTATGACGTTCAGAATATCTACAGCTGTCCTCACAGCGCAAAATTATATTATGACGCGGAAAATTTGAATCTCAGTACAAACGTGGCTTTTCAGTGGCCAGGGATCAGAGCCTCGTTTTTGTTGCAGTAGCGTGCCGCATCGCTGCTGCAGCACTTCTTTTCTTTTGTATAATGTGCGTTTTTGGATTCACTTTCTTCTTGGTTGAAGCGGCAGCGCTGCAGCATCTTGCAGGGAAGCACGGACTTGGTCGGGGAGCATGTCCGTGATTCTCGAGAAGCGCTGCCGTCTTCCTCGAAGCGCTGCAGTGCAAAAACGGATGTAGAAAGAATCAATCCGGAATCGGCCGAGAAGTGGACCTGCAGCATGCAACAAAAACGAGGCTCAGGTCGCGAAGGTAGCTCACCACGTGATCACTTCTTTCTCGTAAAACGGTTTCGTTAAAGTAAAACTGAAAAGCCAACTTATTGTTGTATCATTCAACTGAACATACTGCATTACTAGGATTCTGCTAAGGGATTTTTTTATTTTCCACTATCTGCTCTAGTAGGGACGTTCAGAATATCCACAGCCGTCTCCACAACGCAAATTCTACTATGACGCAGAGAATTTGAATCTCAACACAAACGCGGCTTTTCAGTGGCCAATGGTAATCTTGGTGAAGACTTCTTAGTGCGTGAACACAATTTTGTGTAAATTGTGTCGTCAAGCATACAACACAGGTATAAGCACATAGACGTACCACAAATCCGACAGGGAAATTCCACTATCTGAAAATCGATTATTCGTGAATGGCGGAGCAACGAAGTAACGCATTCTCATCGGGTTTTCAAGCCTGTTTAAGGGAATAAGCGATGGGTAGCTAGACTGTCCTATCCCAGCCCTTTTCGGTTAAACTTTAAGCATAGAGCACAGGTACAGGCGCAGGGAGGTATCACAAACCCGGCAGGGAAATTCCACATTGTGAAAATCAATCTTCATGAACAAAGGAGCAAAGAACTAACGTATTTTCATCGGGTAGTCAAGCCTCTTTAAGTGAATAAGTGATGGGTAGCCGGGTTGTCCTATCTCAGCCCTTTTCGGTAAATTCATTTTAGTAAATTCATTCAATATCCAATTTCTGTTAATTATTTTTCTTTTTTTCTCCTTCACCTTTCCCTTCTACTAACAACTCCTAATATTTTTTATTTTAATTATAGCAACAACCAAAAAATTTCAATCTGGTTTCTAACAAACATAAACCATTCAAATAAGTAAAACAATTGCAACTCCCACAGATCGGGCGCCTTCCGCCCTGGGGAACCCCTCCTTGCGGTTGCATCTCTTTGAATTTTCTTTAAGCTTTAACCTAATCTCGAAGTCTACTTAAAAGCAGAAACTAGAAAATCCATCTTCTCTTTTTGGGATCCCAGAACGTAAGTGACCGGATACCTACCTATAATTCCAGAAAGGTTTTCCGTCAGTCCGTCCGTCTATCTGTTAGCCCGATAACTCTCGAAAAGGTTGAGATATGTATCCAAACTTGACATGAGGACTCTTTGGGTCAAAGTGCAAATTAAATTCGAAGATGGGCTCTGTAGACCTACATTTGGGGTTTTTGGGAGGAGTTTCAAATTAAGGGGCGAAAAAAAAATCCATAAAGCTTCAAAAAGAGCAAATGATTTCGGGGTAAGGACTAGTAAGGAGACAGGCTGAATCCAAATATGCAAATTATTTTCTCACCGGACAAGTAGTTCGCCTGGAATCGGGCCAAAGCCGGAAAATTTTTAAAAAGTAAAAGTTTAATGTGAAGTTCGATTAGAGGTTCGACTGAAGGGTGAGGCTATATGCTGAATCCGCATATTAAAGTTATTTTCTCACCGGACAAGTAGTTCGCCCGGAATCCTGCCAAAACCGAAAAATTTAGTATGTAAAAGTTGTATTTGAATTTGATTAGAAATTTGATTTAGGGGTGAACATCACAACCATTTTCTCCCCGGACCTGCAGTTTGTTCGGAGTCCGGGTGAAACTGGAAAATTTGTTAAGGGTAATTTCTTGAGAAGGCATGCTGAATTCGTTTTTGAGCTGTAGCTTTTGCCTGACAAGTAGTTTGCTGGGAATCCGGCCGAAACCGGAAATTTGACGTAAGGCAGGAAGTGTTGATCCGTTTCGACAAAGTAGATACAACGTAGGATATAGGGGTAAACACACACGCTGAATCCATTCCTGAACATGGTCTTCTCAGATGATTACCATAAGGCGCTTAACCCTTTAGAGTCTGGATCAAATAATACATTTTTGGGATCCCATCCAAACCTTTTGTCTTGTTTCTTTCGAGTTTACAAACAGCTGAGGTGAACGACAATGCTGTCACGCGGGAACGCTGGTAAACAAAAAGATCGAGATACGTTGGCTGCTGATAGCACTACGGAGTTATATAAGTTTCTTTTTTTGCAGATGCCATGGTGTCGATACCGCGGTCTAAAGTCGTGTTTTACCGTGGTATCTGACACCACGGTCGAAAGATATTTTTGCAGTTATCGTGGTATCCGGCGAGTCATCGTAGTATCTGATATTCAGATAGTTGCGGTCCGACTGTGGTAACTGAAAAAGTCACCTCACTTTCATCATCCCAATAGAGCCTAGGATTTTGTCAAATTGGTTGGAAAGAAGTTTGTCAGTTAATGATGTGATTGGACATTATATTTTTCTTTGAGAAGACTTCTAAAAGTACGATTTCGGCAATTGTCGTTTTTGCAGAGCAACCGTGGTAACAGATATCACGATAAGTGCAAAACACGACTAATTTCAGATCCGGTTACCTTGGTAACAGATACATTGGTATCTGGAAAAACGCAACTGTAGTTATGAAAACGCGAATTCGAAAGTAGAATACACAGTAGGACCCATGAAGTCACTCAGCTGACATTTAAATTTTTTTGGTTTGTTATGGCGCAAAAACAACCCATCGGCTTCTCCGTTATGTAGGTTTGTTTTATGTTTTTAACCAAAACACTGAAAATAAAATAACATTACTAGTATCCTATTACAGCAAAAAGAAAGTCCTAAAGACTTGTGCTGCAATTTATTAATACTGCTTGTATCTAATAAATATATAACTAAACACAACAACTTACAATTACCCACCTAGCCTATGACTGAAACAACAGATAATTAAATGTGAACACTATATCTGTGTTTTGAAATTAAACTGAATCGACAGCGGATTGGGAGACTCGACAACGTTTTTGCAAACCAGCAAACTTTTGTCGGTAACAGGTCGAAAATTACAGTAAATAGTTAAACTAAATTGTTTGAGAGCAATATTGTAGCTTAATAATTAACTATTTGAATTATTTTTTTTTTAGACTAAACCTCAGCTTACCAATCCGTTTAGTGCAGTTAAATATGATTTGCTTACAGCTTAGGCTGAAGGAATACTTCTTTGAATTATTCTCTTTTTAAACCGTCGTCCGAACCCCTTCCTGATGCAGAAACACACGTTATTTCATGATGGTTACTTCCGAACTCTTCGGCCATTCTTAAAATTACTCATAGTCCCATCTCCGCTTCCCCACAAAGCACGGTCTTTCTCTTTTATTTTTGTAATTATTTTTCATGTTTGCACTCCGCTGCTATATATTCTTCGCTTGTAAAGAAAGTAAACAATAGAAAGTGCAAGAAAAAAGTCATCTGGACGTAAGTTGGGAATCAGAATTTTTGTTCTCTGTCCATGTTCGTCGCTAATAGATCGTAAATGCTTGCTAAGATTTTAGTGGCAGTAAGTGATATTCAGGAAAAAGTAATTTAAAAATGGAAGAAGAATAATAAACTGTCGGTTATTTTAGAAAATTTTCCAAAGAAAATTTTCGTATCCCATGCTAGACCTACATCAGAAAAATCATTTTTGAAATGAAAAAAATTTGGTCGGAGTAATTTTTTGTATAGTAGAGATTTCTCTAGCAGAAATTTTAAATAGAAGAATATAAATACAACATAATATATAATTTAATTTTTTGAATAAATTAAAACAATCCTTTTAGGGGAAGCCTTGAATTCGCTTTTCAGAGGGGTTTCGGATATTTGAAGTATTGTAATAGTTTGTTTAAGGGAGGGGGCTATAAAAATAATGATTTGTGTAGATAGTTTTTGGTTTTAATGCTTAGTGGGGTAGGATTTTGGAGGGGGGGGGGGGGTATTGTCGACTTGTTCAGGTGGTCGTTTCAACTCTTAGAGGAGAAATGACTGTGTTTTTGGGATCCCAAAACGTGAGTGGAGGGATACCTATGACATCGCAAAAGTTGTCCGTCTGTCCGTCCGTCCGTCCGTCCGTCTGTCCGTCCGTCTGTAAGCACGATAACTCTCGAAGGGAATGAGATATTTTGATGAAACTTGGTGTGAGGGTTCGTTGGGTCGTCGGACCAGTCAAGTTCGTAGATGGGCTTTGTAGCTTTACATTTAGGGGTGGGGGAGGGGATTCAAATTAAGGGACAAACAAAATGTTTTGAAACAGCTAATGTGATAGTCGATTATGGGGTAAGAAGACATGCTGAACACGATGGTGAAAACCATTTTGTCATCGGACAAGTAGTTTGCCTTGAATCCGGCCAAAACCGGAAAGTTTGTTGACAGTAAAAGTTTTATTTGAAGTTGATTAGATGTTCGATTTAGGGGTAGGAAGACATGCTGAAGACGATGGTGAAAATTATTTTCTCGACGGACAAGTATTTCGCCCGGAATCCGGCCCAAACCGGAAAGTTTGTTGAAAGTAAAAGTTTTATTTGAAATTGATTAGATGTTCGATTTAGGGGTAGGAAGACATGCTGAAGACGATGGTGAAAACTATTTTCTCGACGGAAAAGTATTTCGCCCGGAATCCGGCCCAAACCGGAAAGTTTGTTGAAAGTAAAAGTTTTATTTGAAGTTGATTAAATGTTCGATTTAGAGGTAGGAGACATGCTGAAGACGATGGTGAAAACTATTTTCTCGACGGACAAGTATTTCGACCGGAAGCCGGCCCAAACTGGAAAGTTTGTCAAAATTAAAAGTTTTATTTGGAATTGATTAGATGTTCGATTTAGGGCAAGAAGACATGCTGAACACTTATGTGAAAACAAGATTCTACCCGGACATGTAGTTCGTCCGGAATCCGGCCAAAACCGGAAAACTGTTGGAAGTCAAAGTTTTATTTCTAGTTGATTAGATAAGCGATTTAGGGGTAAGAAGAGATGCTGAGTCCCTGTATGACAATCATATTTTACCCGGACATATAGTTCGACCGGAATCCGGCTGGAATCGGAAAATTTGTTATAAGCTAAATTTCTATTTGAAGTTGATTAGATGTTCATTACTGGGGAAAGAAGATACCCTGATTTCGTGTTTGAGCTTTCTTTTTTCGCCGGACAAGTAGTTCTGGAGTTCGGCCGGAACCGGGAAATTGGCAGGAAGTTTTCGTCAAAACAGATATGACTTATAGGGGTAAACACACATGCTGAATCCAAATCTGAAGTTGGTTTTCTCAGGTGATTAGCTATTTGACCTTAATCTGTTTCTGAATTTTAATTGTAAAAATGTTCAAGGAGTCTGGCGAAGACTGGATCTGGCTAAAACAAGACCCAGTTGTCTGGATCAGGTATTGAATTTTTGGGATCCCATCGAAACCTTTGGTCTTGTTTTCAAAACAGTTGTTACAGCTCACGCATTCAAACTTAGTTTCAATACAAATTTGAATTCGTCAATCAGTCACCTCTAACCTACTGTAGTCACAGGGGCTCACTAGCCTTTTACCGTTGGGGGGTGGGGGGGGGGGGCTTCCGGTTTGTGCCGACGGACTCAAAAATCTGCCGACACTGGCGTACTATCTGGCGTACATTTCCCGCCAGCACAGAATAGAACCGAAGTTAAACCAACTGTAATGCATCAGTTGAGATTATTCCTTTGATGTAATTTCGTATTTTAAAGTTCACATATTTGGCTTTTCATTTTAGCCTTCGCTAAAAAGCGAAGCTTCCAACGACTATATCAAGAACAAGTTAAACGAAGCACCGCAGGCGAAATTTTTTAAATCTGCTTTTTTTTTCCTGAAATATTTAGCTACACCTTAGCTATACTTCTAGCTTTTAACGTGTTTCAGCGAATTTCAATCCTAAAACACCAAACTAAATGAAACACTGTTCTTCTAAATAAAGAATATTACAAAATGCGCCGCAGGCGAAATTTTGTGTAAACTAACTGTAACGCAATTGAGGTTATTCCTTCGGTATAATTTCGTATTTAAAAGTTCACTCGGCTTTTCATTTTAACTTTCGCCGAAAAGCGAAGCTTCTGACGACTGTACCAAGTCAAGTTAAAGCAAGTGCCGCCGGCGAAATTTCTTTAATCTATTTTTTTCCTGAAAATTCAGTTATAGTACCATACAATTTCCGGCTTTTAACGTGTTTCAAACCCCAAGAATTTCTATCCTAAAAGGAAAACTAAATGGTACACCGTTCTTGCAAATAGGGAATACGACTAAATGCGCCGCAGGCGAAATTTTGTGTAAAACTTACTGTAATGCATCAGTTGAGATTGTTCCTTTGATGTAAGTTCATATATTTAATTTTACATATTCGGCTTTTCGTTTCAACTTTTGCTAAGAAGCGAAGCTTCCGACGACTGTACCCAGAACAAGTTGACCTAAGCAACGCCGGCGAATTTTTTTAAATTTGTATTTTTCCGGAAAAATTTGCTCCCGACAAATGTTTCCAGAACTTGATTTCTTACGTGTAAAAGACCCGGTGTGCGGACAAGAATACCGACGCCCGACAAAAACATCGAGCATTTGATTTGTTCTGTTTTTTGCTCGACTAGACTGTACAGAACATGATTTCATACGTGTAAAAATAACACCTTGTGCTGATGAAACTTAAACTTACCGTGTGCGCCCGACAAATTTTTCAAAATTTGATTTCTTACGTATAAGTAGAACACGATGTGCCGACGAGTCGACCGACGCCCGACAAAAACAAAAGAAAACTATTTCTTCTGGATTCATTATGTAAAAAAGAACCCGATGTGCCGACGAACCGAGGCACGACAAAAGCATGCAGAATTCGATTTCTCCAGTGTTTTGCCTGACAAATGTTTGCAGGATTTCATTTCTTGCGTATGAAAAGAAACCGATGTGCCGACGAGTCGACCGACGCCCGACAAAACTTATTTTTTTTTATTTCTTCTGGATTCTATGTATAAAAAGAACCCGATGTGCCGATGAGAATACCGAGGCACGACAAAAGTATGCAGAATTCGATTTCTTCAGTGTTTTGCCCGACAAACGTTGGCAGGATTTTATTTCTTGCATAAAAAAACACCCGATGTGCCGATGAGTCGACCGATGCCTGACAAAAAGCATACAAAATTTTATTTCTTCTGTGTTTGCCGGCGCTTCGCTCCCGACGAAAGTACTTTCTCAGGACCTTTGGAGGGGGGTAGTCCCCCTCTCCTCCCCCCCCCCATAGTAACGCCTCTGACTGTAGAAACCAGTTTTATAATTTCTTTTCAACTATTCCATCGGCACAAGGTCGAAGAAATGCCCGTCATAGGTGACCAGTTCGAAGAAAATTACTTAAAAAAAAAAAAAATTATACACAAACCTAGTAGAAATTACAAAAATGATCCAAGGTTTCATCCTAACTGACTGTTGCGAAAAGACTAAACAAAATTTTGAATCCACCGTGAGAAAGACTTTGATGGATCATTTTTCTGTTGATAAAGCAAACGGACTTTCATTACACAGGTCAAAAGAACTGTTTAAAATTGTGTACAGAGGTAGAACTCTTCCGATTTTTAGGAAGAACGGTTGTTCCTGAGCTGTGAATGTAATGATGCGTTTATTCTTTTTTTTTGTATTGATCATTTAACTTTTAAGCCCGCAACAAGAAAAGAGAGCAAATAGAACTAGACTGCAGAAGAAAAACTTACAGGGGTAGCTGGAAGGTTTTTCTGCCAACTACAAGTCTACGTGGCGAATAAATTCCAAAGACACGCGTATTAGTGGGGCGTCATTCGCCATTTCTAGTAGCGCGTCTTCTTTACCCATCTCATATCTATCGGCCAATCCTGGGCCTCGCACGGCTCCGACCCCTACTTTGGACTAGGAAAGCACAAGTTAAGCTACGTTTACAGGAGTACGGGTATTTACCCGTACTCCGTGGGTATTTTTCACCGCTACAGCAACAAATCCCCGGGTATTTTGGACTTCAATTTCGTGAATTTTTCGAAGGATATTCTTCGGTGTCAGCAACAACAAAATCGGATTTTCGAGCAATAATTTTGATTATGTCCACATAAGTTAAAAGGTGGTTACAGTAGATAAATCTTCTGCAGCATTCTGTTTTCTGACTCATTTAAACTGTCCTCTGTTTTCAAACAGTTACAAGGTGCTTGGTCTGCTTTTAGTCGTTTTCCTCTTCCCTTGGCTTTGATGTTAAATACGGAAAGGGTTAGCGTAACCGGTCTTTTTGACCAATGTACCTCATGGAAAATTGTAGTCGGGAGCTTGGTCTGTCTAAAAAAGAGCATAACACGGCAAACTAAACAAGACAAAAGGTTTCGATGGGATCCCAAAAATGTAATGTTTATTAGACTTCTTGATCCAGACAGTCGGATCTTGTACATTTCCAAGTCTTCGCTAGATCCCTTTAACATTTTTGCCATCTGTCAATAATCAACCGCTTGAATATGTAGTCTACAAGAAAAATGTTACCATTTTGAAGTTTTTTGCTTACTGGCAACTTTAGTACACCCAATAAGTAGCCCCTCACTTATCCAGTACATCTTTTTTCCAGTGAGTAACCCCTCCCTTACCAAGTACACCTTTTTTTCTGTGAGCAACCCCTCACTTACCCAGTTCACCCTTCTTTCGGTGAGTAGCCCCTCGAGTACCCTAGCAGTTCCCTCTTTGGTAAACCATGAATGAACCCCCTCGCTTGGTTCACCTAAGTGTCTAACCCCTCGAGTACTTCTTTAACTGGTACATCCATTTCCTAACCTCTCGCGTGTACCTGGGATTTTTTCACGAGTACCTGGGACCGGCTGACCCCACCCCCTCCCCAAACAACTTTAGTATACCCACTGAGCAACCCCTCACTTATCCAGTACATCTTTTTCCAGTGAGCAACCCCTCCCTTAACAAGTACACCTTTTTCTGTGAGCATCCCCTTACTCATTCCTACTAAATTTCCTACAACCACACATTAGATGTCGCAAACACTCTCACTCTCCACGCATCGGGCAGAAGTAAGGAACAGTTCTCCCAATCGGCCTACCCGTGTACCTCCTACTATCTCCCAGCGGTAAAAAAAAAAAAACAGCACGCATACTAATTAACATTTTCAGTTCCTTCCTATCGAAACCCGCTATAAAATAAACACATTCACCCCATGTCTCTTTCGCCTCGCCCCCTTCGACCTTCGATGTCACTGAATCAACACATGATTGGCGGCCACGCCCGCAGATTTATAATCGTTTGAGAATAAAGGGGTAGGACCGCTATAGCCGAAAACTGGTCGACACGTTTTTTGTCCGGTGTTAACCAGACTCCGGATAAACTACTTGTCCGGCAAAAAACTCCTGCACCCCTAAATGTAGAGCTACAGAGCCCATCTACGAACTTCCCCTTACCCTTGACCCAAAGAACCCTCACACCGAGTTTCATCAAAATATCTCATTACCTTCTCGTGCTTACAGACAGACGGACATTTTTGCGATGTCATAGATATCCCTCCACTTACGTTTTGGGATCCCAAAAATCGATGTATGTCCAGCTAGTGGAAAAGAATTACACACAAAATTAGCACGGAATTAGCAGGAACGGTACGATGATTCTTTTATGAGCTCTTGTATTGCTCATTTGTCAACAGGATCTCCCCACCCTCTGTGCAGGAAAATTAGGCCAGGATTAGGCAAGGTGCAGGGCAAGATTGCTTAGTGGCTTAAGCTCGTAGCTCGACGATGCGGTTTCGTTTATTCGAGGCATGTGGACATTTAAGTGTTTTTTTTGAGGGGAGGAGGGGTTATCTCCTTCAACCCGACAGAAGAACAAAGAGCGTGTCAATAGGTACTGTAGAGATATAATTATTTGAACCTCTGTTGACTTTGAATAGTGCCATTTCCGTGACCTTGCTGTGACTAAAGTCAACCACCAGCTAGCCAACGTAGTTAAGGGCCCATGCAAAACAAAGGTATTTGGGGTCTTCATTCTACCATTTAGTCCAAAATTGCACTCTTTAGATAGAAGTAATTGTTCAAATAAACATAACTGTAGTTCGATCTGATCAGTGGTGTCCTTTTTTTTTTTTTTACCTTTCTCGGTACCGTCTCACGAATGCATTCACGGCTTATTTAAGTCAAACAGTTTCGACGGCATGGTTTCCCACTTATTGTTTGTTGTTGTTGTTTGTTTTGTTTTTTTTGCTTTTTTGCTTTCTTTCTTCATTTCTTTTTGTTCTTCGTCTTTCAGTTTCCTTCTCTTTTTGGGATCCCAAAACGTAAGTGAAGGGATACCTATGACATCGTAAAAGTTGTCCGTCTGTCCGTCCGTCCGTCTCGAAGGGAATGAGATACGTACGGAAAATCTCCACATCGAATGCCATTTTACACCTCGAATCGAGGCCGAAACGGTATTTTCGGTAGCGATATGCGGGCGAAAGTAGAGCGAGGACGAATATTGATGGCGAATTATACTTCGACCCACATTTTCGCTGCGAATATGAAGGCGAAGGAGAGGGAGATCTCGCGTTCGCTATCGTGTTTAGCAAAGGGCGAAGGTGGATTTCCCTTCGACCTTAGTTTTCGCTGCGAAAAAGATGGCGAAAGACAGGGCGATTCTACCTCCGCCTCAGATTTGGCGAAGGGCGAGGGTGTATTCAGCTTCGGCCTTGTTTTCGCTGTGAAGATGGTAGCGAAATATTAGGGAGATTTTATCTCCACCTCGTTTTTGGTGAAGTGCGAGGGCGACCTTATAATCTCACTGCGAAGTTGCCATCAGGGGATGGTGAAAGACTTTTCCTATAATACTTTGACTTTTGTTCCACTGGCAAGGTAATTGACGAGATGCAGAGGCAGTTGCATTTGGTGAGCAATAAGAAAGAATATTTGACGGTGCAAAACGGATAAGTCAGTTACATTTTATTAGAGCTATATTTCCTTCTTGGCAAGCGTCCCCTTCAGGCTCAAGCCGCACAAGCTGGAAACTGAACAATCACTTTCCAGCTCATTTTTCGTAATTTTCCATTTCCCAGGAAGTTCATTTCCCAGCTTGAGCCTGAAGAGAACCCTTGCCAAGAAGGGTCGAAATATAGCTCTAATAATATGTAGCAGAGTTATCCGTTTTGCACCGTCAAACATGGTTCTCAGTCAGCTCGGGCTGAAGGAATATCTATAATGAGAGAGAAACTACTTTCGAGCTTTACGTTTGCCAGAAACCTAGGAGCAAAGAGCAACCCAGTCCGATTTTATGTATCACTATATTAATCAAATCAAATCTACGCAGTTTATAGTACCTTATTCCCTAATTGCTTGTTTCGAGACAGGAAAAAACACTATTAATTGTAAGAGCCACGGAAATGCTTTAATTTAAGCCTTGCCGTCTATAGTTTTGAAAATATTGCTGTACTGTGAAGTTCAAAAAATTTCAGAAGCAGCTTCCGAGTTTTAACCTTGTTCGATGGTGCAAAAGCATCACCCAACGAATTTCGAGAGTTACTAGTCCTAAATTGGTCGTTTGGGGAAACTAGTTTTGTCTTCTATATATATTCTATATTTAGTATATTGTAGGACTCATTGCTATTACTGGATTTGTGACACAGTTCTGTAATAGAACACTGATCAATGGGTACGAATTTTTGTTTCTTTAAAAGGGCGTTGTGCTGGTCGATTGTTACCAACATTATTTGGTTTCGACCTCGTAATAGTCGTAATTCTTACTGAGAAGATTTTGATTTTGGGTCTGGCTAGGAAACATTAAAGCTAGAATTTGTATGTGAAGTAGTTTAACATTGCTACTGGCTAGTTAGAAATCAGATTTAGTGTAATATAATATGGCACTTTTTACATAAGGGACTTGTACCGTGCCCAATACCATAAAACATTTTTCGAATATAATTTAGAAGTCTCCAGGGTCAAACCAGGGTCCTGGTTTGTCTACGTGGCTCCGACAAGGGAGTCCTAGACTTCTAAATTATATTCGAAAAATATTTGATGGTATTGGTCACGGTACAAGTCCCTTGTGTAAAAAGTGCCATCTATATTATTAATTTCCATGACATGGGGATGTGAACTGGTTAGCTGAATTTGCCTTCGGGCGGGATCACTGTTCCTGTGGTCGGCTTCTACCAGACTATTGTAGTGGTTTGCGAACTCTGTTCACAAGCCCCTCGGCAGGGTAGAGCGACTGTCTTGTAAACAGGAGGCCTGGGTTCAAATCCTGGCTGAGGAGCATTTTTGTCTATCAGTTCACTACTTATAAAAAAAAAAATTATTTTAACTTGGTCTTGAATCTGTGTGGGAAGTAGTTGAATTGTAATTCAACTACAACTACAGCTACTACCTGCGGCACCATTTGTCTACCTACCCTATTATCTATTTAGTTGGAGGGTGCGTCGTTAAGGCGAAGTTTTGAAGTTGATATTTTGGGCTCTAAGCTACATTAAAAGCTGAACTTGTATGAAAGTAGGTAAATTTTGCTTTGATTTAAACAATTTCACCTGCGGCGCTCAGTGTAAGTATCTCTTGAGCACATGCGTCTGATGCTGCTATGATACCGAAAATATATGTTAATATTTCTTGAACTTCTGCTGCTGTGTTTTTTGTCTGTTGCTTTTTATTCGGTATAATTGTTGGACATTAGCCAGTCGTATGTTTTGAGATCTTCACCCCCCCCCCCCATGCACAAGCACTTCGAACCGCCCCTGCCCCCAGCTTTTTTTCTTCCGTAAACTGCAAGGTCATTCAGTAATCAGAACTTTTTCGATAGTCTTATCCCTTCTTTTTAAAGGCTTGAAACCTCTACGGTGAATCTTGATTATCATTGATCCTTCCTGGAGCACTTAATGGTCCCTGAGTTGCTAACTACCATCATTTCAGCCTAGAATCTGACATAAGTGTAAGGCTATGCGTCAGAGTAAATAGCTCCACTCATGAAAAATTCGAAAATTTAACGGGTGCGTACATACCAGGGATGTAATTTCATACAGTGTCTTACGTTAAAGCCCTGAAGCTCGGGTATTCAAAACGAAGACTTTATATTCAACCGAAGTCTTAAAGCTTGGCTTCATATAAGCCCATCCTCTTTTGTGAACAACCGTCAAAACGAAAAAACACTTACTGAATCAGATCAATTAAATATACTTGACAGTCTAACCCAGATTACAATCGGATCTTGACACAAACGTCAGTTCGCCTCAGAAGTCCTCCAGGACGCCCTAATTTCCCGACTGTTTGTCTACACGTCAGTTGGACCACAAGTTGCTTCACCAACACGCCAGTTCGCTCTCGCGCCAGTTGAGGTACACATCAGTTGACCCACGATCAGTTCGCCTACCGTCAGTGCCGACGAACCGGAGAAAAATAACACTAGGGAGTAGCGCCAAGACCTATGCTTTTCATGCTTTGCAAACGGTTCATACTCGTACCGCCGGCCACTACACTTGCGTCATTTAAAGCGAGACAAACTTGCGGGTTTAGACATTTATAGTAAAGCAAATGTGTGGTCTTCGCACACCAAAGAAGCAACGGAGGATGTATTATTTTTTTGCATAGGGACGTCGTCAGTCGCTAGTGGTGCTAGTACCGCTGCTACTCGAGTCTGTATCAATTTTGTCAAGTCTTGGCGTTACTCACTAGTGTTATTTTGCTCTGCGACGAACGTCAGTTCACTGACAGTAGTTCAACTGACCGTGAGCGAACAGACGCTTGTCCGAGTGAAAATAAAGATAGAGACAATTTAAAGTTCCTATGACCCTATTGTTACGATACAAACCATGTATACGTGATTGGTCATTGTTTTGTATTGGTTCTATTTGCGTCTAAAGTTGCTGTAGTCTAATAGTTTTGTATCATTCTCAATAGGTACCTGTCAATCATTAATGAAGCGGCTTTCATGGTCTGGTATGGAAGCAAAAAGCTTTAGGGCTCTAGGGGGATAGAACCCTCAGACCCAAGTCACTTTTGTTGTGACCCAAAACCGTGACGGACTAGAGTGGGATCGATCCTGCGATCTCTGTGTCAAGTACCTTAGAAGTTAGCCCACGCGGCTATCGTCACTTGTTATAAAGGCTGATTGTATGAAGTGATGCAGTTTATGGATCAAAATAAGACCGAAGTTATTTGACTCGCTGTCTGAGGAAATTTGTTAAAAAGAAATAGTTTGGTACAATTGGTCTTTGAATTATACATGTTTAGATAGTCCGTCTTATGTCAGACTTTTCCGAGGAATTTAAAAATAGATGGTCGTTTCTTTTTAAGTTAATCTTGTTTGAAGATTTCCTCTAGTTGCGGCCGTCGGGAGAAAATGCACGAGTCTTAAACTCCCTAGTCTTACCGTTATTTTTTGGGGGATCCCAAAACGTAAGTGGAGGATACCTATGACATCGCAAAAGTTGTCCGTCTGTCCTTCCATCCGTCCGTCCGTCCGTCTGTCCGTCCGTCTGTAAGCACGATAACTCTCGAAGGGAATGAGATATTTTGATGAAACTTGGTGTGAGGATTCGTTGGGTCGTCGGACCAGTCAAGTTCATAGATGGGCTTTGTAGGCCTACATTTAGGGGTGGGGGAGGGGGTTCAAATTAAAGTGCAAACAAAATATTTTGAAACAGCTAATGTGATAGTCGATTATGGGGTAAAAAGACATGCTGAACACGATGGTGAAAACCATTTTGTCATCAGACAAGTAGTTCGTCCGGAATCTGGCCAAAACCGGAAAATTTGTTAAAAGAAAAAGTTTATTTGAAGTTGATTAGATGATTGATTTAGGGGTAGAAAGACCTGTTGAACACAATGGTGAAAACCATTTTCTCGACAGACAAGTAGTTCGCCCGGAATCCGGCCGAAACCGGAAAGTTTGTTAAAATTAGAAGTTTTATTTGGAGTTGATTAGATGTTCGATTTTCTCTTTTTCGTGGATACAAATTTGATTTTTGACAGATAGTGGTCAACTACAGCGAGTTCCCTTTTTGCAGGCGCGAAGAAAGGCGAAAATCGCCGTTAGCATTTGTGACAAAAGCGGGATATGGTCAAACAGTTCCAAGGACCGTGTAGGAAAATGCAAAAAAAATAAAAAGCCTTTAAAACGGCAAGTGAAAAGGCGAACAAAGACGCACCAGCAATTGGAGTCAACCGCTATCCAATTCCTTCAGATTCCGACCTAACTCTCCTTTCTTAGTAATATGTTTGAATACTCATTGGCTGTAACCTGACTTGGAATCAGATGTAATAAATGACTAAAAAAGTATTGAATAAAATTGGTCAGTTAGAATTATGTTCATATCGATATTTTGATCCTTCTTGGCAAGCTTTTAAAGCTTTTCAAACCAAAGAGGATCCTTAGGGCTGAAATATAACCGTGGAATATGTACATTTTAAGTTATTTCTTGTTCGTTTATATTATATTGTATTATAACAAGTAAGTTGGAGAAGATCTTAGATTATTGAGAATATTATATCCCCAAGAAAGGGAAGCGTAATTTCAGTCTCGCAATGTGAATTTTTTTGTTAACTTACTTTGAATTCTGGTCTAGTCTTTTGTACTACGTTACTTTGATTCTCTGAAGTTCCGATGTCAAAAGTATTGGGCATATTCAGTGCTTATGGGGAATCATTTAAACATACATTAGTTGTCTTTTGACGTTCCTGCAATCCATCGACCGGCAAATAAGAAACGATCCCGCTCATACCTAGGAGCATATGCACATCTACCAGTTGTTCTCTGACGTTCTTGAAATTCAATGACTGGCATATACGGAACGATTCCCCTCATACCTAGGAACATGTGCACATCTACCAGTTGTCTTCTGACGTTCTTGTAATCCAGTGGACGGCATATACATAACGATTCCGCACATGCCTAGGAACATAGGCACATGTACCAGTTGTCTTCTGACGTCCTTGCAATCCGAAGACCATAACATACGTAACCATTCAGCTCATACCTTGGAACATATGCCCAATAGCTAAGATCCGCTATAGTTTCACCGTTGGAACATAAAACACATTCAGGCTTCTCCAAGGAAGTATAGACCAGCACCCAGGAAGTCTGGGGAACTTCAGAAACAATACGAGCATGGGCATTTTGGTATGGTTTATCTATACTTCTCTGTCTTTTTTTTTCACTCGGGTGGGCCAACTGACGTGTGGGTGAACTGACGTATTTACGAACTGTCAGATTTTTGGTTTGGATGAACTGACGTATGGCGGTAGTGACAGTGACCCCACCAGTGCCAGTCGAAAACGTTGCGTAAGAAGCCGCAAGCCGCCACAAAAAACGAGAAAGGGCAGGACCCCTGTTCTGGTAGTTTTGTTCTTCTTCTTCCTGAAGACAGGAGCCCTAATCTGAGACAGGAGGAACTTATATTCAAATAATGCAGAAAAAGGATAGGTCAGTGACGAGGCTTTAGCAGCGATATTCCGGTCCTTCTTGGCAAGGGTCCTCGTCAGGCTGTCATGTTTTTGCAAAAAAAAAGCCTATGCTCATAGTAAATTATGGTCGAAGATGTTCCCAGTTTCTATCCGCATCAGCTTAGGCTGTCTGATCAGACGATTTCTTCTTTCTGAATTTCCGTATACATCATATTCTCTGTGTCTACTTACATCTGGATCGAAACTGCCATCATGAGCGTGTTCCATCCTACTACCGTAGTTACTACGCATGACGTGAGGAATTCTGGCTTTTTCCGTCAAGGCTGGAACGACTTTTCTATTTTCCCGCAGATAATCATACAACGGGCGAATCCGACCAATCGCGATTCAGAGATCCGTAGTTACTACGCTTACTACGCTCCCGAGCGTGGTAAGCAAATAGTTACTATTAGTTAATATTTCGAGAAGGTTGGAACGGTCAGCGTAGTTACTTTTGGTCAGGTTGGAACGGAAATAGTAACTAATAGTTACTATTGGTACGAGGGTGGAGCACGCTCCATGAGGCCTACCGAATTTCCAGCTGTCGCCGGATTCCGTCCGTTAGTACGAAACGGCAGGAAAAAAGAAGTAGATGGATCTACAGACATGTAAGCTTACTACCACTATCGACACTCTCAACGACTTCATCAAAAAATTATAAGTACTACCGAAATCCTTTTTTTCCGAAATTCGGCCGGATATTGGTTTGTCAGGAAAACAAAATTGAGAAATAGATCCTGCACGTCTTCTTCATTCTTCTGTCTGCTCCAATGAACTACAGACAAAACTTTACTTCTAAAAAACTCCTGTTTTGCCGGATTCCGGCAAAAATGAAACTGCGAAATAAAATTCAGACAAACATTTAGCATGTCTTGTTACCCCTAAATTGACTGTCACTTTAGCTTAAAAATCACATCTGAATTTCAAACTCCATCCCCCACCTCTAAATATAGGGCTACGAGTCCGGTAGGATCCTTACAACAGCTCTGAACAACTCATCTCAGCCCCTTCAAGAGTAATCGTGCTAAAAGACAGACGGACAAACTTTACGACGTAATAAGCTCAGGTGAGACTCAAGCGTGTGAAAGAAACATGAGACGGAAAGGTTACATCGTATAAAGAACGAAAAGAAAAATAAGGTATAAATGGTGAATAAAGGAGATCGAGCGATCAAATTCCCTTTCCTTTAAAAGACCCCTCCTGCTTATTCTTCCATATATATTATCCCTAGATCCTTTTGGAATTATAACCTTCTGGAATCCCCACTTTACGCCATTGTTTTGTTGTGTACCTACGACTTTCTAGCGCTTTTTCGGCGTAGCCGAATTGTGCCAGTCACGCAACATAAACTTTGCCGAAAGCTTGAAGGTCCACCGACAACTCTTTCACACACAAGGACATTACAAGCTTCATTCTGTTGTTTTTCAGTTTGGAAGACATGGTTTATCTTCTGTTTTCGAGGTTTTGCTTGTTTTCCCACTTTTTAAAACATTGCGCGTTCAGTTCTCAAATGTTTCGCGTCTAGCAGCCGCCGCGTTGAAGAGCGGAAATCAGGATACTCTTGATGACCATGAGCGTGTTCCACCCTACTTACCGTAGTTACTACGCATGACGTCACGAATCCTGGCTTTTTGACGTCACGGCTGGAACGATTTTTCTATTTTCCAGCAGAATATCATAAATATTTTTTGAGCCCAAGCTGACTTTGAAACATTTATTCAAACAATGTTTACAACGGATACGTCAGCTACGATTCTTCGTCAGCGATATTTCGGCCTTTCTTGGCAAGGGTCCTCGTCAGGCTGTCAATCCTCTGGTTCAACTTCGGGGAAGGAAACAAACCTGTAATCATGCCACGGGGGAATCCGACCAATCACGTTACAGAATTCCGTAGTTACCACGCTTACTACGCTCCCAAGCGTGGTAAGAAAATAGTTACTATAACTTACTATTTCGAGAAGGTTGGAACGTTCAGCGTAGTAACATTTTGTGAGGTTGGAACGGAAATAGTAACCAAAAGTTACTATTTGTAGAAGGTTGGAACACGCTCTATCTCTCCCTTCCGATGCAGAATCTCCAGGTACCTGCAGAAGAAAGGAAGAAAAGGTGTCACAGCTGCGCTGACTCAGGATTTGAGTTGGTGAGTTTGAGTCGTTATGGACACGTTTACTCCTTCTTCCTGAGAATCACTGGCCTGTTTTGGACTTGGTCATTGAGTTGACAAGCGCTATCAGGAAAATCGATCATTCCACGTGGAAAGTAATGACATTTCGAAAAACGATATTTCTAAGCCACTTCACCGTGATATTCTAGTAAGAACTGTGCTTTAACAAAATAAAGTTAGAGCACAACTCTTACTTGAAACGATCTTTTCCCTACGAAACAGACCAGAAAAAACGATTTTCGAAAACACCATTACGTTCTACCTGAAATTAGCAATTTTCCTGTTACAGCATGTCGACTCTGTCCAGCCTTCCTGCTCTTCGATGCGACGAGTGAGCGCAAAAAGTTTGAGAGCTGATCTCGCTGTGGTTCAAAAGTTGTAAAAATAAGCAAATAAAAGAAGTCAAAACGAGAAGATTATCATATCTCATACATGCAATTCCGGCAAACTTTGTGTTGCGCTGAAAATTTGCACTTAATGGGTGGTTACCCTATCATGATTGGTTATTATGAATTTAGCAATAAAATAATCTTATCTAATCCAGTCTAACGAAACAATGGAGAAAGATGGGAATTTTAGATGCTTATACTTCCACAAGGGAGCTAGGTATATTATAAAAGGCAGAATAAGCAAGAGGGGTCCTTTCACTCTTCCCGTATTTTCTAAGTCTTCGGTGGTTCTTCTCTGTGGCAGCCCTTTTCGTTTTGGGATCCCAAAAGAAATAAGGTCAAAGAGACTACCTTGGAGCAGAGGCGTCACGACTGGGGGGGGGGGGGGACGCCCCGGGATTTTTCGGAAAACCAGTCGATTTTTTTCAAAAAGTAATTTTTGTTGTTGAAAACAGTAATTTTTTCCTGAGAAAAAGTCGGTAAAAATTACCACCCAATCGGTAAATTCCTCGTCCCCCCCCCCCCCCAACATTTTGGCTAGTAACGCCTCTGCCTTGGAGAACACTGTGACACTATTACTCGGTATTACAGTAACGAGTTCCTATCCGTCATTCCGCGGTACTTCACTTATCGACATTAAGCGTAAGCTACAAATAGGATAGACCAAGATTGTAGCAACTCGGGGCAAGTACACACGAACAGGCAAAACTGTACGATTGTTTTTGCGACCCGGCTGTACTTTTTCTCGGTCGGTCTGTTTAAAATTTTTGATAAATGGGATGTATTTAGAATAAGGATAGATTATTTCCGTTACTTCAAGTTTCTTCTTTATTTGCTGCGGTCCCTTAGTAATTCTAATATCATTAAATCTTACGGATCTACGGACATTTTGTCACGGCTGCAAAATTTGCACACTGATTTCCGTCAGAAATCTAGTTTACGTCTGTTGCCGAATCACCGACTGATTTGACTTTTTTTTATTATAGCTGTAGGCTCATTATATGTTTTGTAAGTTATTTTTACGTTGTTATGGCACTTACAGCTCCGCTCAAGTGCCATATACCGATCACTTTTCGGTCTGTCGGTCTGTCGGTCTGTCTGTCAGGCCACTCATCTCGAGTTAGGGTACTTCCAGAAGTGCTAGGACGGTGAAGCTTGGCATGCGTATTAGGGACCCTACCAAACTAACTTGGAAATAGTTACTTCCCCGATTCGACCACCGTGGGGCGAGTGGATGGAGGGGGAATCCTAAATATTGGCGTATTCTTAACTTTTGAACGGGGAATCGGATCTTGTTGAAACTTGATACTGGAAAGACCTCCTGTGTCGGATGTCACACTTCAAGTCCGGAATGAATCCGGTGACTTTGGAGGAGTTGGCGGGAGGAACCGGAAATCGCGTGACATGTTCAGAGTGGATGGATCGGGAAGAAACTTGGTGGGACGAACAAGCACAAGCCCCACATACATAGTTGACAAGACCGGATTGGATCTGAGCACTGTGGCGGAAGTTAGAGCGAGGGTTCCGGAATTTCCTTGGTTCCGAATAAAGCTCCTTGGTGTAACAATGACGTCTGATGTTAAATTGGAGGACAACACCAACGAATGCTAAAGCGTGCAAACACCGGTCTACAGCTGTAAAACTTCTGGCTAAGTTCCAAGGACCTAATTCCCATCTTGTCCGAATTTACGTTTCTTTCATTCGATCTACTTTGGAATATGCGGCTTCTGTTTGGCACTTGCCCTTACTGCCGAACAGACACAGCAGATAGAAAGAATACAGAAACGTGCACTCCTAATAATAAGTCGTGAGCCCAAAGTTCCCTCTTCTGCTCTCCTAAAAAATGGATACCCTTGAGAGTCGGAGACTGCGGCTGAGCTTAACGGTTGGTCATAAGCTTCTCCTCCATCCTGTTTTATCAGATATCCTTCCCCCTCCGTATGAAAAACACAAGAAACCGACAGGAGAGAGGTTGCAAGTTCAAAGGTTCCAAAGTTGTCCCCCGTGTCTGAAACACACACGCGGTACCAGAAAAGCTTCGTTCCGAGTTTCACACAATTTATAATGATGGCGGTAGCTCTCTTTCATATTATTCCAACGTCCGTGTTTTCTTTTTGGTTTTTATTTGTATACTATACAATAGGTCTGTGATGACGAATTTTCCATATTATAAAATATGCATTATACTTGACGTAACACCCAGATTTGGCATTGCCATGATAGTGTTTTTTTTTAAATAAATTCGTTACTTACTTACAAGATGCTTAAACATGTGCTAGAACGATTAAACTTGGCAGGCGTATAAGGGACTCAACAATTTTAACTTAAGAACAGTCGTTTCCCCGATTTGACCGTCGTGGGGGTAGTGGAGCGAGGGGGAATCCGGATCTTAAGAATCTTAAAATCTTCATGAAACTTGGTATTCGGAAGAATAAGCAAGAGGGGTCCTTTAAGGGGAAGGGAAGTCTAAGATGTCCCACTTCAAGTGCGGAAAGAATCCGATCAATGTGGGGGAGTCTGGGGGGAACCGGAAATTTAGTGACACGCCTAGAGTGTAGCGACTGGGATGAAACTTGGTGGGATAACCAAACGTAAGCCCTAGACATACCAGTAATAGAACCGGACCGGATTCGGGCACTCTGGGGAGTTCAGTGGTGGTCCGGAATTCCGGTGATCACGATTTAAGGTACTTCCAGATGTGCTAGGACGACGAAACTTGGCTTGAACAATAGAGACTTGACAAGAGTTGCTTGGAAATTGTCACTTTCCAGATCCGATCATCGCTTAAAGTATTCTCTTCCCCACAAAGTAAAAAAATCTGTTAAGCAACATCTATGTTTTCATGATCCCCATGAGCCCATGATCATTTTTGCCTCAAGGGTTTTGCTTAGAAATTACTTGCTAGCACCCATAAAGTGCGCATCTTAACCGAAGAGTAAAAAAATACTTTTAACCAGACCATATGTTCATGGTCCTAAAGGGCCCAGGATCATTTTTGCCGCAAGGGTTTTGATTACAGATGAATTTCTAGCACCTTTAGTGTCAATCATCACAGCCAAGTGCAAACAAAAATTGTTTTCCCAAGCGATACATTCTCGTGATTTCCAAGGGTCCGTCGTTATTCTTATCTGGGTTTTGCTTACACATGATCACAACAAACACACGAATTGGCAAAGTCCTACTTTTATCCTTTTACCAAGCCTTGCAAGTAACATATGGGCTTCCAGCTCTTGTTTTTTCGTTTCCTTATTATCTTTGCTCCACTTTCTTTTGTTGTAAAATATTTTTTGGTCAGAAATATACTTACTTACTTACTAAGTGGCTGATCCGTACTTAAGCTGAGCAAATCCGGGGAGGTAGAATTCTACCTTGACCTTCCAAGGATTTTCATTCAAGTTGCTGTTTACCCAGTGGAGAACTTGTAAGATAGTCTAGAGACTTTTCTGGAATTAGCAGCAGGAACGTAATCTCTTGGAATGAGATCGGTTTCCGGATTGGGAGTTTCTGGGCTTTCACGAGTGTACTTATCTAAGAAGATTGTTGCGAAATGGCTGCGTTCTCGCTTTCCATGGTGACCAGACTATTTATTTATTTGTTACCCGTGGAGTATGGAGTGTTACCCGTGGAGTTACAGTTACAGTAAAATACACAAAACAAAATATACATATTAAAAAACTAAACAAAACAATGTACATAATGGTATGTATGTATATATTTATTTCCCATCAAATGAAAACAGATGGAGTACAAGATAAAAAGAAAACGAGAAACACACTACGAGAGAATACACTAACACAGAAAAACAAAGAACGAGATGGATACCTAAATACAAAAGACAGAACTACTGCCTTACTACTGCCTACTGCCCAAACATGACTACGTTATTTTTATATAGTTTAAAAACACACTAAATAGACTTAACAAATTTTACATAGTCACAAGCACATTTATTGGTTTCAGGACTGAAAAACTGGTTAATAATTTCGTGGGCTGATAGGGCAGGATGTTTGTAAACTACCTCTCATAATAATATGCAGATACTTGCGCACCCATCGTAACACCAAAATGGTAAAGGTGGAGCACATAATAACAAATAAAGGAAACAAGACCAAAGGTTTTCGATGGGATCCCAAGGATTTCATATCTGATCCAGACAATTGGATCTTGTAGATGTCCGATCTTTGCCAGCCCCCTTGAGCATTTTACTATTAAAACTTAAACAGATTATGACTAATGACTAGTCCTCTGAGTAAACTAAGTTCAGATATGGATTCAGCGTGTGTGTTCACCCCTAGCCTACACGTCATATATAATTTGAAAAAATTGATCAAAACTTCAAGTTGACTTTACTACTGACAAATTTCCAGTTTCTGCCGGATTCTGGGCAAATCACTTATCCGTTATGGAAAAAAGCTCAACAACGAATTCAGCATATCTCTTTACCCATTATATCGAACCTTTAATCAACTTCAAATAAAACTTGAGCTTTTTACGATTTTTCAGGTATTGACCGGATTCCGGACGATCTATTTGTCCGGCGAGAAAATAATTTATATGTAACGAATCAGCATGTCTGCTTACCACTATCGAACCTCTAATTAACTTCAGATAAAACTTTTACTTATAACAAATTTTCCGGTTTCAAGCTGGATTCCGGGCGAGCAAGAAGTCCGGATGAAAAATTATTGTCATATTCGGATTCAGAATGTCTTCTTACCCCTTAATCGATCATTAATATAACTTTTAATTTAAACAAATTTTCTGGTTTCGGCCGGAATATTTTTTCGCTTGTCTCCTTACTCTTAGACTGAACGTCTAATCAACTTCAAACTTTTATTTTTCACAAAATTTTCGGGTTTTGGCCAGCTCCCGGGTGAAGTACTTATCCGACTAGAAAATTATTTTCATATTCAGATTCAGCATGTCTCTTTACCGCTATATCGACTATCTCATTAGCTTTTAAAAATATTTATTTTCGTCCCTTATTTTGAAACCCCTCCCCCACCTTTAGGTATAGGGCCACAGAGCCCAGCTTCGAACTTGACCTTTACTTTGACCCAAAGAGTCCTCAAGTCAAATTTAAACAAAATATCTCAACTACTTCGGGAGTTAGCGTGCTAACAGACGGACAGACGGATACCTTTTACGAAATCACAGGTATCCCTCCACTTACGTTTTGGGATCCCAAAAGAAAAAAACCCCAACGATTCTGTTGTAACCAATCAGCCAAATTCACATTGAATAATCAACAACTAAAAAAACTGCTATTCTTAATGTAACAAGACCTAAGGTTTCGAATCTGATAATTGATCTAGACAACTGGGTCTTGTCTTCGCCAGATCCAGTCTTCGCCAGGCTAATCATTAGAGAAAACCTAGTTCAGATATACCTCTATAAGCCATATCTATTTTGACGATACTGACCGAGACTTCCTGCTTTACTTCTGCCAAATTTCCGGTTTCAGCCAAATTCCGAGTGAACTACTTGTCTAGCAAAAAAAGAAAATTCACAATCGAATTCTGCGCATCTCATTATCCGTATAAGGAACATCTAATCAATTTCCAATAAAACTTTAGCTTATAAAAAAACGGTTACAACCGGATTCCGGACGAATTATATGTCCGGATAAAAACTGATTGTCATATACAGACTCAGCGTGTCTTCTTACTATCTGTCATCTCATCAACATCAACTTCAAATAAAACTTATTACTTTTAACAAATTTTCCGGTTTTGGCCGGATTCCGGGTGAACTAGTTGTTCGGGTAGAAAAGGCTTTTCACAAAAGGGTTCAGCATGTCTACTTACGCCTAAATCGAACATTTAATTAACTTCAAATCAAACTTTTACTTTTAACCAACTTTCCCGTTTTTGCCGGATACTGGACAAACTACTCGTCCGCGTCTTCTTACCCCTAAATCAAACATTTAATCAACTACAAATGAAACTTTTAATTTTAACCAGCTTTCCGATTTTTGCCGGATTTCGGGCGAAGTACTTGTTGGACGAGAAAATGTTTTGCATATTTGTGTTCAGCATGTCTTCTTATCCCATAACCTACTATCTAATTAGCTGTTTACAAATATTTTGTTTGCCCCTTAAATTGCCCTCCCCCCCCCCCCTCGGCCACCCCTAAATGTAGGGCTACAGATCCCATGTACGAACCTGACCTTACCCTTGACCCAGAGAATCCGCACACCAAGTTTCATACAAATATCTTATTCCTTTCGAGAGTTGTCGTGCTAACAGACGGACAGACGGACGGACGGACAGACGGATAACTTTTACGATGTCATAAGGCTTTTGACTCTGTTGTTCATAACCAACTTTTCTTTTCTTTGGCTTCTTCTGGTGTAAACTTTTCAGTTGTTTACCTTCTACGGTTCTGGTACTCTAACTCTTACCTCCGCTTGAAATCTTCTCCAGAAACAACTATTAAAGTCCTTCGAGGTGTAAGGCATGGGGGTGTTTTACAACCAACCCTTTTCAAAAAATTTATTTCTACTGTTCTGGAAAAAATCTCAGGCACTTATTTTTCTGGTTCTACTGATGTTTCTTATATAGCTTATGCTGACGACATCCTGTTGATCAGCCGTACTGAATCAGCTCTTTCTGCCATGGTTTCTCTAGTTTTTCAGTCTTTCCTGGATATTGGCTTATCTCTGAATCTTGATAAATGTGAATTCTTGTCTTAACACCTGTCTTAGTCTACTCCTCTAGTATGTAATGAATTTTCTGTTGTTTCTGTTTCTTTTTTTCGGTGGCTAGGGATTACTGTTTCTGATTCTTTAGCTCTCTTCCGTAGACAGATTGTTGCAGATGCAGTAAAAAAAAATTCAATTTAGTTATTCAAAAATTGTAGCAAACCGTGGAAAATATAACAGAAGAGCTCTTGGGCGTTTATTCTCGACGTTTTCTGATCATTCTGTTCTTTATTTCTCGGGTATTCATTCTGTTCTGAAGCTAAAAGATTTGAAGAAAATGAAAGTTATATATTTCAAATTTTGCAAATTTCTGCTTTCTCTGCCACCGTGGACTAGAAATCGGTATTTGGTTAAAAAATATAATGTTACGGATGTAGTTCAAAAGTTCGGTGACCTACACAGAAAGCTTTCTGCGGATGCATTTTGTAAAATAGGCCCTGCTCACAGTCTTATTCAATTTTTTGTTGAAGAGGATAGTGTTTAGTTCAAGTTCTTTTTCTTTTTATCGTTTACTCTACTTGTACTACTTGTTTTTTGTAGTTGTTGGTGATAAATAAATAATAATAATAATAGGTATCCCTTAACTTACGTTCTGGGATCCCAAAAATACTGGGTGAATGAGATTTACCGACTCTTTAAATATTACAAGCGCGAAGTTTTAACTATATCCTATATTATGAATATTTAAATAATACCTGATTGGGATTCTCTTTGGGGGCTTTTAGCCGTCGGCGAACCTCAAGCTCATCCGGTACTTCTGCCTGTTTGTAATTACTGAAACTAAGAACAGCGGTGTCGCTGCTCGCGTATTCAAACTTTTCGATTACCGCGCTCATTTTCTTGCAACCCCTCCTTAGACTCTACCATTCTATCGTACATTTCTTTTTAGTTATTTTTTTCTTATGTTTACCCTACCCGGGTTCCAGCAATCGACGACCAATCAGTGACGACCCCGGAAATAACCCCCCGCCCAAAACCCCTGGCGACCCTCCGGTAACACTCCCCCACCCCGGTCTTGTATTAAAATAATTAATTGTAAATATAATTTATAATTTATAATTTATTGGAAAAAGCCTAATACGGCCATACAACAGATTCCTGAAGCGCCAACAACAATTTATAACACTAATAATGAAACACAAACTATTTTCTTCTTTTCATTGCATTCAAAACGAAAGAAACTACCTCACGGATTACACTTTTATTTGTCGACTTTAAGATACCAGGGAAGAGAACACCACCAGCCATCCCAACTAAACCCAATGAAGGAAGCTCTTGGCACTGTCCTAGAAGGTGGTCAATGGTATCTTGCCCAGTGCAACAAAGTGGGCAATTGTAGTTCTCCTCACCGACCTGTTTTCTCCTATCAAAAACTTTCTGTCTGTACCGTAATGGAAGAGAGTTAGTCCGGAGTTGGAACCATACCCTAAGTGCCTGCGCCGACAATCCTAATTTAAAATAATATTCAAATCCAAAAGTAGTTTTTATTTGTCTATAATAAAATAGTGTCTCTGATTTATCCAATGCTGCCTGCCAATTTTGAATTTCCTGATCCCGTAATACCTGCTCAAACTGTCGCAGCAACTGTGGCTGATCATCTGGTCCCAAACCATCGTTCCAAGCCAAAGATAAACCTGCTTTATCGAGCATGGCTTTCACTTGGAGTGGCCAAGACCGAGAACCCTTCGACTCCATTAATTCTTTATATGCAATTTTTAGTAACCTGTCTTCGGGTAACCGAACTAACTTAAGCCAAAATCTAAGAATTTGAACTAGCCTAAGATTCCTCATAGATTGAATCCCAAGTTCACCTGCTACTGCCTGGGTATGAGTTGTTGGATGTAATCCAATCAGTCTCTTGTAGTGAAGCAGCTGAATCGACTCCAATTGTACCGCAGCTTCGAATCCCCAAACTTCAGCTCCGTAATGAATTGTAGGAAGGATTTTTTATTGGAAAATATGTTTATGCATTTTTAGGTCTTTTAGTCCCGAAACCACTGAATTTCTCAGTAAAGCCGAAGAAGTCATCCTCCCTCTTCTTTTCATTTCAAGGAGGTGATCCTTCCAACCCCCATTCTGGGATAAAGTAACCCCTAGGTATTTAAACTTAGCCGACTGTTGTATTCGGTGACCTCGATAATAAAAATTCCACTCCTCACTTGGTTTTCTTCCCGTGAAAACAACTATTTCAGTATTTTTTACATTTAAATTTAATCTCTTTCCTTCCAAATAATCTGAAAGGATGTTTAATAAAGTTTGGAGGTCCTCTGGAGACGTCGCCGCCAATACCGCGTCGTCAGCGAAAAGCAACACAGACAATACTGACATACCTAGTTTAACCGTTGGAGCCCATCGCTTTTGGAAATACTCTGCCATATCATTTATATAAAGGCAAAAAACCTTAGGGGACAATGAACTACCTTGTTTAACTCCCTTAAACACTTCAAACAATTTAGAATTTTCTTTTCCTAAAACCTTCACCGACCACCAACTTAGTTTATAAATGTCCGCTATCAGTTTAACTGTCAGCCTTGGAAGGCCTATTCTTAACAACTCAAGACAAAGAAGAATCCGGTTTACCTTATCAAATGCTTTCTCCAGGTCCAGGAAAGCCACAAACAGCCGTTTCTTGCCTCTACCATGGCGTTCTATTAACGACTTCAATACAAATACCCTATCTACCGCACTATATCCTTCTCGAAAACCGGCCTGTTCTTCCCTAAATATCCGGCCAGCCTTGATCCAACTGGTTAACCTATTATCCATAATCTTTTCAAGAATCTTACTTGTACACGGAGCTAAAGAAATCGATCTATAGTTTTCATGAAGTTCAGGGTCACCTTTTTTAAAAACTGGGCAAATAACTGAAGTTCTCCAATTCATAGGCCACTCAGTTGAGCTAACTATCAAGTTGAAAATTGACATTAATACCGGCATAAACACTCCCAGGAATCTTTTAAAAACTCCAGTGGGGATTCCATCCATACCTGGCGCGGAATTTCCTTGCATTTTCTTAATTGCCTCAGCCACCTCTTCCGTAGTTGCCTTTCCTATCAAATTATAATCCTGCTCTTTTAATGGGAACCCTGATTCCTTTTTAATATCACCAAACTCTTCCTTGTACCAACTATCCATATTAGGTTCCTCCTTTTCATTTTCACTAAAGTATTCTAGCCAACTATTTGGATCGGGAGTCTTATTACATTCCGACTTACCTGACTGTCCCCTAACTAATTTCCAAAAAGATTTCATATTACTCTCTATATACGATTTCTTAACTTTCTGTCTCTCTTGCTCATCTGAATCCCGCTTCTTCACTTTCTGTAAACGCTTATATGATTTCCTCCTTTCTCTATACATATCTAAGGCCTGCTGTGAATTATGCTTTCTTAATTTTTTGAAAGAACTGATTAAATCTCTTTTTGCTAGGACACACTCCTCATCAAACCAACATTTGTTTTTCCTTACGTTCTTTTTACTGACCTCTAACGGATCTAGAGACTCATGGATAAGACTGATCACCTTTTCGATCATTTCATCCGGTGACTCACTATTCTCCGAAATTTCTAACACCCGATCATCCACATTACAAATCGATAGAGCCTCAGCCGCTGCTCCTGCATCTTCTACCTTCCAATCACACTTCAAATTTATCCTAGGTTTAAAATTAGAATGATTTTTTACCTCAAACCTCTCTCTTTTTCCAACTAATACTAGCTCTAGCCCTAACTTTAAGTGGTCAGAACCAATAAGTTCTAATACCCCTACATCAATTCGGTCCAACTCCAGGCGGCAATCTACCAACACGTAATCAATAACACTGGGTTTCGTACCTGAAAAACAAGTATATCACCGCAAAACTTGTCTTTTCCGAACCGACCGTTACCTATAACCAAGCCCATCTCTGCACACAGATCCAACAGCTTCCTACCCCACTTGTTAATTTTTCTCTTATCATCCCTACTCGTCCTTGGTATCTTAAACGCCAGCGGGGTCACTTGATCAATTGCAGGGACAGTTTCCCCCGGTAGCTCTTGTTCTGCCCCTGTATACGCATTAAAATCACCGCACACAACTAGCCTATCTTTACTATGACGAGTTCTAAACTTATTTAATTCATCTTCTAAAATCTCCCAGACATCTTCACCCTGGTACGAGCTATTTTGGGGCGGAACGTAAACCGAACATATCAATAGGGAACTACCATTTTTGCACTTCACTCGAACCCAGACTAAATTCTCCGATCTACTTTTTAGTCGGGAGATTCTTTCAAACGAACTAATTTTCAGCAGCATCATCACACCTCCATATGTTCTCATATTTTTGGATTCTTGGCGATTTACACTTTCTACTATAAATCTTTCAACACTGGGATACTGTTTTCACTGAGCCACGTTTCCACAAGAGAAACGACATCAAACTGACCCAACTCTTTCATGACATATTCCAGCTTCGCACTAAGCCCTTGGACGTTCCAAGTCACTAAACCGATATTCTGCGTATGGCCAACCTCCTAATACTCTTCCAAATCGACATCAACATTCTCGTTAGACAGGTTGTAATAACCATGAGTCATTGGCCTGTGTTGAGCCCAAGGGCTCCCAGCGTGTCCTCTTCCACGGACACGGCTGCTTTCTCCCATGTTGCTACTCCAACTTCTATCGCAAGCCCAGCCTTGGCGCTTTCTCATACTACCCCCGTTTTGGGCGTCGAGGGGACTCACTTCGTTACGTTTTCGGACTCTCTGAAATCTCTCTGTCACCGTTTCCGTAGATGTCGCACTTTCGTTCCCAGACGAATCCCCGTGATGGGCTGTCGGAACCACTTCGCGGCTAATCCTACCCGAAGCCGCTGGCGTTTCAATGCTGGCAGATATGCTTGGGTTTGGGAGTGGCTCAGACGCTGGCAAAGGATTGGGAATTGGGGGGGGCCGCACGAGGGATCCGGTTTGCCTGCGAAACTTCATTAACTATCTTCTCTGCCGCATCCCACATAATCAGCTTCCCATCGATGAATAGCTTATCATCTCGGAATCTTACTTGGCTTTTTCTAGCGATTGCCTCACTCAAAAGCGGCTTCAGGTTTTTCCTCGCTTCCCGCTGAGCCACCGAATAGTCGGGCGTGATGCTGACCCTTTCTTTACGCGTAGCGTGACTATTCCTTAGTATGGCATTGCGAAGATCAACTGAATTCAGCTTAAGTATAACCGGGCCGGACCTCAGACGGTAGACTTCTCGGATGTCAGACTGCGATACTCTGAGACCGGGCATGCACCAGTTGAAAAAGTCAAAGATTTCTTCCCCGAGTGAATGTGATGGAGGGATTGGTCTTAGGTTGTGGATCACTATGTTAGCTTTTCTCAACTCCGTTTCTAGGGCATCTGCCCTCTTCTCAGCATATTGCAGTCTTTCTAGCACTGAGGACATGCTCATATTAGATACCTCAAGCTTTCTCAAACGTTCAATGGTTGGTCTAAGCTGAGAGTCAAGTTCCTCGCGGAATTCGGCCTTCAGTTCCACTTTCAGTTCCGCTTTGAACTCACTCAAGACTTCGCGCATTGTCGACTTTATTTCGTTTGAAGAGGTAGCATGGGGCTCAGACATGGTAATTTTGATAACAGCTCTATCTTACGGGCTTCGCGGAACTACCTCGTAGACAGTCGTGGCAGTTTCTGCCCCTAGATGTCGCAACTAATTTCCGGAAATGAATCTGACTGATTCCTGGTAAGTTACTACAATTTGTACTGAGCAAGCTTTCAAAATGTCTGTAGGACTACTTGCCAGATTGTTCTTTTTACGTGTACCGCTTTCTTGCTCTTGTGTAACAGCTTTTGGACCACTTTTCACAATTGTTAAATATTAGCAACCTTGCTTTCCAACGCCATCTATCTATATCCGGTCCAAAATCCCCCGACCAACCCTCCTCACACAGTCAGGTTTTTTTTGGCCAGGGTATTTTGGTAGCTGGGGGTAGCCAGGGGGGGGGGGGCTTTGGTGGCTATTTTTCGCTGGGGATGTTTTCTCCAAGGGGGTGTCCGCCTAGACCCACATTATAGTAGCGTACGAAATACCCTTGTGAAAATCAATGGGAAATCATTGCAATCTAATAATCAAATCGGAACGCCCTCTTATCTATTAACGCTGGGTACCCTTTCCTGGAAGCTTTTTTCCTGGGCGTCTTTTCCTGGACGCTGTGACGTATTCTTCACTATCGAGAACATATTTCACCCGTACGCTTAGCACAAAAGCTAATTCCCGACATATACATTGTTTATTTAAACAATGTTTACAACGGATACGTCAGCTATGATTTTTCATCAGCGATATTTCGGCCCTTCTTGGCAAGGTACGAGGACCCTTGCCAAGAAGGGCCGAAATATTGCTGATGAAGAATCATAGCTGACGTATCTGTTGTAAACATTGTTTGAATAAATGTTTCAAAGTCAGATTGGGCTCAAAGAATATTTATATACATTGTTAGCACACACTGTCCGGTCAGTCATAGCTGGTGCGGACTGCTCACACAATGTAGCCTACATAAATACTCTTTGAGCCCAAGCTGACTTTGAAACATATATTCAAACAATGTTTACAACGGATATACGTCAGCTACGATTCTTCTTCAGCGATATTTCGGCCCTTCTTGGCAAGGGTCCTCGTCAGGCTGTCAATCTTCTGGGTCAACGTCGGGGAAGGGAACAAACCTGGAATAAATAACTGAAACTTGACAGCCTGACTGAAAGAAGATTGACAGCCTGACGAGGACCCTTGCCAAGAAGGGCGAAATATCGCTGATGAAGAATCGCAGCTGACGTATCCGTTGTAAACATTGATGTAGCCTACATCCAAAGTCGACTGAGCACCCCCTCGGGTTTTGGCTCATTTTGCTCCTTAACACTGACTTCCTGTCACTTCGTGTCCGAAGCGTTATTTTTACGTTATTTCGTATTTGATACACTGTTCTGTACTCTCACGCAATTGGGCCAGCGATGTATGTAGGCTTCAGTCGAGTGACTGACACCTCGGATTATATCTCCTTCGGCTCCTCACAACCGCAATGCATCATTTGGTGGTGGAAGCATTTCCTTTGCGTTCTTTCTACTCTCACGAATTGCGACGTCTTGGAAATGAAGAGGCATCTAATTATTTGTTTTCTTGGGTCTAAAGACCTCTAGCACATGTATATTTATTCGTTTCTTCTTTTGTTTTATCAATAGAACATGACAATCCATTAAAACGCATAGCATTGCGTGCTTTAGATCATTTGGGATCCGAGTTGGGATCCAGGGGAAAATGATAGAGCGACTTGGGTCGCGGCTGGAAATCTTTTAGTTTAGAATGCACTCGGTCTAGGAGTAAGAAAACACGCACGTTACTTTAATTTCCTATTAGACCGATACTCGGCCGGATTCCGTCAAAAACTGAAGTTTCGGTTAGTGCTTTAATAATTGATCCATTTGATCAAGTTTTATATTTTATATAAGTATTATACTTATATATTATATATAAGTATTATATTGTATTGTTGAGAGTATATTGTAGCGAGGTAAGCTGACCTGTTGAATCGATTTTCCGTTTTTTATTAACAATTTCGGAAAGAACAAAATCCTTCTATGAAGTTTATGATGTTGTGTAGGATCTAATAGAGATCCAGATAATGGGGATCGGACGGGGAGAATTGAAACCATAAGTCCTAGATTTTTTTATTTTTTTTTGGTGGGGGGGGGGTCGGAGTGGGGTTCTGGACGTCTTGTTGTATGCATAACTCTCGAGCGATTTGTCCGATTCGGATAGAACTTGGTTATTGGTAAGAACAAATGCTCTAGACGTTCGCAAGACTGGATCCGGCCTCTGAGGTGAGAGTTGGTTTGGGTGCAAGTATCCAGGGGGGGTGGCCCCCCCCCCCCGAAATATACAAAAATAACCATTTTTATAGGCTTTTCCCTGTGATTTATGTCTTTTTTGTACTTTTTGATCCGACCCGCAGGCAAACCCCCCCACCCGAAAGGCGACCCGACCCCCCGAAATAAATTCCTGGATACGGGCCTTTTGGGGGGTCCCACGGTTTGGGTGGAGTGACCGGGGCAAAACCTGGCGGACAGGAAGGTCATAACTCTCGAAATGAACCGTTCATAGATCCGGCCACTATGTGGGGAGCTAGGGAGGGGTTCATAAAATTCTATCGTCGTTTACAGATTCAGATAGGATCCAGTGACAGGGGGTTGCAGGGGGAGGAGGTCAAAATCCGCAGGCGAGACGTGTCATAATGGCTAGATCTGCAATTTATAGATCTGGCCCCTGCGGGAGAGTTTGAAGGTGGGAGTCGCCTGACCTAGACAGCGCTATCCTTACCTTGTACCAAAACTAACCACCCTTGCAAGTGCCATACAAGCTTTCAGTCCTTCTTTATATGACTTCTTTTCCTAGAGTCTTAAACGAAGGTTTTCCTGGGTTGAAACATGCCAATTTGAAAACCTCTATGGGTTGAAAACTTCAACATTTCACCGTTAGCGCAAAAACAGACCCGAAGTGTTGCTGCAATACTTGCTGAAACCATAAGTCACACAATAAATGTTTGTCTTCCGTAGGGAAAGTTCTGTGGCAGTAGTTTCTCTTTTACTTCGTCTGGAAAATCATGTTGTGGAAAGCCAAACGAAGTGGCAGTCGGAAAGATCCGGAATTAAAGGACTTCTTTGTCAAACCGGAAATGCACTTTCCAGCTTTTAGAAAGTTATTTACGGCGACGTCGACTACTACTTTCTTTGGTCTTTGTGTGCTTTTGTCGTTTTTCTGAGTACTCGCTGTGACAATACTAATGATATTTTATTCATAACCTACTTCTCAACACAGTGAACTAATACTTGCGTTTCTTATCTCAATTTCCTCGCGATTCTGCTGACAGTTCTCCTGTTTCACGTTTTTGAGATCCCAAAACGGAAATGAGGGATTACCTATGACTTCTTAAGTTTGTCCATCCTTTCGTCTGTCCGTCTGTTTGTTAGCACGATAACTCTCGAAGGGGTTGAGATATTTTGTTCAAACATTTAGTCAAAGTACTGGCCAAGTTTGTAGATAGGCTTCGTAGCTCTATATTTAGGAGAGGGGGGGGGGGGGGGGGGGGCATATTAAGAGAGTTTTTTTTACTGAAACTTTTTTTGTCGCCGGACAATTAATTCATCCGGAATCCAGAAAACTGGTAAAAGTAAAAGTTTTCTCTGAATATGACTAGAGGCTCGATATAGGGGTAAATAGACTTTTTTTGTCGCCGGACAATTAATTCATCCAAAACCGGAAAACTGGTAAAAGTAAAAGTTTTCTCTGAATATGACTAGAGGCTCGATATAGGGGTATAGTTTTTTTTTTATTGAAACTTATTTTGTCGCCAGACTTTTAATTCATCCAGAATCCGGCCAAAACCGGAAAACTGGTAAAAGTAAAAGTTTTCTCTGAATATGACTAGAGGCTCGATATAGGGGTAAATAGATTGTTTTTTACTGTAACTTATTTTGTCGCCGGACAATTAATTCATCCGGAATCCGGACAAAACCGGAAAACTGGTAAAAGTAAAAGTTTTCTCTGAATATGACTAGAGGCTCGATATAGGGGTAAATAGAAGGGCTGAATCCGTTTTTTAACTTAATTTTTAGCCGGGAATCCGTCCAGCACCGGGAAATTTGTAAAACTAAAAGTATTTCTGAAGTTGATTAGACATTCGAGGTCAGAATGGCCTACATCACAGAGGAAAGTGGTTACACCAAAAGAGTCTTCACGGATGACAGACAAATTCGACAGGACTTGGGCACAGCAGATTGGAGAACAGTCGTGTCAGCTGAATCAGTGGACACTGCCTGGACACTGTTTCGGGATCTTGTACTGCAAACCGAAGAAAAACACACCACAGTAAGATTCATAAAGAAGCCTAAAACTCTACCTTACCTGTCCACGTCTACTAAACAAGCAATAAAAAAGCGAAAACATGCATGGGCAAAGTACCGAAAAAATTCATCTCCCGAAAACTTGGAAGCATACAAACATGCCAGGAAAATGTGCAAAACGGCTGTCAACAAATGCATATCCAAGCACGAAGAATCCCTAGCGACTGAATCAAATCAAACCCAAAGAAATTCTGGCGGCACATATCATCCCTGAGACCAGTCCGGCGAAGTATTTCCCCCCTCCAAAGATGTGATGGTACCACCTCTACAACCCCCCCGGAAATTGCAGAGTCCCTTAACCAGCAATTTGCCTCAGTTTACACTAACGATGTAGACGACAAAGACCTCCCCGAAACGACAAAATACCCAATCACCACACCCATGGAAAAAATTGGTGTTTCGGAATCAGACGTCGAGAAGCGGCTTGCTGCCCTAGACCCCAATAAATCAAGAGGACCTGATGGGATACATCCAAGAAGAGTGAAAGAGACCAGCTCTGTCCTAGCACCAATCTTAACAAGAATATTCCAACTGTCACTTGACCAAGGATCTGTACCTGAGGATTGGAAAATGGCCACTGTCACTCCCATTTACAAGAAAGGAAACAAAAACTCACCAGAGAATTACCGTCCAATCAGTTTGACCTCTGTTATTTCCAAAGTCATAGAAGGCATTGTCAACAAAGAAATCACCCAGCACCTGACTGCAAATAAGATTATTCACCAAAGCCAACATGGCTTCATCTCTGGCAAGTCTGTAGACACCAACCTAATAGAGTCTTATGAGATTGTCACTAACTTTCTGGAGCAAGCCATACCAGTTGATGTTGCACTACTAGACCAGGCAAAAGCGTTTGACAAGGTTAGCCACAGGAGGTTTCGCATCAAGGTTGATGCATGCTCTATTCACACACAAGTTGCAGATTGGGTGCAGAACTTCCTGACTGGACGTAAGCAAAGAGTCCGTGTCTTTGGGACGGGAGGTGAGGAGGTCCTATCATCAGAAGTTGCAGTACTTAGTGGAGTACCGCAAGGGACAGTTCTAGGACCCTACTCTCTTCAACATCTACATCAACGATGCCCGTCAGCTGCTACAGAATACCGAATCTCCAGAAATATCTCAAATAGTTCATCGAAAAATTACCAGATAATTTCAGTAAATCGTCTCACCGAATTCGTGATAACTACCGAATACCGGCAATTTTTACCAAATCCTGATCATTATACCGAATAGATTTGTACCGACAGCCTATTTGTGATAGTGCAGAACTACCGACTCACGGTATCTGCTATCCAAAGAATACTGACCAATTTTAGTAAATTTTGGGCCTCTGGGCCAGAAGTTTACCGACTCTCGTAAAGCCGGAGGATGCTTCCCCCCCCCCGCACCCCCCATGCGACGCCCCTGGCTGTAGATATGTTTCAAAAGAAATAGAAAACCGTGATTTTCGGGTTTTTTGGAATCCCAAAACGTAAGTGGAGGGATACCTATGACATCGCAAAAGTTGTCCGTCTTTCCGTCCGTCCGTCCGTCCGTCTGTCCGTCTGTACGCACTGTAACTCTCGAAGGGAATGAGATATTTTGATGATATTTGATCCGGACAATTGGGTCTTGTCTTCGCCAGATCCAGTCTTCGCCAGACTCCTTGAACATTTTTACTATTCAAATTCAAAAACAGGTTAATTATCTGAGAAAAACAACTTCAGGTATTGAATCAGCATGTGTGTTTACCCCTATAAGCCATCTCTGTTTTGAGGAAAACTTCCTGCCACTTCTGCCAATTTCCCGGTTTCGGCCGAATTCCGGAACTACTTTTCCGGCGAAAAAAGAAAGCTCAAAAACGAACTCAGCGTATCTCTTTCCCAATATTGAATATCTAATCAACTTCAAATACAAATTCAACTTATAACAACTTTCCCGGCTCCAGCCGGATTCCCGTCGAACTATATGTCCGGGTAAAAAATGATTATCATACACGGATTCACCATCTTTTTACCCCTAAATCAAATATCTAATCAACTACAAATAAAACTCTAACTTTTAACAATTTTCGGTTTTGGCCGGATTTTGGGCGAACTACTTGTCTGGGTAGAAAGTTGTTTTCAGCAAGTGTTCAGCATATCTTCTTATCCCTAAATCGAACATCTAATCAACTCCAAATAAAACTTTTACTTTTACCAAACTTTCCGGTTTTGGCCGGATTCAGGGCTAACTAATTGTCCGGCGATAAAACGGTTTTCACCATCGTGTTTAGCATGTCTTCTTACCCCTAAGTCGATCATCTAATTCCATCCTAATTCCGGTATAATCGGATTCCAGGCGAACAACTTTTCCGATGACAAAATGGTTTTCACCATCGTTTTCAACATGTCTTCTTACCCCATTTTCGACTATCACACTATCTGCTCAAAAATATTTAATTTGCCCCTTAACTTAAAACCCCTCCCCCACCCCTAAATGTAGGGCTAAATAGCCCATCTACGAACTTGACCTTACTCTTGACCCAAAGAATCCTCACACCAAGTGAACTGGAAATTTGCGGATAGGCTATGCTCTGATTCCAGTCTAAATTGATTAGGACATGTCAGAGATGCGACTTTTATGTTCAGATTCGAATTCAGGCACAGTGGGGGGAGTGGGATTCCCGGAAATATTTTGGCTCGCATAGAGGTCAAACAATTGGAGCGATTTTTAGTGAAACTTGGAATGTAGAGAGCTCACATGCCCTAGATGACATATTTTAGGGTCCAAACTGGATCCGACCACGCTTGGGGAGGGGAGAGGGAGAATTAAGGGAAGTTCCCAAAAAATGCTCAGATTTGAGTGAAGCTTGATATGTGGTAAGAGAAAATGCTTCAGATGATCCATTTAGTAGTCCGAAGTCCGAACCAGATTCGGACTTGGTAAGGGACGTTTGAGGGGGGTACCGCAAACCGTGTGACATGTGAAAGATCCGAACGAGTGGATCTTTAGCGTCGAAATTTGGAAGGTAGAAAAGTCATTTGCCGTAGGTGACCCGAGGCGACGGAAATGCTCAGACTTGAGTGAAACTAGATATCGTATTTATAGGTCCGAACCGCATTTTTAGATGGCGGGGTATTTGGATTTCTTGTCTACTTTTTAGGTACCACCTACTCACATCAAGTGCCATATGAGCTCGTAGCTCTTGTTCTTTATTTTAACGGCTTCTCTAATAGTTTGATGGATTTCGGTGCACGTTGCAAGAACTTATGCTTTTTCAAAATATACTGAATGGGATGGGTTTTCGAAAATATGTTCTGCAAGTGCAGATTTGAAAGTATAGTTATGACGATGTCCGTTGGAGAGGGCGTGGTCAAATTCTTTCTCATGCTCTGCAAGTCGTTTTCCGAAAGTTCTCTCTGTCCTTCCTATTATAACGCATTCCGCAATCACAAGGTATTGAATAAATGCCTCTTTGGTACTGATTTGGGACTTTATCTTTTCCGGAGTTTAGGTCTTACCTAAAACTAGTCCTGAGATTTAATTTTTGACACGGCCGCTGTTTTTGCTGCACGGTTGGGGCGATGACAGGAAATGTTTTTTCTGCATTTAGATCAACTTCGGTTCGACGATTATCGCGTTATGAACTTTTCGCAGTTAGCATACGCGCATCGTACATCTCTAAGAAATCGGTTGCTTTTATGGCAAAATTACACAGTTGTGACATTGTGCAACCCGTGGCTTTGCCTGTATTTTGCCCGTTTGGGTCAATATTAAAAAAGTTAAAAGGGGGTCAGCCGCAGGTATTGATGAGATACCAGTATTGATTTTTAAGAAATTTTCGTCTGTGTTTTTGTCGATTATAGTTTTTTTTGTGAGATATGGTGCTAAATGCTGGAGAATGGCCGGATCAATGGAAAAAATCCATGTTTCTCCCGTTGTTTAAGAAGGGAGATCCTAAGGTTCATGAGAATTTATCGTTTGATAGCGTTCGTACCTGCGTTAAGTAAGCTCATGGAGAAAATATTAGATTTTAGGTTAGCAACATGGTTAAATAAAAGTAGTACAATACACGAGGAGCAAGGGGGATTTAGGGCCGGGTACGGAACGTTAGAAAGGGTATTTGTTTTAAAGGCGCTATTAGATAAATATGGAAAGGGGAAGAATAGTCTTTATGTGGGATTTCCAGACCTCCATAAGGCATTTGACAGTTTAGATAGAGAATTATTGAAAGACGCTCTAGTTAGAATTTGTTTACCTAATACATTTGTAAGTTTAGTAGTTAGTATGTATGTCTGTGTAAAAGGAATAGTTCAAGTTGGTAGTAGTGTATCGAGACAATTTAGAATTATGCGAGGTGTAAAACAGAGGTAGCACTTTATCCGCTCGACTATTCAATATTTATATTATTGATACTGTGGATTTTCTAGAGAAAAGATGGGCTCCAACGGTAAGTCTGGGAAGTAAAAAGCTGTCAGTGCTGCTGTTTGCGGACGACCTTGCGGTGGTTGCTAAATGGCTTGAAGATTTGCAGACGCTTTTGAATTTGATTGGGGAGTATCTGGCGATGAAAAAATTAAAGTGGAACGTTAAGAAGAGTGAGGTAATTATTTATAAAAAAGAAAAATTAATGGTATAGAAAATTGTAAGTTCATCTTCAATAATGAAGAACTGAACGTTGTTAAGAGAATAAGAAACCTTGGATTCGCGTTAACTGACAACGGAAGGTTTAAATCACATATTGATGAGGTGATTAATAGAGGTAAAGTAGCCGTATCAGCTATTTTTCGAAATCAGTTAATTATGGGTATACAAAACCTTAAAATGCATAAAAGAATATTTAATACAAAAGTTTTGCAAATTTTAGAATATGGAGCAGGGATATGGGGCGGAGAGACGGCAAAACAACTTGAGTCGCTCCAACTTCAGTATTGCAAAAGGGTATTTGCACTACATTAGACAACCCATTCTCAAATTTTAAAGGGCAATATAGGTTTATAATCTTTAAAGTTACGTAGGGTTATCCTGATGATTAGATTATGGTTAAAATTATAAATATGAGTATGGATAGACTAGATAGGCTAGCTTATGATGAGACACTGAAGAACGGTTTTAAACATTCTTGGCCATTCCAGGTAAATCTGTTACTGGAGCGAGTAGGAAAGCCATATATATGGAATGAAGGTCTTGGTTGTGTTGATTTGCCAAAAGATCTAGAAAGTCAGATTAGAGTGGCTTTCGAGGGTCAGGAAATCCAGTGTTGGCAGAGTATTGTTAATAGTTCTATAACATTAAGTCATTATCAAGTGGTTAAAGTTTGTTTTGGAGAGGAAGTGTATTTTAAGTTCAATCTACCCGGGAAAGTTTTATGTCGTTGGATCCAACTAAGGGCAAACTGCCTTCCAATTCATAGCAAGCAGAAGGTTTTCGAGAGAGGTAGTGTGGTTCCTCATGGGAGGTATCCTTGCCCACTTTGTGAGAAGGAGGAAGAAAATCTGGACCATTTCCTCCGTAGATGCCCGAAGCTTTCTGATTTAAGGAAATTTTATCTAGAGGGTGTAATGTTGTCACTCCCCGAAATTTTGAGTAATACTAACCCTACCGTTATTACTCGAGTGGGCGTGTACAGAGACAAATGTTTAGAATTAATAAGGAGTCTGATTGTTTAAGTTGTATTTTTGTTTTTGCTTGTTTTTGTATATGGCCCTCGGGCTTTTGAAATACACTATCCATCGATCTATCTATCTATGTATACAAAATACGGGTATGGCTAATTTACGTTCTCTATTTTTGTTTGTGTGTTGTTGTAGTGTTTGCTTATGGCTTCTGGCAGGAATAAAAGTCTTGAACTGAATTGAATTGAATAATGGCAATGCAACGTACTTCCGTAACATGATTCATTTCCACTGTTAGGATTTTCATAACAGATAGCGTATAACACTTTCAAGAATAACACCTTTTCACTTAGAAATGAAGTGTTATGACCAATTAAGTTTACACTATTTTGCGCCTAGATCTCCAACAACACCTTCAATTGGTTAAAATACCAACGGGAACAAAAGAAACATAACAGATAACATCCCAAAGTGTTATCTGTTGAAACCGCGCATCCTTCTGTTGTCGTTATGTAACTTCTGACAGTGTAGTATTTTTACCTATTGAAGGTGTTGTTGGCGATCTAGGCACAAAATAGTATAAACTTGATTGGTCATAACACTTTATTTCTAAGTGAAAAGGTGTTATACTTGAAAGTGTTATGCGCTATCTGTTATGAAAATTCTGACAGTGGAAATGAATCATGTTACGGAAGTACGTTGCATTGCCATTATTCAATTCGATTCAGTTCAAGCCTTTTATTCCGGCCAGAAGCCATAAGCAAACACTACACCAACACACAAACAAAAATAGAGAACGTAAATTAGCCACACCCGTATTTTGTATACATAGATAGATAGATAGATAGATAGTGTATTTCAAAAGCCCAAGGGCCATATACAAAAACAAGCAAAAACAAAAATACAACTTAAACAATCAGACTCCTTATTAATTCTAAACATTTGTCTCTGTACACGCCCACTCGAGTAATAACGGTAGGGTTAGTATTACTCAAAATTTCGGGGAGTGACAAAATTACACCCTCTAGATAAAATTTCCTTAAATCAGAAAGCTTCGGGCATCTACGGAGGAAATGGTCCAAATTTTCTTCCTCCTTCTCACAAAGTGGGCAAGGATACCTCCCATCAGGAACCACACTACCTCTCTCAAAAACCTTCTGCTTGCTATGAATTGGAAGGCAGTTTGCCCTTAGTTGGATCCAACGACATAAAACTTTCCCGGGTAGATTGAACTTAAAATACACTGCCTCTCCAAAACAAACTTTAACCACTTGATAATGACTTAATGTTATAGAACTATTAACAATACTCTGCCAACACAGGATTTCCTGACCTTCTAAAACCACTCTAGTCTGACGTTCTAGATCTTTTGGCAAATCAACACAACCAAGACCTTCATTCCATATATTCCATAGACCATTCCATAGACCAGTGTAGTTAGTACCCGGGGATTCAAATTTTGCTATGTTACATTCGGAACCCACTAACGACCCCTCACTAATTTCTGCACTTGCCGCGATTCACTATAGTTTCCATGCGCATTTTTGCTTCGGACGAGTGTTCGCGTCTGGTGTGTATGCTATTGGAGTGTAAAACCGGTTTTCTGAATTTCGCCAAGATCTTGCTAGAAGTCGATGGGCCCGGGAAAAGGCTTAAAACAGGCAAGGCCGTGGATAATTTCTTAAAAGCAGAGCCTAGATTTACAGTATTGGGATAGCTTTGAATATTGAAACATAAAAAGGAAATAGTGCGAGGCGTGCTTTAAGGTATAGCCTAAGCCGTTGTTCGGCCTCGTAGCACTGTTGGACCTGGATCTTCCCTGCCATCTTCGACAAAATATTATTATTTCTCTTGGTAATTTTTTGTATCGTTAGCTAGGCAAAATAATATGTTCGATGCCCTGTGTAGCTCTACCTTCTGCTTAAACCTGCACTAGAGGCGTATTCTCGCCGTTCCCCGAGGAATCCTCGGGGAATCGAAGGGAACGGCAAGAAGAGAGGGAGTCACTCCACGCGGACTCCGCCTCGGAAAACGACGAGAACACGGGGAATGCTTCTTGACGAAACTAGTCTGGATAGACTAAATTTTTCTTTTTGTTTATTCTGATTCTTTTCAATTAATTTTACATGCACCAACACCAGCAAAAATTGATTCCCCTCCGCATATGAAAGGGAGTCCTTTTGATGATGGTGATGATAATCGGAGCATTCCCCGTCCGTGGGGATTCGCGAGAATACGGGGAGTGAGTCCCCGGGACAAACAAAAACGCAGGGACTCCTCAAGTGGAGTCCTCGGGGAACGGCGAGAGTACGCCTTAGAGGATTAGTAATTCAGATGTCTCCCCAGAATCTACAAAGATATCTGAATTGTCGGGAATTGCCGTTAAAAGCCAGGCTTCGAGCGTGTTCCAACAATAGTAACTATAGGCGTATTCTCGCCGTTCCCCGAGGACTCCTCGGGGAATCGAAGGGAACGGCGAGAAGAGAGGGAGTCACTCCACGCGGACTCCGCCTCGGAAAACGACGAGAACACGGGGAATGCTTCTAAAATGGATTTTGTTCTAAAAAAAAATGTGCAGTTGACAAAACTAGTCTGGATAGACTAAATTTTTCTTTTTGTTTATTCTGATTCTTTTCAATTAATTTTACATGCACCAACACCAGCAAAAATTGATTCCCCTCCGCATATGAAAGGGGGTCCTTTTGATGATGGTGATGATAATCGGAGCATTCCCCGTCCGTGGGGATTCGCGAGAATACGGGGAGTGAGTCCCCGGGACAAACAAAAACGCAGGGACTCTTCAAGTGGAGTCCTCGGGGAACGGCGAGAGTACGCCTTAGAGGATTAGTAATTCAGATGTCTCCCCAGAATCTACAAAGATATCTGAATTGTCGGGAATTGCCGTTAAAAGCCAGGCTTCGAGCGTGTTCCAACAATAGTAACTATAGGCGTATTCTCGCCGTTCCCCGAGGACTCCTCGGGGAATCGAAGGGAACGGCGAGAATAGGGGGAGTCACTCCACGCGGACTCCGCGTACAGAAAACAGCGAGAACACGGGGAATGCTTCCAAAACGGATTTTGTTCGAAAAAAAAATATGCAGTCGACAGAATTATACTTGATACACTTTAATTTTGGTTTTGTTTCTTCTGACTGTTGTGTTTTGTGTTTAATTAATTTTATATTGCACCAACACCAGCAAAAATTGATCCCCCTCCGAATCTGAAAGAGAGTCCTTTTTAATGATGGTGATGATAATCGGAGCATTCCCCGTCCGTGGGGACTCGCGAGAATAAGGGGAGTGAGTCCCAGGGACAAACAAAAACGCGGGGACTCCTCAAGTGGAGTCCGCGGGGAACGGCGAGAATACGCCTTTTTAGTTACTATTTCCGCTCCATCTTCACGAAAAGTCGCTACGCTGACCGTTCCAACCTTCTCGAAATAGTAACTGTTTGTTTACCATGCTCGGTAGCGTAGTCGGTATCTCTGCAACGTGATTGGCATTACCACGTGGAGAGATATTTTGACAAAAATAGAAAACACGTTCCGGCCTTGACGCCAAGAAGCCAAAATTCGTGACGTCATGCGTAATAACTAAGGTAATTAGGGTGGAATGTGGAACACGCTCTTCGTCTTCCAGCTTACGAGGAAACCAGGGTCCCAGTACAGTAAAGCCAACTCTTCCGCATGTCATAAAAACTCTGCTGACTGGTTGTAGTGTTGGTCAATATTACCCAGATGTCCGTTTGGTACATCTTTGCCTTCCCTGCCAACCAATCTCCTTTTTATGGCACTTGCCTACCGGCCAAGTGCCATATACCGATCACTTTTCCGTCGGAAAGTCGGTCAGTCCGGTGTTTGCGAGTTAGGGTACTTCCAGATGTGCTAGGACTATGAAACTTGGCAGGCATATCAGGGAACCGATTAAACTAACCTGGAAATAATCAGTTTCCCGATCCGACCATCTGGGAGGGGGGGTGGAGGGCGGGGGAATCCTGAGAATTTAGCAGTTTTTGTCAAACCCCTACCCCTTTCTTATATAGCTCTGAACCTGGATGACGTCAGTCTCTGCTTATATCAATGAGTTTTGGCGGAGAGAGCTAGTGTTATCGACGGTCGAAGGGGTTGGTATATGGTTCAAGCTTTTTGTCACACTTTTTCGAGTTAGGGTACTTCCAGATGTGCTAGGATGATGAAACTTGGCAGGCTTGTCAAGGACCCGACCAAACCAACCTGGAAATAATCAGTTTCCCGATCCGACTGTCTGGGGTGGGGGAGTGGAGGGTGGGGAATCCTGAATGTTAAGTGGTGTGTAACTTTCGAACGGGTGATCGGATTGGAATGAAACTTAATACCTGAATAAATGACATATCTTTGATTTTTCATTTGAAGTCCGGACCGGATTCGACAGCTATGGGGGAGTGGGGGGGGGCCGAAATCCCGAGAAACGGTTAGAATGGAGGGATCATAGTGAAACTTGCTGGGAATAACAAGCATGTGCTCCAGATAAATCGTTTACACATTTGGACTGGATCCGGACACTGGGGGGGGGGAGGGGAATTTTCCCGGAATTCCGGTGATGGCGGTTCTGGGGATTTTCACGACGAAACTTGGGAGGCGTATCAGGGACCCGATCCAACTGACTTGTAAATACAAATTTACTCGATCCGATAATAATGTGGGGGGGGGGAAGCAAAGGAAGGTTGAATCCGGAATAAAAAGTCATGCGTAGCTTTGGAATGGGTGATCGAATTTGAGTGAATTTTTGTAATTGAACAGAGGACAAGTCTCTGGTGATCTTGTTCATGTCCGGACCGGATCCTACAACAACTGGGGGGGGGGGGATACGTGACCGGCTTAGACTAGAGAGATCGGGATGGAACTCTGTGGGAATAACAAACATATGCTCCGGATAAATCATTTACAGAACCGGATAGGCTCTGGCGACTGTGGGGGGAGTTTGAGGAGGGGGCTCCGGAATTCGGGTGATTGTGAGTAAAGATATTTCCAGATGTGCTAGAACGATGAAACTTGGCTGGAATATTAAAAATCCGATAAGTTTGGCTTAGAAATCGCCACTTTCGAAATCCGACCATTCCTTAAAGTACCAACCATGACCGCAAATTAAGAAAAATTCTTTTAAGCAAAATATGCATTTGCATGATCCCCATGAGCCCAATGCCATTTTTGCCGCAAGGGTTTTGCTTATAAATGAACTTCTAGCTCCTTTAAAGTGCGCATCTTCACCGCAAGGTCGAAAATTACTTTTTATCAAACGATACATCTCAACCCATGATCATTAGTGCCACAAGGGTTTTGCTAACAAAAATTCTAGCACCCTTAAAGTGCGCATTTTAACCGAAAAGTGGAAAAAAAAAAAAAACTTTTGACCAAACGGTATATATCAACGATCCCTAAGAGCCTGCTATCGTTTTTGCCTCAAGGGTTTGGCTTACAGATGAATTTCTAGCCGCCTTTAAAGTCCGTATCATTACAGCCAAGTTAAACAATAAATACTTTTTCTCTAGCTCCCTTAAACTGCGCATCTGAACCGCACAGTCGAAAATTAGTTTTGATCAAACAATACATCTCAACCCATGCAAGTGCCATATGAGCTTGCAGCTCTTGTTTTCTAACCTATGTGTTAATTTATTGAGTGACTTAGCCTTACGGCATTTCACAACTAAAAAAGGAACAAAGTAAATATCTAAAATTAACTACAAATCTATTAGCACATTTGTTTGTCTCTCAACCAAGAACAAGATCATAATACTACTCCGTACAACAGCCTTCTCAACCGAATGGGTGACATCACTGTGCAGCACGGATGGTTTCTCTATTGGGATAAGATTAATCCGAATTAGAAATAATCTTATCTCAGTAGAGACAATATTAACTTTTTTTTTACAATGTATGCTATCGAGTGTAAGCACCCGCTAAATATTGATGTACACCATTACGGGTTTTTGCTCTTCCGATAAAAGTTATCATCATCATTTGTTCTAGCCATGATAATTGCCTTAATGACCCATCCAAATTCCAAGTCAGGGGAGAGAAATTTTCGGGATTGCCTGATGCTTTTGATGAAGATCTTCAGGATCCGCCTACCGGAAGAAAATATTGAAGGTGCAGCTTGCCGCTAAAGCTACCGGAATCTTCGGAAAGAGTAGATCTGTAGGGTTCTTTGTAATTTTTCAGGCTATCCTTGGCAGTCAGTATACACATAAGCTAAAATATTTAGCTTAAGTTCTATTGAAGAGCTTCTCAGGATCTAGCTGACAAGAGCGGAAGTGGGGCATAAAAAAGTTTCTTGGAAGTACATTTCAGGTATGCTCCTTTGAACTTTTCAGATTCAGATTCACATTCAGATTCAGATATTTTTTACTTTACCAAAAAAACACAACTACATTGTACAAAAAACTCAACAACCACATAAAAGACAAAAATCCTGTGGGTGGCTGTATCTTCTAACCACCTTTTAACTTGAAATTATTCAATAAATAACGACATAAATTTAATCTAATATATTTTCAAAAAAAGAAAGGAAAAAGAGGTAAAAAAAGAGAGGAAAAAAAAAGAAAATAGGAAAGAAAAATGATTCCCTCGTCACAACCTACCCATCGGCCCCCATCTCACCTCCCCCCACCCCACCTCTTCACTCCCCGCCTCCCTACACCCCCTTCCAGCAACCCCCAAAATTCAACCACCTTTTTCAATTAAAAATTTCTTCAACTTTCTTTTAAATAAAATTAAGTTATTAATTTTGAAAAATTATTCATGGCCTTTAGTGTTTTCCCCCTTTAGCAGTCAATTGTAAGTAATAAGTTCAGAACTTGCAGTCAAATGGGAGCGATAATTTAAGAACTTGGTCCAGCTAATAGTCAAGTGATTTGGCTTTTTCTCGTCTCTTTTTGTGAATTGTTTGTTTCTCTTGAGTTTATTTTAAATCTTAATATTTTTTTGCACGCATAGCTTTTTTTTGGGGGGGGGGATTTGTAAGGGGAAGTGTTCTTACAGGAAAGGAAGTGTCCTTGATCGCCTCCTCAGCTGGCGTTCCAAGAATTTCAGACGGCGGTTCTGGTCGTGAAAAGTAATTTATATTTGAATCCGGTAACCGGGTGAAATATATCTATAAACATTCCTTCAGCCAAAGTGACTGCGAATCATGTTTGAAAATGCAAAACGGATAAGTCAGCTGAAGTTTAATTAGAGCTATATTTCGGCCCTTCTTGGCAAGAGTTCTCTTCAGGCTCAGAGCCGCGTAAGTTCGTTATATACATATAATATATATCTATATATTTATATATATATCTATATATTTATATACATATATTCAAAGAATGTTTACAATGGATACGTCAGCTACGATTCTTCATCAGCGATATTTCGGCCCTTCTTGGCAAGGGTCCTCGTCAGGCTGTCAATCCTATGGTTCAACTTCGGGGAAGGAAACAAACCTGTAATAAATAACTGAAGCTTCTACCGAATATTAATATCTTATTATTAAAGTAAGTTATCTTCAAATACCACTTTAATGAAAAAACTAGTCCTGAGATTTAGTTTTTCACACGGACGCTCTTTTTGCTGCACGATAGGGACGATAACAGGAAAGGTTATTATATATTTGTAAATATATCTATAGAAATAAATATTCTTTGAGCCCAAGCTGACTTTGAAACATATATTCAAACAATGTTTGCAACGGATACACGTCAGCTACGATTCTTCGTCAGCGATATTTCGACCCTTCTTGGCAAGGGTCCTCGTCAGGCTGTCAATCCTCTGGTTCAACTTCGGGGAAGGAAACAAAACTGTTATAAATAACGTCGCCCCAATCGTGCAGCAAAAACAGCAGCCGTGTCAAAAATTAAATCTCAGCAGTAATTATTCAAAGTAATAGATACTGGCGAGTACTGCATAATAGAAACGTAGAACGAGGTTATTAATAACATAATATTTAAGTTTTCAGCCCTTTATTAATAAAAAAAAACCGAAGTTGACCAAAATGCAGAAAAAAACCTTTCTTGTCATCGTCCCAATCGTGCAGCAAAAAGAGCGTCCGTGTGAAAAATTAAATCTCCGGACTAGTTTTTTCATTATAGTGGTATTTGAAGATAATTTACTTTAATAATATGATATTAATAGTCGGTAGAAGCTTCAGTTATTTATTACAGGTTTGACAGCCTGACGAGGACCCTTGCCTAGAAGGGCCGAAATATCGGTGACGAAGAATCGTAGCTGACGTATATCCGTTGTAAACATTGCTTGAATATATGTATATATATATATGTGTATATATACATATATATATATATATATATATGTGTATATAAATATATAGATATATATTATATGTATATGTATATAAATATATAGATATATATTATATGTATATAACGAACTTAAGCGGCTCTGAGCCTGAAGAGGACTCTTGCCAAGAAGGGCCGAAATATAGCTCTAATTAAACTTCAGCTGACTTATCTGTTTTGCCTCGTGTTTTGCACTTTCAAACACGATTCGCAGTCAGCTTGGGCTGAAGGAATATTTATATATATATATTTCAGCTTATCAGTTTTAAGTCTCGTCGACAAATTGCGATTTTTGTACACGGAAGAAATGAAATTTTGTAAACTATTTTTCTGTAAATCACCCGTCATTTCAACAAAGAAAAAGGCCGAAATACGAACCAAGAAATACAAAAACCAAACAAGAAACATTACATTTTTACATATACAGTAACCATCACCTGAACATATGAACGTATTGACAGACGTGCAGTCAAATCTGATTCGCAGTTAGCTTAGGCTGAATGAGTAAATATAAATGTAATTTATACTTATTTCATTTATATCAGTATTGCAGGTAGAGAATTGAAAGACGAAAAACCCTTGAAATTCAGACCCCTTGTAGAAAATCTGTCTTTACTTAAAACATTTTAGCACTCACTTGGTTTGATTTCGACAATGTTTTTCCTCGACGATTTAGGACACGTCCAAAACGACACACCGTAGATTATGTAATTCAAAGGTGGAGAATTTATATTTGTCCATGAGTTTTGTTTCACCTTTGTAAAGCTATTTCTTCATTGCTGAATGGAACGTAAGAAATCTCTCTTCGTGTTTTAGTAGATTGCGCGGGGATTAGAGAGGAACACACTTTCCCGAGGAAGGTAATCTCGGTTTCCCGAATCAGTAGTATCTTAGAAGTCTTAGGTAGAAGTGTAGATAGAGAAGTGAGAATGAATATGAGTACGTCAATGCTTTTCGTATTTTGATCATCGTTTATTTTCTTTGGATGTCTAATGTTGCTTTAGCGTATCACAGTGACCTCAACTCTGTGTATATCTATATTCCTTCAGCCCATACTGATGAATCATATTTGACGGTGCAAAACGGATGAGTCAGCTAGATGTTACAGTTTATTACATTTTACTTAAGCTGCTTGAGCCTGAAGAGGACCCTTGCCAAGAAGGGCTAATAAATTGTAGCAGACTTATCCGTTTTGCACCGTCAAACATATATATAATATTGAATGCAGGATAATATATAATATACTTTTTTTAATTGTAACAAACCAACAAAATTGGAAATTTCCAGACTCCTCAGTTTGTGTTTGGTCGAATCTTTTATTTATTTATTTATAATTACATTTGGCGTTAAGATTTTAGTTTGCCGTATTCACTGGTGAGGAACCCTTAAGATCTCCTAAGACTGAAGAAAAACCATCTGCCTTTACGGCCGTTACGTTAATGTCAAAAACCTAACGTAAATATCTGTAACGTAGGCTAAATATTGTGCTTAAATCGCCAGTTGAAATTCGTTCACTTCAAAAATGTAACATAACTGATCGTATAAAGATGAAGAAAAGATTAAATAAAATTGATTTGCTTGATTGGAAGGCTTGTATTGCTATAGAATAGCAAATAATTGCTATAATATTGATATTGCTGTTGCTTTGCAAAAACGACAATTGCCGAGTTTGTGTTTTTAGAAGTCACCCCAAAATAAATACTGAATTCCATTCAGTATTTCAATTTGACAAAAACCCGTCAGTGGCTGTGTAAGCAGCCACCAGGCGCCCCGAAAAACGAGACAGTTCGGATCCCTGTTCTTTTGAGTTTCTTCTTCGTCTTCCTTAAGTCAGGATCCCTGTTCTAAGGTAGGATCCCTGTTCTGAGGCAGGATCCCTTTTCAAATGCAGGATCCCTGTTCTGAGGCAGGATCCCTGTTTTGATTGCACCCAACGAACCCGACTTTACTTTGGGAAGTGGTATCCGAAAATGATACCCCGGCAACTAGCCGGATATAAAGTAATTACAAAAACGACTTTAGACCATGGTATCAGATAACACGGCAACTGCAAAAACGAAACTAGTAAGTTGCTTTCGATGAAAGCGATGAGAAATTTTACCAGCCTGAAGAAGGAGTCCGCTGAAAGAGACTCGACATATTTTGAAGGGATTACAAAAGAATAATGTAAATTTGTACGTGTCTATCCTCGCAGTTTGGTGATAATGCGTACTTCGGTGTTTGCTGGGTAGTGCAGTGGTCACTCGCTGGTTACGTGTCAAAATCGCTGAAATAAGATCCGCGAGTACAAATACCGTACCGGCCGCTGCCGCTCTAGTAAATACAGCGACTAGGCTAAATCCCGACTGGCGAAGCTAGGTCAGTCATTGGCGTGTTCTTTGCCCTTTCGCAGCAATTCACTATATTCCAGTTCAGTGCTTCCAAGCGGACTAGTTTGGTACTAAAACACGAAGGTATACCATCTCACCACGGGATTTCTTGTTTATATTCTCTTGTTTCTGGTATCCCAAAACGTAGGTAGAGGGATACCTATGACATCGTAAGAGTTGTCAGTCTTTCGTCTTCTGTCTGTTTATCCGCCCGTCTCTCAGCACGATAACTCTCAAACGGAATGAGTTATTTTGATGAAACTTGTCGTGAGGACTCTTTGGGTCAAGGGAGAGTTCGAATTCGTAAATGGGCTCTGTAGCTCAACGTTTAGGGGTGTAGGAGGGGGTTCAAATTAAGGGCTGAGCAGATATTTTTTAACAGATAACGAGATAGTCGATTTAGGGGTAAGAAGACATGCTCCGCTTTTGACAATCATTTTCTGCCCGGACATATAGTTCGCCCGAAATCCGGGTGAAACCGGAAGTTGTTTTAAAAGTTAAAGTTTTATCTGAAGTTGATTAGAAGTTCGATATAGGGGTAAGGAGAGACGCTGAATTCGTTTTTGAGCTTTCGTTGTTGCAAGACAAGTAGTTCGCCCGGAATCCAGTCAAAACTGGAGATTTGGAAGAAGCAAAGGCAGGAAGATTTGATCAATTTCGTCAAAATAGATATGACTTATAGCCTAGGGGTAAATAACCACATGCTGAATCAATAATTGAACTTTGTTTCCTCCACTGGAATTTTAAATCTTAATAGTTCAAATTTTCAAGAAGTCTGGCGAAGACCGGATATCTACAAGACCCATTTGTCTCGACAAATATTACATTTTTGGGATCCCATCGAAACCTTTGGTCTTGTTGCCTTTTGCGCAGAAATTTGACTGAAGATCGGCCTTCCACCCAAGTCTTCTGTCCTTTTCGAATTTGATAGTTTCTCTTAGAGAGTACACTGCAAAAAAAAATACAGTATTTGCTACTGGGATTAATATTATACCGAAATAAGATTATTTGCAATTCAGGTTAATCTTATCCCAGTAGAGATAAGATTAATCCCAGTAGCAAAAACTGCAGTTAACTCTAATCCTTTGTCGGAGAAACTTTTACAGCAATCTAGTTTTCGCAGGCTTGGTAAAAAAAACGGCCAAAAGAGCAGTTTCTTTTTACCCATAATCGACTATGACATTAGCTGTTTAGAAATATTTTGTTTGCCCCTTAATTTGTAACCCCTCCCCCACCCCTAAATGTAGGGCTACAAAGCCCATCTACGAACTTGACTGGTCCGACGACCCAACGAATCCTCACACCAAGTTTCATCAAAATATCTCATTCCCTTCGAGAGTATCGTGCTTACAGACGGACGGACGGACGGACAGACGGACTAATTTTCAATGTCATAGGTATCCCTCCACTTACGTTTTGGGATCCCATGTAAACGCTTGGTGCAAATGCAGGAAAATGAAGCCTTATTAGACAGGTGACAGAAAACGCGACTATACTTTATATGACTAAGTCCAAAACACGCCAGTGATCCTCAGGAAGAAGGAGTAAACGTGTCTGTAACGACTCAAACTCGACGACACAAATCCTATGTCCAATCATTGCGATCTTCGGGAGCAGATGTGACACCGCTTCTGCCTTTCTTCCGCTAGGTACCCGGAGAGGCCGAAGTTTTGCATCGGCAAGGAGAGATAGGTAGCGTTCCAGTAACTTATCATTAGTTACGATCGTTACTATTCTTGTTATTATTGCCGTTCCAAGCCCGCCGTAGTAAGTAAATTGGCTCCTCCCACTTATTATTTTTGTTGCACGACTGTTATGATCGTTACTATTTACTTATGATGGTCGCGAGCATCATAAGTGATAATAACTATCGGTCCTGCAGGAATTTCCGTATTTTCGCGTTGTTATTATTTTCGTTCCAAAGAGCGTGATAACTACCACAATACGGCGCTCGCCCCTCCTCTTATCATCGTAACTTGCAATAACTTCACTGGAACGCTACCTATAGTCATCAAGAGTATTGCCACGGCTTTATCCTTGTCGTAGTAATGACCTTCGCCGTGTTTTGCGTTCGCGGTTTTCATTTCCACTATCGTGAACGAATAACTTTACTGAATAGCCTACTAGAGAAAACAAATAACGATTTATATTTATTTTTACTCTTATTTGTTCTTGCTACTAGGCACTGATTTTGTTGGATAAAGGGGTACAGTAGAGGCAGGCCCGTACCCAGGAATTTATTTCGGGGGGGGGACACTATAAAGAAAAAACACAGAAAGAAATCATACTATAGTATTAACAAACACGATCAGGTTACAATCCTTTTATCCTGTATAGCCTACCCACATCCCGAACGTGCGAAATTAGTCGTCCACATCACATAGAAATAAAACATCCTTTATGGAGGAAAATCGCAATTTTTAGCACATGCCAAATTTGTTCTATTACTTTCGACTTGGGGAAAAATGAAAACTACATAGAACGAAAAACGTCCCCATCAACGTGATCGAAGTGTATGAAAAGACATGCTGATTCCATATATTTGTTTCATGCTGATTCCGTATATTTGTTTCGTTTCTTACCAGAGAAATCGTACCACCACATATTATTCTTTCGCTCGATATTCTTCAGTTTCAAATGTTTTGCTTCCGTCTTGTTGACTTCTTCACATATTCGAATGATGGTTAAAGTTTAACCAAAAAGGACTGGGATAAGACAGTCTAGTTACTCACCACTTCTTCACTTATATTGGCTTGAAGACCCGCTGAAAATGCACTACTTCGCTGTTCCGCTGTTCACGAACAATTGGTTTTTAAATAGTGTAATTTCCGTGGGATTTGTGGTACCTCTATGCGCTTGTATTTTCGTGTATGCCTTACGAGAAAAATTTACGATTTTTTTTTGTTCAGGCACTAAGCAATCTTCACCAACCTCACCACTGCCCACTAGAAAGCCGCGTTTATGTTGAAATTAAGATTCCCCGCGTCATAATAGAATTTATGTTGTGGGGACGGCCGCAGATATTTTTGAACGTCATAACTAGAGCAGATAGTTAAAAATAAAAAGAATCCAAATAATTCAGAGTATTCAAATAAATGACACAAAAATAAGTTGGCTTTTCAGTTAAACTTTAAAGTTACAAATGTGAAGTCAAACAAATCACCCTTTTGCTCATTGCGAAGCATTGTATATCAGAAGCTTCTAGAAAATGATTGACATAATGTTTGTTTTCTCCAATTCCTCCAAGTCTCTGACAAGTGAAGTTAAACATTTTATCTTAGTCAGAAAAACGATGATTCGTGCAAACAACGATTTACGACTCCTGTTTCCGAAGGGCAAACAATTCCAGACTGTTTGTTTGTAGAAACAAGGCATTGGTGTCGAATCACACAGTGCGTGGGTGGTAGAGAAAAATTATTGGCAAAGCCAGATACTTAAAGGACCTGTCTTACCTATGATACTAATGCAACCTACTTCAATAATCATTCCATATATTTCTAAGCCCGGAGATGCGAATTTCATACGTTACATTCTAACCCCTCTAACAAAACCTCATTGATTTTTGCACTTGCCGTGTTTTTCTACCTTCGATGTGTACTACGCTGTCGACGGTTGTCTGCGAGAAGTTTTTCCATCAGAAAAACGGTTATGTAAAGTGTTTCCCTGTTTCGCTACAAGTCAATGGGTCTCGGAAAATGCTTAAAACAGCCAAAACCTTGGGTTATTTGTTGAAAGCTCAGCATAGTCTTAAAGTATTCAGATATTTTTAAATATTTTTAGTTGAAGAGTAAATAGTGCGAGGGGTCCTTCAAGAATTTCTAGAGGCTCCCTCTACTAAGTTTTAATTCTCCGAATCGTTCTATGGGATGTGAGGGGCTACTGAATCACCGGTCCTCGTTATGCATCTTTTCCAGGACCCGGCAGTTACTGACCCAGCTCCGGTCGGGTCTAACCCGGCTCCGGCCGGCACCGACCCGACACCGGCTGAAACCAGCCGTGTCGGCTATAAATTAGGCACTTCATCTTTCGAAGCTTCTAAATTTGCTGATTTTAATATTCTAAACAGTGTCACACCAAAATCGAGAGTGGTCAACCCCTCGATAGGATGGCTTTGCAGATTTAAAGAATGTCCTTTCTCCAGGTGGTTCCAAAATCACCACGATCTTTTTGCCTAGACTATAAAAAAAATTGATATTGGGATTAATCTTGTTTCTAAAAAGATAGTCTTATCTCTTCCTCGGGTTAATCTTATCTCGGAGATAAGATTAATCACACTAGGAAATACTGCAGTTAACTTTAATCCTTACTCGGCTCTCACAGTTGCCAAGCTCTGAATGCACACGATCAAAAGGCCCGCGTTTCAAAATGCCGATGATTCAGAATACACACGATCAAAGTCCCCACATTGAGCGAAGAACCCGCAATCGAAATCGTCCAAAATGTCAACGGGTCAAAATGCCGATAGTTTAAAATGCTCGCAGGGCTTGTTCAAAATGCTGACTTCTCAAACTGCCGGTAGGATTCCCACGGAAAGATATTGAAGGAGGTTATTTGATTGTTTGTTTGTCAGGTCAGAATTATTTGCGTGTTGGTCCATTTACACACTGCGTAAAATCCGAGCGTATTTTGAAATCCTAGCGTGTTTTACGCACGTTTTGAGCTTGAAAACATTTATAGCAATACGGACGTTTTTGAGAAATCGGTCCGTTTTGTATCTGAGTACGTCCGTATTGCTAGAAATCTTTTCAAGCTCAAAACGTGCGTAAAATACGCTCGGATTTCAAAATACGCTCGGATTTTACGCAGTGTGTAAACCCACCACGAAAGTACGAAAAAATATCATCATGTATTATGGCATAATTTGTTGCACAAAAGGCATGAGCATGTTCTATCACAGAATTGTTCTTAATTAAAAATAACCGTTTTAACATGTTTTTGATTCGTTTTTTTTTTAGAATTTGGCAGAGTATTTGTAGTTACATTTTAATTGAGATTATACCAGTTCAGCATACGGTTATCGCCATTCCGATACTCGGTCTGCTCCTTTCGTTTCTTAATCAGCACTAGCTCCAGTCTACTACGGACTGAACATTTCAAATAATTTAAGCGTGGGCAATCTGGACTGTGGGCATTTTGAGTCGTGGGCATTTTGAGCCATGACTCGTTGGCATTTTTTGTGGGCATTGTGATCGTAGGCTTTCTCTACCGCCGGATCTTTCGAAGAAAAAGCATTTCAGATACCATAAATTTTAATGTCTATAGCCTACTGCCAATAACCAATAAAGGATAAGAACCTCTCTCTCGGCCCTTGTGCTGATCAAAAGTCCACAACCCTGTCCCGTAAATACTGAGCGGATGCTTATACCTAAGATCTTGTTTAGTATCATTTTACGTAATATAGTGAGATATGACTAACGTATCGATTGTCTACTCCATTGTTTCACTATCAACATGTTTCACAGATATAGTAAAATGGACCCAGAAATAAAAAGTCTGTGATCTACTTCCCGAGCAATGGAATTTGAAACGAGTGAATTTTGAGTAGATGGTGAAACCTGTTTATGAAAGCTATTATATTTAGGAAGTGAGAGCTATTATATGAATGAATGATTTATTTGCACATTAAAGCCATCCGGCCATCATGCAACAAAACGAAACAAAAAGTAAACAATCGTACATGCGCATATACACACTAACACACTCTTAATATTTTTAATTTACACTGAATACTTTCTTAGCACTAAAAACACAATTTCCCCATCAGAAGAAATCTTTCCGGTGTTTAAAAGCTAACCTGAGGAACTTCCCAATAATTCTTATTTCTTTAAAATCTTTACTTCCCATCATTTTAATAATCCATTTCTTATCAGTTCCCCCCACTCCGAAAATCTCGTAATTCTCTACAATCACACAAAAGGTGGCATATATCCTCGTTCATTTCTCCACACATAGGATAGAAGTAGTAAGGACCCGATCTTTCCTCTTTTTTCCCCATATACTTTCTTCTTGCACCGAGCGGCAAACCATCAGCCCTCATACTTATTAACAAACCCAACTCCTCCCTACTTAACCCTACTTTAAAATATATTTCCTCACCCCACGCCTCTTTTGCCGCAGCGCGGCGTACAACCTCAGAGATTCTGACTTACTCACCTCGCATAACCACGTCTGTATTTCCTGGTCTTGGAGTGTCTGTCTAACCACTCTAGTCACACTTCCTAACTCCCATCCTGGACCTTCCCCTCCATTCCACAAATTACTTAAACCTGTATTATCGAAAATACACTTAATCTGGTGTGCCCACGACTGCTTCCTTCCATCACACAATGATTCTAGGTATGCCTCCTTTAGTAGTATTGAATGGGGCATATTCAAAATCCTTTCCCAAAAATTTACCATACTCACTAGCCTCCTACTCCTCACTGACAATAGACCTAAATCACCCTTTACCACTAGACCATTAATTCTATTATTTACACCTAGAATCTTTTTAAAGTAATTTAATTGCAACTTATCCAATTTCCCAGCTACTGCATATCCCCATATCTCTGCTCCGTAATGGATTATCGGCACTACTTTCGACAAAAATACTTCTTTAACATCTTGCACATCATGGATCAGTGTTGCATTATTTCTAAGTAGAAAGTGCGGATGAGACAGTTCGACTTTCAGAAAGTAGTCCACTTTGAGCGCGGCACTGGAATAAGGCAAATGTCGTGTACGGCGATAGAGATCAATCGGGTTGTGGGAGAGAAAGACTTGAGTTTAGCTACACAGTAGTGTTACATATTCTTGCAAGACCCTAACTTGGGAACTCGGGAAAGGACCAGCAGAATACCACCATATACCTCGGATAGTTTGTTGTCATTAGCTTTAAAGGACACCTGAACAATGAAACCATACTTGAACACACCATCGAGAATGCATTTACAGACATGGCCACGGAAAGCATTCTTCTCCTGAGCGTGACGTTTTCAAAATAGGGATGTTTGTTTCTCGAGGTTTGCACATGCAGACTCCAAGACAAAAGGCGCAATTCATTCAAATCTTGTACGGCGCTGACCGGATCGTATTGGAGCTTCTTCTAGATATACGTTTGGGCTTAACTGGTTAAAAAATATTCCAGAAGAAGGGTTGATTGGAGATATTTGTTCATTTCTAAAATCGTTCGGTACTGAAATAAGGACAGATGCAAAAGGAGCAAAAATCATAGCTTGGAAACACTATTTCGTATTTGGATTGGGTTTTCTGCAGGCAATGTTAACGGAAGACATACAGATAGGGATGATACTTGAACTTCATTCAGGTGTCCTTTAAAGCTTGGAGACAAAATGAGCAAAATTCCTTTCTGGCGAAGAGAGGAACCTTTTTAGAGCTGGGGTCCACCCGATTCCATATCACCGAATGATAGGCGACTTCTCGCTACTTGACAGGATCCTGGCCTTTCAGACTTTTCGTTCCTCAGAATCATCACTCCCACCGAAACAAATCATGCAAATGATAAGACGGGCTTCTGTAAAATCTTCATCGAAAACGATCAGGGTTGATCTTTCGCGGTTTTGAATTCTTCCTAGGATTTTCCTCATCATCGTCACTTCCACTCGGAAAAGTCTAGTATTTTTCAAATGTTGTGACGAAAGTATAGAAATCCCGGCCAAAAAATCTGCTTGTCTGTCCGCAGCGTGACAGTTAATTACTATTAAAAGGGTTAAACCAGGTTTTAGGTTTTTCCATCCCTTCTAATTTCTCCCCAAACCGACGGAAGAGCGCCACAGACCTTTAGCCTAATGGAACGGAATGAAGTAAGAGATAGGTCAACATTTTTGCCCGATCTGCAGAGTGATAGATGAAGATTTTTTTTGATTTTTTTGTTGATTATGAGGAGCTAGGAGGGATAAGGAAATAGATTTTTGCAGTTACATAACACTTTCGTAACTACAAAAAGTTGTGCCAGGTATATACGTGTGGGTATGACACATCGTGAAAGATTTCTTAGGTGGTATTTCTTTTTTGTCTGGTGTTTATTTTTGTGTATTGCGATGGCCCGAATTTTTTTTTTGTGATTGAAGTTTAACTGAGAAGCAAACTTATATTTGATCATTTAGTTGAGTACACTGAGTTATTTAGATTCTGCGAAGAGATTTTTTTATTTTCCACCATCTGCTCTAGTAGTGAGGTTCAGAGTTTCTACGGCTGCCACCACAGCGCAAATTCTACAATGACACGGAATATTTGAATCTGAATGCAAACGCGGCTTTTCAGTGGGCGGTGATAAGCTTGGTGAAGACTGCTTAGTGCCTGACCAAAAAAAATCATAAATCTTTCTCGTCAAGCATACGACACAGGTAGTACCACAAATCTGACAGGGAAATTCCACTATTTGACAATTGATTATTCGTGAATAGCGGAGCAACAAAGTAACATATTTTCATCGAGTTTTCAAGCCTCTTTAAGTGAATAAGTGAGGGGTAACAAGACTATCCCATCTCTGCAATTTCAGTTAAACTTTATATATCATATCATGTCATATCATATGGCTGCCACGGAACTCTGGTGGGACCAGTGTGGTTGCGTTCACAGGCTCGATTCAGTAGTCCGAGTTTCTCAAGAACCATTCCAGTTTACTGCTTTCCTCACTGGATGATTTAAGTATGCTATTTAGCTGAAAGTCGTTAATGGAAGTTAGTCCAAAGGGGGAATTCTATTTGTCTCTCGTATTTTATTTTTACGTCGCTACATCGTTGCGACTCCCGAATTGCTTTCTTTCTTAACGAAGTTCCAGCTGTCCAACAGCTGCTGAAAAGAGGCGAAAAAACTAATTGCTGTTTCTTAAATGCTGGAGAGACTATTTTATTGGGATATTGCGTTCATTCTGCTTTCCCGTTGAAAATGTAGCAAGACTACCGTTTGCTCGTAATAATAAGTGTATTTAAAATCCCAGGGGCCGTATACATAACAAAACAATAATACACATTACAAGCGAAAAGGACAACAATATTTTTCTACGGCTATGAAGCCTCACTGCTAAGCTTAGTTTCGGAACCCTTTTGGAAGTGCTATTCAGGATATCCGGAAGAAGCAAAACAATCCCCTTCAACAACAAAAAAAACCTTAACGGCACAGAAAACTTGACTACGCAACTTTCGGCCATCAAACCGACCTGAGGGCTTAGATAAAGATACAGGGACTTATTGTCGACAGGCCCGACCCTTGTTTGTTATCTCGAACCCCCTCCTTAGTGTTCCCAAAGCTAGCTGGCAGGCCCTTGCCCCTTCTGCATTATAATTATGCACTAGTCTGGGGCCCAAGTATCAAAATGTGAAAAGTAGCTTTCCCGTCGGGGGCAGCTGATCCGACGATGGATTCTAGGTAAATCGACCACGCTGATTTCGAATCTGGGCGGGATACTGGGATCAGACATGTGCTAAAGATGTTACGCACCAACACTCAAATTCGGATTTCTTGACGTTCCATTTCATTTTTCTAAAGCGGATCGAAAACTGTTTTCAGCTAACCAGCTACGGTGATTCCAACTCCGACTAATAACTATCCGTCAGAAACAATGGAAAAGTTTATTTAGGTATGTTTATTTACGGTGAAAGAGTACATTTATTAAAACCATATTTGCAAAAGTTGGTCCTATCAACTTTCATATTTAATCACAAATGAGTTAGGCTTCGAAATCCTCTTCTTCCTCGTCTATTACAATGACATTGACACATTTCCCCCCGGATGCGCATAGTAATCACGAGATCTCTTGGTTACAGCACATGAGCATTTTTGCTGCAAGATTTCTTGCAGGCACAAAAAACACCGACCACACTGTCTGGAAAAATATGGCCCATCAGTTGCCACTGCTTTTGCTCCCCCACGTATCTCATCGGCCCATCCATAGTCCAGTTGGTTCAAAGAGACAGGTCTTGGGTCGTGAGCTTGCGTCTACACGGAGAATTGCAAAAATGCACGCAGCCAGAAAAAAAAAGGATCTGTCCGTGGGTGGCAGCCACATGAGCTCCTTTTTGCGTGGCAAAAGATGTACGCGGAGATCATTTTTAGGCAATTCTTCAGCCGTTTCATAGTATGGCTGTCACTCCTGTTTTAAAAGGACAGAAAAGTTTTTTCTGATTGTGATCTCTTGTGCACACTACCATCATTTACACTTTGGTTCAATTTCTATCACAAGTTCCTCAAGTATTTATCGAGATACCTGGCCTTCTCTGCAACAAGATCACAACCCCTGCATCCAGAAGCAAGAAGAATATCTCGCTCAGTTAGTGCACAAGCATGTTCAATTACTATGTTAACGCTCCTTGACGCTTCAGAAACTCTGCGAAGTTGAGACTCTGGCCTCTCTTTACATTCTTTTTTTCAGGTAAAAGAGGAAAGTGTCAGTATATGAAAAGTCACACTTTGAGACCTTAACTGTAGGGCCATGGGACTAGGAGTTGACGTTGATGTCCAAGTTGCACAGTGTCAGAAGTCCCGTCAGCTAACAAGACTGAGGACTTGAAGTGGAAAAAAACTTTTTCCTACAAGTTTCTTGCAACACACAATCACAAAAATCAGGTTTTGACATTGCAGTCATGAGCTTTTTTGCAGCAAATCACTTAGCTTGTCCAACACTTTAGCCTGTGACAAAGGAGCGATGTCAGTTGTTTGGCACAAATACACATAGAAAAGTCGATCAGTTTTCTCTTTTATGGGCTGTTGGCAAACAGCATCCATTTTTGGCAAACCGTAACCATCTACAATCTCTTCTTCCACTGATTAAAGATTGAGAAACCCCTTGATAAGCTTTTCATGATATTTGGCCTTCTCACTGCATGCCACCAAAGATTTAGGTGCTGGCAATAGCAGCACCTGCCATTGTAGTCATCAGAGGCCTATAGTGCCTGTCTCTTACTGTCTTCAATGTATCACTGAGCTTCTCCAGGACTCAAGCCTCTGATAAAGGAAGAATATCCGTGTTTGGCACAAAATAAGAAGTCAGATTTCTTCTCTTTCTTTCGGCTATTCGCAATCTGGACCTGCTTCTTGGTCAGTTGATCCATTCAATTTCCTGTAAAGAAAAAAATATGTTACAACACCATAGGTACTTAGATATTATAGTATTAACAAACCTTGCAATTACAGAGGAATTTACAGTCGTTAAAACAAATATAATACAAAAAAATTTGTTGATTTTTAGCTTGGCTAACTAGTGGCAAACAAAGACCATAAAATATCTCATAAGAAAAAGAAAATAAGCAATACAAACACATATTAGGGACTCAACATGGTTAGCCTTTTATAATAATGGAGATTTTTGCAAGTAAACTTTATTCTCACTACCATAGTTGTGCGTAGCAGCTTCAGGGTTCTGTATTTTTCCCTGTACCCTACTAATGATCAAACCACAGGATATGAAAATATTTCTGCTGACTAGTCGGAGACTCACAGCATCTAGGTTATTCACTAAGCTACTGATTTACTGTAGCCCGACTTTGCTACTGAGCTTCTCAGCCTTTTTAGCTGTTCAAATTAGTTAAGTTATCATAAAAAAAAATGGAGATAGCCATGTGGCATGGCCGACAAGCGTCAGACATCCGTACAGTGAACAGGGGCGTCACAACTGTGGGGGGGGGGCGACCCTTCCAAATGTAAATATTCCTTCAGCCCAAGCTGACTGCAAATCATATTTGATGGTGCAAAATGGATACGTCAGCTGAATTTTCTTGGAGCTATACTTCGGCCGTTCTTGGCAAGGACCTCTTCAGGCTCAAAACCGCTAAAGTTGGAAAAACTAACCCTTCCCACAAGTTCCTTTTCCAACTTGAGCGGTTTTGAGCATGAAGAGGACCCTTGCCAAAAAGGGCTGAAATGTAGCTCCAATAAAATTCAGCTGACGTATCCGTTTTGCACGATCAAATATTCTCCAAATGTGTCCGGCCAGTCTGTAAAAAATAACTGAGTTGGCGTGAAGCACTGCAGTTTTCCGTCAAAATAGTTTTTTTTGTTCATGAAAACAGTTATTTTTCCTGAAAATCAGTTGATTTTTTGTCAAAACAGTCATTTTTTTTAATCAGTCAATTCTTGAAAACAGTTCTTCTTTCTGCAACAACAGTCAGTATATACCTTGCCCCCCCCCCCCGACAAACATTTCAGCTAGTAACGCCACTAACGCCTCTGACAGTGACAGTAACTTAGCATAGCCTCCAAGCCTCCGGCCTCCAAAAATGAGGTTTTTATAATGGACTGACTAACAGTTCTGTAACATTCACAAAAAAAACAATACATACCATGAATAATCTTAAACTCTCGACAGTCCAACTTTTTTGCTGTTTAATCTGGGCCTATAAGCAAGTGGAGCTTTCTACTACATAAAAGGCCTTAACCCACACTCAAGAACAACCACATTGCAGCTCTGCTTGAATGATTTTTACCTGTTTATTCTTCTTAATATCCTCCAATTCTCTCAGGTGAAATATCTTGGAATTCTTGGTTTGTAAACACTATTGCCACTTTTTCTTGTCTGGAACATGTGACTTTTGGCCGCAAAAGATTTTTTGCTTACTTTTTATATTTACTTGCAAGGAACCGGTCGTAGAATTTTGGCTTGCTCTGTCGAAGAAGTGAAAACTGTCATTAACCGCAGATTTCTGCGACAGGCGGCAACGCTGGTTCTGAAATGTTTGAATGTTTGTTGACATCTGCTTGCTTTTGATTGGTCGAAAGTTGGACCGCGGATGTAACTGCACAAACCGCAACCGCAGAATAGTTAGAGTGTAAGAGGTTAGAAAAGCATGTCCGATATACCAAAAAGCTGTATCCCGGTAACTTTCGTGAGTAACAGAACGTACGGGAGGTCCTGTGATCTCTAGAGGTAGCCCCAGTTAGACCCTCGACTTTTAGAAGGAGAAGACTTTCGGTTCAGTGGACCCCAGACTACACTGTAAAAGTTCACCGTTGGCCGTGTTTCGGCTATAGTTTCGGGGTAGTAGTCAAGAGGTCGTGCGTTCGATTCCTACTCCCGGCAGACAAACCTTTTGCTTTTTTTCTACTAACTCAAAAGTCGAATGATCGGAAACTGCCCGGAAACTGCAATGGTCGTAACCTGAATTTTTCTTACTCTCAACATCGACTCAGGGTACATTCTTGATATGTCAGCTCAAGTTTGAGTCAAGTAATCTGTTCCTTTAAGCTCCTGGCATCGATTGAGAAAGTGGACCATGTTGCTTATTTCATTCCGATTCACTCTTTCAAGTTTAACTGAAAAGGCGACTTATTTTTAAATCTCGTATGTCACGACACTTAATTACTATTACTCATCTAAAGGACTTGTATTGAGCGTGTTCCACCCTACTTACCGTAGTTACTACGCATGATGTCACGAATTCTCGCTTTTTGCCGTCAAGGCTGGAACAATATTCCCATTTTCCAGCAGAATATCATGCCACAGGCGAATCCGACCAATCACGTTACAGCGATGCGTAATTACCACGCTCCCGAGCGTGATAAGTAAAGAGTTACTATTAGTTACTATTTAGAGAAGGTTGGAACGGTCAGCGTATCACGACGACCAAAAATTCCCCCAGACGCGAACAGTTTTGAATTTCTACAAAAGCCTGCATTTCCTTGGTTAAAGGCGCAAAGCTCGGAAAGTCATGGCCAAAGAAATTAGTAGGACAGTGATGATAAAGGTAGGTCTCGCAAGAATCTGCCGTTCTTAGTTGATTTTTTGGCAATGGCCTACCTTTGTAGTTATATTTCAAGCATAGAGGGACACGCACATAGAGGTATAACAAATCCGGAAGAATAAGTTCCTTCGATACGAACGATTATCTGAAGATAGCATGCAAACGAAATAACGCATTTTTGTGGAGTTTCCATGCCTATTTAAGTGAATAAGTGATGATATGATAGTAGTTATATAAACCGGGTTCTGGCTCACCCTCCCCCCAATTTCAAAACCCCATTTTAACATCAATTTCTTAAATTTTAACATCCTTTTTACCAAATTATCCCCCTTTTTAAGAACATTTTTATTTTCTTACTTCCAAAATAAAGGATACAAGAAATGAGAATATTACCCTTTACTACATATAAAATACTACAATATACACTACTTCTTTTTTTTTTTACATTTTTTATTTTTTATTCAAATATTACTGAGTAAACAGTTCTAAATCCACATATGTTTCTTTGTTCTTGTTTTCGCGTACAATAGGCTGCAAAACCAGATTTTTCTTTAAAAGTAATTCGTTAGCAATGGCATTATATTTCTGTGTTATAAACAAATCACAGGGTTTGTCATTATGATTAATAACTACAACCAACTTATCACCATATTTTGTCTTAGCAATTCTCATTTTAACGATAGTATATTTCAGTCCTAGAACTAGTTCTTCTTTCCTGATTGTCTCATTGTATTTATTCATTCTGATTGTATTCAAGACTTCCTTTGTGGACTCCATTTATTAGGGGATGATTTTATTAAATAAAAATCCAAAGCTCCTAATTACCGGCAGATCGTAACACCTGTGGTGTGAGAGATGCGTCACACTAAATATTCTCGAATATTCTCGAATATTTAGATGCGTCACCTCCAGCAGATAACAAGACTCGGCGGAGAAGATTCGCGAATATATATAGTGTCGCGCATCTGGTTAAGGAGACATTTGTAAACAAGTTGAGATTAAGAAGGTGTTGAAGAAAGAAACAATTTCCAATGTAAGTATTTTTAGTTTTCTAGCGATAAAAACAAGGATATCCAGGTAGATATCTAGCAAGATAGGAATAGCTGCATCTGAAACAAAAAATTACGCAAATATCAAATATACCACACGAGTTATCAGATGACGAAGCGCATCACAGGAGATGACGTAGGAACCAGATGGCCTGGACAGATTCTGTAAAGAATTTTTAATGGGTTAGATAATGTTGCGAAGCGCGTCACACGAGATGAAGTAGGAATCAAATGGCCTTCAAAAATTCTGTAAAGGAATTATCTGGGTCAGATAATGTTGCGAAGCGCGTCACACGAGATGAAGTAGGAATCAAATGGCCTTCAAAAATTCTGTAAAGGAATCATCAAGGTCGTTAAAAGATTTTTATTTTCAGATGAACAGCGAAGGTATTCAGAAGAAAACAGCAACCATTCCGAAAAAGTATATGAATGGGTTGTTCAAACTGGAGAAATCGGAGCAAGAAACATTCCTTTCGCTGTGGAGTAAGGTAGTCACAGCCTCAGATGAAGTCGAAGGTGAAGACCGTACGACAGCGTGTTCCTCTGTTGACGGGAAAAAAGAGAAGAGCGTGCAGTTTTTAGCCGATATTAAAGCGAATTTACATGCTTCGCGAAGGTTTGGAAACTTCAAAGTGGACGTAAGCATCAAGAAGGTGCTGAGCAGCAAAATATGTGGAGTCAGTTTGGAACAAGCAGAACGTTTAATTATTGATTTAAATAAAGTGGAGGTGTATTTGGATTATTTATCAGTGTTACTAAAAGCGAAAAAAGGTGAAGTGTATGCGTACATGCAAAAACTGTTCAATGACAACCCTGAGAATCTATACAAGTGTTTTCTTGAAGAACGATTTAAGAAATATGGAGAAAGCAAATCAACAATAAGAAGATATCTTCAGTTGTATGGATTAGTCCGCGAATATCCTGGAATAGCTTTCTGTGGGAAAGGGTACTATTGCATCATCGAAAATGAAAAAGCTATTCGCAAAGCGATCCAAGAGGATGAGATATTGTCTTCATTACTCAAGGAGCATCTTGCGCAAGTTTTCTTATCCGATGAAGTGTTGATTGATTTTGATAATCTGAGTCTATAAATGTTGAATTAAGTTTTCTCAATAAATTGGTGTTTCATTGATTGAGTTATAAGCTAGATTTTGTTGCTAGGTGGTGGTTATGTGTGAAGAGTCACACTGGTGGAACATTCTTCTGAACTATTGATGTATTCTTGCAATATTTATAACCATTCAGACGGACTTGTTTCATGTATTTTTCGCGAGGAAAAAATCGAAAGGTTTTACGCATCTCTGTTTCTCTCTGAATTACCTCCTCAATTGTTAACTGTCCGCATTTTAGCATTGACAACAACTCAGTATAAAAATCATAAATAGTCCTAAATTCTGCTTTTCTATCAGCAATGCTTAATTGCTTTTCAATTATTTCGATGATAACAGCACCCAAACTTAAAGAAGCTAGCGGTAGCACTAGAAACGCAGACATTCCTGCTGCTGAAAAGAGGAATTTGGATACAAGTAAGCTATTACTTATACGATTGTAGTACTTGTAACTGCGACGGTAAACATACATTTTCTTTTCTAATTCTTCCATTTATAATATAATAAAATTGTTTCGAAAAATATTTCTAACAAAATAAAGAGTAGTAACCAAATGCCGATTTCGTCAAGAGTAGTAACCAAAAGCGGATTTTCGTTAAGAGTAGTAACCAAATGCCGATTTCGTCAAGAGTAGTAAAGAATAAAGGAAACCCGTGACTAGTAGTAAAGCATGTGCGAAACCCATAAGGGCGTCGGAAAATACATAGTAAAGGATTTGGAAAACCAGTGCTTTTCTTTACGGCTGAGAAAACGCAGACTGAGAAATTTATTAATAAAAATATTCCCCTATTAAATGATGAATACTGCAGAGGTTATTCAGCTTTGTAAAAAGGTTATATCGAACAACAAATCGGTTATACAAAGATTACCGCTATACACATATAATGAACTGCGGACTTATGCGAAAATTAATAAAATCAAAACAAATGGAGCTAAGAAACATGAAATAACAAATAATATAATAAACCATCTTAATAAGTATATTTTGATAGCTGAAGATAAAATTAAAATTGAACGCAGAAACGAAAGAACTCATAATAAGAACAGACCATCCGACTACAAACCAGAACCGAGATTACGAACCATTCTGGAAGATGAGATAAAAGAAAATAATATCACCATTACAAAACTAAAACAAGAATACAATGATAACAAAGAAAAAGAGACAAGCGAATTAAAAAGATTTCTGAAAAACAAGAACCTATCAACTCGCGGAAACCGAGAAGAAGTACTAAAAAGAGTTGAAGAATACTATAATAATATTATTACCAAACATAAAGATTCCGTACAGAAAAATAGAGATATCATAAGAGATCAAACAGAAAGACGTGATAACAGTAGACAGAAAGTAGTCGATTTATCCACTCTCTTTATAAATAAGAAAAAAATCAAAGAAGAAAAATTGATTCCTGATCATTTATTTAGAAAGGAAGAAGAACAGCAGCCTACTATTTCTAGGGAAACGGAAAACCTTTATACCATCAACGTTTCTATTGAAAGCAATGGAAGAGAAAAAGATACTCTTATTGCTTTTACTTTCGCCGATTTACAGCGGCGGATGAATGAACTTTATCAATATAGAGTTCAGTTTGTAACCAGGGTTATATTCTATAGACAGGAAAATGATGAAGAAGTAGTAGTATATTACAACAGTACTTCTTGGATTTTAAATAAAAATAGCATTCTTACTCATAATCATTTGAATGATAATAACAAGAGACTTAGTTCTTTAAGTAATACCCCTCGATCTGGGCTACAATTTAGTCGGTATGAAGGAATTGATTATAGGATGACACGAATAGAATCTTACATGGGAGGAACGTTTAAAATACTGCCAGATTTCGTAAAAAATAAAAAAGCGTGCATAAATATAAAAAATTTAGATCAAAAATGCTTTCTTTGGTCCATCTTAGCACATTTATACCGAACCAAGGACAACGCTGAGAGAATTTCGAAATATAAACAATACGAGAACGAATTTGATTTCGAAGGGGTTACCAACTTCCCAATGGATAGTAAAGATATACACAAATTTGAAAATAGATACAACATTAAGATTTGTTTATTTCAAATTGAAAAAGAGAAAATTATCAGAAGTCATATACTAAAAAGTACAATCAATGGCAAAACAGCTAAACATATTATTAATTTATTATATTTCGATAGTCATTATGTACTGGTAAAGGATCTGAGCAGATTAGTTGGTAGTCAAATCTCTAAAAATAAAACAAAGACATACCTATGCACTTTTTGCGGAAGGCATTTTACAAAAGAAGAACAATATGAAAAACATGAGAGTAAAAATAATTGCGAAGATCCTGATATTATAATGCCTCCTGAAGGTTCAAGTATACAATATAAAAATATTGCAAAACAAATGAAAGTACCTTATTGCATAATAGCAGACTTTGAGTCTTATAACGAAGAATACAATCAGGTAAACGGGAAGAAAACAATAAAAGTGGCCAAACAGAAACCATTTGCTTACGCATTTCAGGTATGCTGTTCCTTTGATACAAACCAGAACAAATACTACGATTATTTCGGTGAAGACGCTGCAGAACATTTTGTTAAAACCGTTACAAAAGTATCCACAGAAATTGCAAACAAATATGAAAGCAGACAAAGAAACCATACTTATACCAATGCAGAAATTACCGAAAAATGGAAAAATCTAATGAATAAGACTTGTCACATCTGTACAACTGAAATTACTGAAAATCCTCACTTTGATCACGACCACATGGCAGGAGAAGATAGGGGATTTGCTCATGCTGAATGTAATATGAAATACAGGATTCCTAGGCATATCCCGGTAGTAATGCATAATTTATCAAAATATGATTCTCATTTATTTGTTAGAGAATTGATACCTGATAACGGAATTTTTGAAAGTGCAGAAAGTTTCATCTCATTCTCAAAATCAATAATTATTACAAAAGCGGATACGGAAATAAAATATGAGATGCGGTTTATAGATTCAATTAGATTTATGGCTTCATCTTTAGACAAACTATCAGCAAATTTAGCAACATGTGATTGCAAAGTACCTTGTAATCATCTAAGACAGAATTTCAAATTCACATCTAACAGCTTCAAAAATGACGATGAATTCAAAGAAATAATTAAAAAAGGGGTGTATCCCTATGAATTCGTAGATAGTTTCGATAAAATGAATTGTACAAAGTTACCACCAATAGAAAGCTTTTATTCTAGGTTGACGGGGAAAGGTATTGACAAAAGTGATTATAAAAGAGCGGTATCTATATGGAAGCAATTTAACTGTGAAACTTTACTTGATTATACCAAGTTGTACCTAAAAAGTGATGTGTTAATTCTATCAGATGTTGTAGAGAATTTCAGAAATGTGTGTATACATAATTATGATCTGGATCCACTTCATTACTTCTCAGCTCCAGGACTAACATGGGATGCTTTCCTAAAACATTCGAAAGTAGACTTACCGTTATTCTCAAAGGAAGACATGTATACCTTTATAGAAAAAGGAATAAGAGGTGGTGTATCCCAATGTATAAAAAGATACGCAAAAGCAAATAATAAATATACAAGTGATTATAATAAGCATAAACCATCTAATTATTTAATGTATTTAGACGCTAATAATTTATATGGGTGGGCGATGTCGCAGAATTTACCAGCGAATGATTTCCAATTCATTTCCATACCGGATGATTTGAAAGAAAGGAATGAATATGAATCAATCGAGTATTACAACCATCTGAAAAGTCATATCAATTCGGTGATTACGATTAAGTCGGTGAGACAAGATGTAGGTGTTATATATGAGGTAGATTTAGAATATCCAAAAGAACTACACGAATTACACAAGGATTTACCATTAGCACCGGAACACTTTAACGGTAAGCTATGTACCACAGTATTAGATAAAACCAACTATGTAGTTCACCACAGGAATCTAGAATTCTATTTACAAAAAGGTTTGATATTGAAAAGAGTACACAGAATACTAGGATTCACTGAAAGTGCTTACTTAAAAGGATATATAGACCACAACACAGCACTTAGAACTAAGGGTACAAATGACTTTGAAAAGGACTTCTTTAAACTGATGAATAATGCTTGCTTTGGAAAAACCATGGAAAACGTAAGGAAGCGAGCGGATATGGAAATAATAACGGATGATACAACAAGAGAAAAAATAATAAAGAAACCCAACTTTAAATCTGAAATAATTTTTAGTGAAAACTTTTCAGTAGCAAGAATGTCAAAGGAAAAGATAAAATTAGACAAACCAATGTATATCGGCTTTGCTGTATTGGAACTATCCAAGTTATTGATGTATGAATTCCATTATGATTATATGAAGCCTAAATATGGAAATAAAATTGATTTGTGTTATATGGACACTGATTCTTTCATATATGATATTAGAACTGAAGATTTTTATCAAGATATCAAACAGGATTTGAATGAGAGGTTCGATACATCTGAGTATGCGAAAGATAATCCATATGGGTTTCCTAGTGTAAATAAGAAAGTGATAGGAATGATGAAAGATGAATTAGGTGGACAGGTTATGACAGAGTTTGTTGGATTAAGATCAAAAGTATATGCTTATTTAAAGGACAACCAAGACCCTTCAAAAGCTAGCAAAAAACTGAAAGGAATAAAAACCAATATAGTTAAAGATAAAATTACACTTCAAAACTACAAGGATGTACTGTTTGGAAATATTGAAAACCTTTCTGTAACCCAGTATAACTTAAGATCATACAAGCATAATATGTTTCTAGAAGAACAGAATAAAAAAGCGTTAGATCCTAAGGATGATAAAAGGATAGTAACAAGCGATAAAATACACACTTTACCTTTAGGTTATAAACATTAAATTCAAGTACCTACTTCAAAACTTCAAGTACCTACTTAAAAAAATCAAGTCCCTACTTCAAAACTTCAAGTTCCTACTTAAAAACTTCAAGTACCTACTTCAAAAAATCAAGTACCTACTTAAAAAATTCAAGTACCTACTTCAAAACTTCAAGTACCTACTTCAAAACTTCAGGTATATACTTAAAATACTCAAGTAAATCTTATAATGAAAAATTCTTCCTAAATAAATGAATGAAAAGGCTCCAATCAAAGTCTATGACTTTAGTGAAAAGAACACTTATCAGAATAAGCACGACCTTGCACCTCAGTGGCCATTCAGACTCTTAATTTGTGGTAGTTCTGGAACAGGGAAAACAAACCTTCTTTTGAATTTAATTTATGAATATCTTTGTTTCAACCGAATATACTTGTATGCTAAAGATCTTGAAGAAGATAAATATCAAGACCTTATAACCAATTTAACCACTTTGGAGTCACAATGCAAATCGAAAGTCTTAACAGTAAGTAACAATCTTGATGATATTGTCGATGTTGACGACTTAGACCCTGAGTACCAAAACTTGATTATCTTTGACGATTTTGTCACTGAAAAAGACCAGAAGAAAATAGAAGATTTATTCATAAGAGGAAGAAAGAAAAATGCCTCAATTATTTACTTGTCTCACAGAGCTATCATAAAACGCCAAAGGTGGTAAGGCTCCAGTGCAATTATTTTGCATTCTTTCAGTGTTCTAATCCAAAAGAAGTAAAATTAATAAGACAAAGCCATGTATCCAGTATAGACGATGAAAAATTTCTGAAACAATTCGAGACTGCAACCAAGGGCTACGGTTTTTTCTTCATAGATTTAAAAATAAAAGATAAAACCCTTAAGTACAGGAAAAACTTTGAAAAATTTACCGGATAATTTATTTCTATAAATAAATGAATAAATTTGGTAGTGTTGGAAAAAAGGTTAGTAACGAATCGAATGAAAAGAGAGTTACTGATGACAACGGTAATATTAACCTACAAGATAAGAGAATTATTATGTTTAGGGGGATGCGAAAGCTGACCAGGACGCTATTAGTTTCAGATCCATGACTATTATTCTGAATCAATTTAAAGAAGAAATTACCGCACAACAAGTGGGGGCAAATCAGTATTTTAGCGAAGATATCAACAGATTAACTGCGGTACATGATTCTCCTGATAATTTATTGGTAAGGATTAAAGATAAAGGGTTATTTGTAAAAGAAATAGTTCGAGTTAATGATAAAGAGATTAACGCTGAAAACAAGTTGATAACAAATGTTCAAAACCCTAGAAACAAAAATGATGCTGTTAATTTAGCAACGTTAACTATGAATCTTTTAGATTATGACAAAAAGCTTCTTGGGCAACACACCCCATAACGGTATAATTGAAGGAAAGATTGCTGGTCAAAAAACTCGTATCGATAATATTGAAAGAGCAGTAGTAAATATTTTAAAAAGGCTTCTAGAGCTAGAGCTAAAACCTGTTGACAAAACCATTCGTTACCAGAATAGAAAAAATGATGGCTGGTAAATAAATTTTATAAGATAAATTAATTCCCTAATAAATGGTTGAAACAATGGAGTATACAGTTTATTTGTCAAAGCTTCAGAAAGGAAAGCTGAAGAAATGCTTTGGTGCTAAACAAAAATGTCAGATACGTGTTAGTCATAGTAGACAAAATGAACGAGAACCAGTTAAGTTACTTTTAAGTAAACGACAAATTGATAAAATTGAAACATGTAAAATGAATAATAAGGGCTGTGATATTGATGTATCACACAAACAGATGAAAGAAGCGATTCAAAAGGGTGGATTACTTCCATTTTTAATACCGCTAGCAATTACCCTTGGTAAGGCAGCTTTAACAAGTGGTGCTGCTGCTTTGGGTACATTCGCTGGTAAGAAAATTATGGATAAAATGACCAACACAGGTGGTGCGCTAAAACTTCCTGGAACACAAAAAGTTACCGGTAATGGGTACGTGAGAAGGAAACTGATGATGTCAACACAGGTGGAGCGCTTAAACTTCCTGGAACACAAAAAGTTGTGGGTAATGGGTTACGTGGGAAGGAAACCGATGATGTCAACACAGGTGGAGCGCTTAACACTTCCTGGAACACAAAGAGTTGTCGGTCATGGGGTACGTGGAAGACCTAGGAAGTCAAAAAACGGGGACATCAAAAAAGAAGCAAAAGTAAAGTAGGACCTCTAACCAATTTTGATATTATGGATGCATTAGGGGAGTATACCACAGTTTCGAGGTGTTTTCTCTTTAGATACGCTACCCAAACATATAAACGATTCGGAATGTGGTGTAATCAACTATGACAAACGTGGAATGCCTGGAACACATTGGGTTGCCTATTGTAATCTACCTGAATCCCCCTATGTCGAATTTTTCGATTCTTTCGGTATTCCTCCAGGAAAAGAAATAGTTAAATATCTAAGAACTTCAAAGAAAAAAATAGCTTATGAAAATCTTGCTGTTCAAAATATAGATGAATTAAACTGTGGACTTCACTGTATTTCCTACATTAAGCGCAAAATGAAGTTGGTAGCTTTTCGTTTATAAAAATTGTTTTCTAATAAATGGAGATTTATTGTATGAAATGTAAAAAGAAAACTGACACTGAATCAATGTTTAAGGCAGTGTCACAAAAAAATAATGTTCCAATGCTGAAAGGTAATTGCGTTATCTGTGGTTCAATGAAAAATCGCTTTTTAAAAAAAACCTCAACGCAGAAACAGATATTTTAAAGACGTATTATTCTAATTATTCAGGTGTGGATGATATTTACAGAAAATTAAAAGAAAATGGAGTGAACGTTTCTAAAGATAAAATAAAAAATGTGTTGCAAATGAGAATGTGTATACGTTACACAAACCTTCTATCATAACTTTGAAAGGAGGCGAGTGTATGTTCACTATGTTGATGAGCAATGGCAAGCTGATTTAGTTGACATGCAGAAATATAAAAAAGAAAATAATAAAACAAATTACATTTTAACTGTAATTGATTGCTTTAGTAAATATGCTTGGGGTATTCCCTTAAAAATAAAACGGGTGCTGAAATAATAAACGCATTCAGCCACATCTTTAAAGAAAGAATTCCTAAGAAACTACAAACTGATAAAGGTAAAGAATTTGTTATGAGAAATGTTCAATCTTTTTTGAAAAAATAATAACGTTCACTGGTTTTGCATCGGAAAGTGAACTGAAAGCACAAATCGTGGAACGATTCAACAGAACTCTGAAAGAAAAGCTATGGAAATATTTTACTCACAACAACTCTAGTAAATGGATTGATATTTTACCTGTATTCGTAAATAATTATAATAACTCGTATCACCGCTCAATACAAATGAAACCAGTTGATGCTAGTAAAAAGGTTAATCAGAAAAAGGTTTTTAGTGCTCTGTTTCCCTCCAGTAGATGAGTACAAAAATCACAGGAAACGTCAAAGTAGGGATTTAGTCAGAATTAAAAAAGAAAAAAGTATTTTCGATAAAGGATATTTACCTAATTATACGGATGAAGTATTTCAGATAGCATCCATGAGACCTACCATTCCCATTACTTATGAAATATCTGACAAAAGTGGGGAATTAATTCAAGGAGGGTTTTATGAAAAAGAACTTTCAAAATTTATTATGAAATAAAATTACTTGTATATAAATGGATTCAAGACGCTTGAGTGATATGTTATCGGATATAGTGAAGAACAGAGAAATTCAGAGAAGCAAGGTTCAACAAAATGAGATGGAGAAGGCAGGATTTCGGGAATATGCTTCAGAATTAAACGCTCCAGTTATTATAGCACAAAAAGAAAACACTAAAGATACCATCAAAAAATTACAAGAGAACGCTGAAACGATAATTAATAAACTACTTGAAGGTGATAATAATTCAAGAAGACGGTTTATCAGATTAGGTGATACATTTAAAACAGCTTTACAGACCACTATTCAGAGGAATCGAGTCGAGCTCCCACTCATGCGATAGAACCCAATCTAGAACAACCATATGACGTAAATCTAAACTTAAATATTGATGTGGAATTATTAAATCAAATTAATTTAAAATATAAAGATGACTGGAATGGTACCGATAATTATTTTAAAATGCCTCATTATTACCTTAAGCATCATAACGAAATAGATGGGGCTCTGAATTATTTAACATCTATAAGTCAAAGTTATGGTGGTATGAAAAGTAAAAGTTATAGTTCTAGTAAGTATGATAAACACATTGAATTTATAAAAGAATACAAGAATAGGTTAAAAACCATTCAAACCTATTTCCCATTAGTCAACCAACAAGGAACTGGAGTATTTATGAATTGTGATGAAATGATTTCAAAACTATACACTTTGATAGGCAGCAGAGTAAACGGAAATACATCTGATGAGGTGAGAAATGAAGCTATTGATATTTTGGATTCGTTAATGCGAAATAATTTCTTACGAAGAGATATTACAATTCAATATATAAAAAATATTTCTAATAAATGGTGTTGTTAAATATTGAAGGTAATGAAAGTATCATTGATATAACATTTAGTCAACCATCGAATTGAATCGTAATTTGGATTATGAAATAGGTTTGAATCAGTGTACTTTGTGGTATTCATGGCATAATATAAGTGATAAATTTGGAAATAATACATTTCAATACAGGAAAGATGAAGATAATAATACAACAGAATGATGAATGTTACTATTCCTAATGGGATGTATAACGATGATTGTTTGAATTATTTTTTGTGTCAGTATTTTGATACCCCAAAAGATAAATGTCCTATTGTAATTTCATCCAATCCAGCATCTATGAGATTTGTCATACTATTACAAGAAAAATATGTGTTTAGATTTAATAGTGACTTGTGTCAGATTTTAGGATTTGAGAAGGATAGTGAGATATCTAAGAAAATCAATGAAGGTACAAAGCTTCCGAATATAACAAGAAGCGTTGATAAAATACAAATTCACTGCTCTCTTGTAAACAGTTCTATCGTAAACAAAAGTAAATCAGATGTCATTTGGACATTTGTTCCGTATACAGAACCTGGTTGTCAAATTGTTGAGAATCCTAGACAATTAATCTACCTTCCTATTAATACAAAAGACTTTATTTACTCCTTGAGAATGACAATTACTGATCAGTTGGGAAGACCTATCGATTTGAATGGTGATAACGTTGGATACGTGCTGCATTTAAGAAAAGCTTAAAGGATTAGTGAAATAAAATTATTTACCTATAAATGTTGATTAATAATAAGCGATTACTTTATAAAAGGCAGTATGGAAGTGGAATCGGTAGTGTATTCAAAAACATTGTTAATTCCCAGTTATTTCAAACGTCAGCAAACAAATAAAAGATGGGGCTATGTCAATGTATAATAATATTATTAAACCGAGATTTGAGTTGTTGAAAAACAGAGCAATAGAATATGGGAAAGATCTGATCGATGTAAACAAGAAGGAACTCATTGATGTAATTGGAAACAAAAAATCGATGAAGGATCTTATCGGTACAAATAAAAGGATTTTAAATCAAAGAAGTCAGGACTTGATCAAAACGTTAATGACTGGAAATGGATTAAAGATTCTGAAATAAGTTTTATTTAATAATTTCTTTCTTATATAAATGGCAGTAAATAAAGTTATCAGTCCGCAATGGAACATATTTGACGAACCGCGTGTGGATGATACAGTGGTTAAATATGAATTTAAAGAAATTCGAGAAACAGATGTGAATGTATCTAATAAATCAGAGTTTGAATTCGTAACAAAGAAATTAGATTCCTGGTTTTATCCAAGTGAAAGTTATCTTGATGTCAGTGTCAGAATAGTAAACGAAGATGGGACTCCTATAGCTGCAACCGATGTTGCTACTTTAACGAATAATGGATTTAATTTATTCAGTACCGCTGAGTATGTAATAAACGATGAATCGGTTGAAAAAATTAATCATGTTGGTATTACAACTACCGTTACAAAGTTGATTGAATACTCTGATGATTATTCTAGAAGTGCAGCAAGAAATCATTTCTGGTATAAAGATTATAATCAAGGGAAAGAAATTAATCCTGTAGTTGCTTTGTTTACTGCAGGGGCTGCAGCAGGGGGTGGAACAGTCAGTTTGAGAAATAATAATAATTATAATAAAGGATTTGAAAAAAGATATAACAGAACAAAGAGCAGTAAATTAGTAAATATGTATTTACCATTATCATAATTGTTTGGATTTCTGAAAGGAAACAAACGATTCTTCAGAGGTGCATCGCATAAATTATTTCTAAGAAGAAAATGATGATAACAACATGATTATAAGAAATGGAAATACTAATTTCAAAGTAGTAATCGAGTATTTATCCTGGAAGATCCCTATTGTAGCTCCTAGTATCGAAATGATGAGTGAATTAGAAAAGGATCTTGCTAAGGAAAAAAAGCATAATCTGATGTGGGAAGCATGTAATAGTTATAAAAGTGATGTTAGTCAGAATAAGGAGCACACTGGAAAGTTGTGTCTGAGAGAAATAGTCCTACAAAAATCGTTGTGATGTTACAGAAAAATGAAAAGCATAACAATCAATTAATGAATAATATGGTGTTTGATCATATGAATTTAACAGACATAGAACTTAGAATTAATGGGGATAAATATCCTGAAGAACCACTCAAATGCGACTTTAGCGATGAGAAATGTAAATACTCAAATCTTTACAATAGGTTCATACATTTGGGCTATAAGCAATTAGCATTTGATACTGGTAGTGTTGTTAGTATAGAAGAATTTAAAGAAGTATATCCACTATTCTGTTTCGATGTTTCCAAACACGAATCAAGTATATATAATGGAACAACTGCTGATATTGAAATAAGTTTAACATTAAAACACGCTCAGCCTGTACCATATAATATTTACTGTGTTATATATTATGAAGAAAAGCTACATTAGGTATTATTAACAAAAATATGTATGTGAGTTTGTGAGTCTGGATTTTTATTTAATAAAATCATCCCCTAATAAATGGAGTCCACAAAGGAAGTCTTGAATACAATCAGAATGAATAAATACAATGAGACAATCAGGAAAGAAGAACTAGTTCTAGGATTGAAATATACTATTGTTAAAATGAGAATTGCTAAGACAAAATATGGTGATAAGTTGGTTGTAGTTATTAATCATAATGACAAACCCTGTGATTTGTTTATAACACAGAAATATATGCCATTGCTAAACGAATTACTTTTAAAGAAAAATCTGGTTTTTGCAGCCTATTGTACGCGAAAACAAGAACAAAGAAACATATGTGGATTTAGAACTGTTTACTCAGTAATATTTGAATAAAAAATGAAAAATGTAAAAAAAAGAAGTAGTAGTATATTGTAGTATTTTATATGTAGTAAAGGGTAATATTCTCATTTCTTGTATCCTTTATTTTGGAATTAAGAAAATAAAAATGTTCTTAAAAAGGGGGATAATTTGGTAAAAAGGATGTTAAAATTTAAGAAATTGATGTTAAAATGGGCGTTTTGAAATTGGGGGGAGGGTGAGCTAGAACCCGGTTTATATAACTACTCTAGTCTTAAGTTCTTGTTGCGTCGATTTAAGGGTCTGAACCATTCGATGTTTTTCTTCTCTCCGGTTCAAACCCTGAAATAATTGTAAGTGCAGAGTGTAGTATTGTTAATGTTTATGTATTATATATTTAAGAATAAAAAAACCTTTAACCTTGATACGAGCGAATACGAGGCCCCACGAACGTCATTCATTCCCTGCACAAGACCAGAAGAAGAAAAGGGGATCCGCTACGTCAGTGCTACTCGCAATAGAAACAAAAATAAAAAATGTTCGCTGATAGTTTCAGAGACGGTATGAGACTGTCAGTTGCGCGTGATTTGAAAATTACTTAATTGGTTCTTTACATGACCCTTCCAGTGTTTAGATGACACCATGGAAGTTTAGTGCTATTAAATGTTTAGATTCTTTCTCTACTGGATCATTTTCACATAACTACTTGACAAACGTCGTTAATTCGTACTTGACTGCAAAAAACGGCACCAATCGGTTATTGAAAAAATTACAAAAGACGAAAGGTTCGACCTTCACGTCTACTTCAAACATTCTAGATGAAAACCCTACATACCCTCTATTTTTTTGGCCGAAAATAAGACTCTTCCGATTCTAGGCTTCTAGTTTGTTTTGATGTAGCCTGCTCAATGTTTTTATTTATTCTGTGAGGTAGGCCAGACACTCCAGCCGAAACTCAGGCCACAAATGGCCCATCGTCTCAATCCCCCAGTTCACAATTGATGTGTGAACCTTGTAGAGGCCATGTGCCTTATTTTTGCATTATATTATTATTATTATTATTATCACTCTATAATACAACTGATAAATACATCTCTCTACAAAATCAAACGATAAAAATAAAATGATGCTAAATAATGATGGATTATAATGTTAGCTATATTAATTTTAGGCTTGATCGGAAATTCGGTCACGTCACCATAAGCTTCTTCCTCTGCAGCGCCAAGCCCAGCAGGTTTGCAAACAATACTGGAACTCGCTAGTGACGTTGCTCCGTTCGTCAATCATCAATGACGTCATACATTTGGATGATTTTGTGGAAACCGCCATGAAAGATCTGAACGCTGTACACGTGGAAGAAATTAATATGACTTACGCACGCCTGGTTGAAGAGCTGCCGAAGGTAGGTGTCGCCCCATGACGCACAACAAATAGCTTAAAGGACACCTTAATGAAGAGTACCAAGTATCTTCAATATCTGTATGACTTCCGTTAACATTGCCTGCAGAAAACCCAGTCCAAGTACGAAATAGTGTTTCCAAGCTATGATTTTTGCTCCATTTTGCATCTGTCCTTATTTCAGTACCGAACAATTTTAGAAATGAACAAATGTCTCCAATCAACCCTTCTTCTGGAATATTTTTTAACCAGTTAAAGGAACAGAAAACTTGACTCAAACTCGACTCGGGGAGCTAGCTGACATATCAAGAATGTACCCTGATTCGATATTGAGAGTAAGAAAAATTCTCGTTACAACCATTGCAGTTTCGGGTAGTATCCGAGAATTCGACTTTTGAGTTAGTAGAAAAGAAAAGCAAAAGGTTTGTGTGCCGGGACTAGGAACCAAACGCACGACCTCTTGACTACTACCCCGATACTATGGCCGAAACACGGCCAAAGGCGAACTTGTACAGTACATAAGTGCATAAGTACAGTGCATAAGGGGCAAGGGCCTGCAGCTAGCTTTGGGAACACTAATGAGGGGGGTTCGAGCACTGTCGAGTGTCGGTTTGATGACCGAAAGTTGCGTAGTCAAGTTTTCTGTGCCTTTAAGCCCAAACGTATATCTAAAAGGAATTCCAATACGTTCCGTCGAGCGCTGTACCAGATTTGAATGAATTGCGTTTTTTGTCTTGGAGTCTGCATGTGCATACCTCCAGAAAACGAATATCCCTATTTGGAAAAACTTCACGCTCAGGAGAAGAATGCTCTCCGTGGCCATGTCTGTAAATGCATTCTCCATGGTGTGTTCAAGTATGGTTTCATTGTTCAGGTGTCCTTTAAGAGCTTATTCAGTTCAGTTGAAATTCTTTTATTTAAAAAAAAAAATAGCCCGAAGGCGGCAACATGCCAAAATTTAGTCTTTTCGTCAAGACAAGTGTTTTAAAATTTTCAACAATGGTAGGCAGACACTACAGATCCAACAAATTTTCTGAAAGCACAAATCGTACTAAAAACGGTCTTTTCGCCATGTAATGGCTCGAAAATATCGTTCATTGAGAATTCCATATAAGCGATTTTCATGTTAGCGCTTGTCAACTCTCTCTAGCCTTTTCACTCTCCGACGCGGCGGGTGGACGCAAAATATTTGAAAACTGAACGCGCCATGGGTAAAAAGCGGGAGAACCAAGCAAAAGTAAAGAAACCCAAAACAGAACATACACTGTAAAAAAAATGTTGCAGTATTTGCTGCTGGGATTAATCTTGTCTATAAACATATAGTCTCATCGCTAATTCGGATTAATCTAGATAAGATTAATCCCGGTAGCAAATACTGCAGTTAACTCTAATCCTTACTCGGAGAAACTTTTTACAGTGTAGACCCGATGGCCTACCGTGTCTTCCAAAATAAAAGCAAAATTTTGAAGCGTCTCGTGTCCTTTATGTGTGGACGAGCTGTTGTCGGAGAACCTTGAAGCCTTCCGCGAAGATTGCAGCATGACTGGCAAAACGCGGCAAAGCCAAAAAAGCCCTAAAAAGTCATAGGCAGGTCGTAGGTTAAAAACGAAAATTGGAGGAAGGCGGGGATGGAAGAAGCTTACAGTTCCAGAAGGGAGCTACGGTCGGAAGCAGAATAAACTGAATTAATTAAATTTATTTATAACACGTCAAGGTAAAGACGAAGTATGGTAAAAGAAGAAAAACAGAGACAAAACAACCGAAATGCGTCATCCATAAGCAAGAGAAATTCTTACCATAGTCAGTTATGGCGACAAGCGAAAAGCTTAACGCCAAATGTCTAATACATAAATAAATAGGAACAACTAAACCTGGGAATTGTAGCATCGAAAGAAGGCACTGCGTAGGTAATGTGGGGGCAGTGGTACAATCGGCTGTAATTTCGTGACAGGTGCAATCGCTTTGCGAGGGGGCCCTACTTAGAAACATACCCATACCTGACCAATACAGGCTGATCATTGCTATTAAAGAAATGCGTCAGTATGGACGTTACAGTAGAACAGAGCAAAATAACACTAGGGAGTAACCCCTGTCCTATGCTTTCCATGCTGTGCAACGGGCAACACTCTTAAGGCCGCCAACTTGCGGTTTGCAAATTTCTAGTAAAGTAAAGGAGCGGTTTGCACACACCAAGGAAACAGAAACGTACTTAAACTAATTCAGGCCGTCCACCAGCGCTGGCTCCGTTAACTTCATATTCTGAACATAGCAAACAAATTAAATAGCCTCCATTGTTTCCTTGGTGTGTGCAGACCGCACCTTTGCTTTACTAGAAATTTCTAAAACCGCCAAGTTTATCTCGCTTTATATGCCGCAAGCGTAGTAGTCGGCACACTGAATATGGCCCGTTTGCAAAGCATGGAAAGCATAGGTCTTGGTACTACTCCTTAGTGTTATTTTGCTCTGCCGTAGAAGTAGTGACATGCCGCACTGTCAGAAGTTTGATGACGTTTAACACTAGGATGCGCATCTTGTGTTGAATCTTGTGTGAAGAAAGTCACCCGGAAATCCAGAATTTGGGACTGAGTGAGCTCGTCGGAAACCGACAAATCAGCATTTTTTTTTTTTTTTTTATGTAGTTCAAAGAATTTTCTTAGCCTCACTCCAGACGAGTGGCCTACAAACCTGGAAGAGTAGCAGAAAAATCACGAAAACAGGTACACCAGAAAAACTACTCCACACTTTAGACTGAATGTCCTGACTTAATTTTGAAGTTTTCAGAATTCAGAATATGTTTTTTTAATTTAATTTAGTTTCAAAAGAATTGCGGCACAACATTTCATGCGCCAGCAAATTAATTGGCACTTGTCATTAACCTACAACTAAAACATATATGCAATTGTCATAGAATAAATACAGTAATTCAAGTAAGGTTGTTATAATACAAGGTAAAGTGAGGCACAAAACTATTACGGTACCTTTCAGTTTTACAAGCGACAGGTGTGAGTTTTGGTACTTTCATAGCTGCTTCTCTTGGAGGTTCAGTTCTCTCCGGTTTAAATGGCGGAGGATGGATGTTTTTGTGGATAACAAATTTGTTCCGAAACGTTGGCACAACTGTTCTCTACGAACAGAAAAGGGTTCCAGCTTACAGTCCTTTCGGGGATACGAGTACGGCATTTTATGGCCACCAATTATAATTTGAACATCACGTTTTTTTATTCTTCCCAACTTATCTGAATCACTCTTTGTAAGTCCATAATGCCATGCTGGACAGGCATATTCAAGTAGTGAACGGACAAACATACAATACAATGCATATCTTATACAATACATATGTTCTGGCAAGCCAGGCGTGTTTTTGAATTTTAGTTTAGTCTTTTGGAATTTGGTTGTTCGGTTGCTTGAATCATTTTACCTGTCTACATCCTTTACAGCTAGGTCTCATGCGGCAGGTAGGTCTCAGCCTATCGATAAAGTTGTTTTCGCAGTTACCCTGGTGTCTGATACCACAATCAAAGTTGTTTTTGGAGTTGCTGAGTATCAGGCCAGATGATCAGTTCTGACCGTAGTAACTGCGACTGTGGTATCTGTAAAAGTGACTTCATTTTCGTCATCACTAACACAAAAGCCGTCAAATTCAGGGTCTTGTGATGTGAGTGGCTGCAACTATTTCTTTGGGATGACTTTGAAAGCGTGAATTCGGCAATTTGACATATTGCAGTTCAGCGCTTCCAAGCGGACTAGTTTCTTTTAGTCCCCCTTTGCCTCATTATCAGCACTTCGCCGTTCCCGAGGACTCCACTTGAGGAGTCCCCGCGTTTTTGTTTGTCCCGGGGACTCACTCCTCGTATTCTCGCGAGTCCCCACGGACGGGGAATGCTCCGATTATCATCACCATCATCAAAAAGGACTTCCTTTCAGATTCGGAGGGGAATACATTTTTGCTGGTGTTGGTGCAATATAAAATTAATAAAAAACAATCAGAGTAAACATATCCAAAAATAAAGGGGATCCGGGCTAATTTCGTCAGCTGCATTTTTTTTTTCTAACAAAACCCTTTTTGAAAGCATTCCCCGTGTTCTCGCTGTTTTCTGTACGCCGAGTCAGCGTGGAGTGACTCCCTCGATCCTTGCCATTCCTTTCTATTCCCCGAGGAGTCCTCGGGGAATGGCGAGAATACGTATGTAATAAAATAGATCCACAGACTGATGAGTAGAAAATCTGCAATCTTCTTCCCGGGTAATGGATATGTCTCAGTAGCAGGAAGTGAAAGTTACTCACCACCTTCTGTGTCCGACTTTTTTCTATCTCTTCACATGTTTTGAAAACGAGACAATGGGGGTTAATACTGGCAATAAGTTTTCTCCATATCCCGCTAATTCTTCTACCCAATTTGTACGTAGTTTCATTCCATTATTTATTTCTGGTAATCTCTTGTAAGTGTATTAGTTAATTTGTTTCTTGTGTGTCTGTGTATTTTGTAAATTTGTATTCCCTTTTCTAGCTTTTAGCTATTCGGATTAAACTTGATTGATTGATTGATTGAACAGAAACTAGTCCACTTGAAAAACTGAACTGGAATAAGACGAATTGCCGCTTTTGCAAGCAACCGTAGTTTGAGATACCGCGGTAACTAAAACAAATTACAAAAGGCAGATCCAGTCACCATGGTATCACATCCCATGGTATCAAGCTAATATTTATCGTTGCTGCTGTTTTTAGACGCGAGATTTCCTGTCAAGCATGGAAGAGCGCGCGGAAGTGTTGAGGAAGTGGACAAGTGAGGAAGTCCGGGAGTTAACCACATCGAAATCTGGCTTCGAGAATTTGGCAACGTCTCTCGAATCTTACGAAGTAACAATAGCCAAGAGAGTAAGTAATCTGTCTTTTGTAATAGTGGATCGAAAGACAAGAGTGTTCCTCCGGCGGGACTTGAACCAGTGACCTTCGCCTTACAAGAGCGACGCGTTAGCAACTGAGCTATTGAGGTGTTTGTGAACAAAACCACAAACCGCTACGATCGCCAGAAAGGAGTGAGGGGTCCATCCCGTTCGAGGCAAGTTTATTCAATAAGTTTAATTGTACATTCACGGGACCGATGACTTTTCTGCTAGCAATTTGTCCCCCTTCCCCTTCTCCCGGAGGTATAGAGAAAGTCAGGGAACCCCGTACGGAAATTTCCTGCTTGAAATCGACCTAGGATAGAACCCGAATTTCGAGTTTCATCCTCGATTTTTTCGGCCTTGGCTCTGCCCGAGGCGAGAATTCCTGTCGATCTCGGGAAGAAGTTAACCCGAAATCGGATCGAAATTTGTTTCATATTGTCGGAGTCGATTTAAGGCAGGATATTTCCGTACGGAAACCTGCCTTGAACCTATATACGTCTGGCACATCTGTACTCACTTCATTGTAGAAGATATCCGTAGTTGCGGCGTGTCTCTGCTTAGATTTTGCGTAAAACCAAGTCAAATGGCATACCCTGTTTAAAATAAAGTTGGGAGATCTTGGCTGGATGTCAGTAAGTAGGTTCTGAAAGGCTCTCTGACGTAGACTTAGGCTTAGGTCCTCCTACGCCTGGAGGTGTATAAGGCAGCAACGGTGGTTGCCGTGACGACCTTTCCTGAGCCATCTACCAAAGCTCGTCTATCCAAGACCTCACCAGCTTCGCATCCTTCTCTAACGTCCTGCCAAAGGTCATTTTGGGTCTCCCTGACTTGCGGAGACCAGGGGGTACCCAACACCATATCGTGTGGCAAACCTTCCATCACCCATTTGCACCATATGCCCCCAGTACATCCATCGCCGCTTTCTAATGACATCGAGGATGGGGGTATGATTTGTCGTACGGGAAATCTCGTCGTTTCTTATTCTATCCGTCCAACGGATATTCAGAATAGAGATCTTAGGAAGAAGGCAATAAGAAAGTACTGCACTTTCTTTTCTTCTATTTTGTGTGAAGTGCTATAAATGAATAAGTACAAGGAATAATTACGTACGTCTGTACCTTTTGTTCTTTCATAATTGAGGTGGAGCTCATGAAAGGCAAGATCGAAAGGGATA